>CM053611.1:70556478-70571618 GCA_028646535.1 Procyon lotor
TTTCTAATTATTTATTGCTAGCATATAGAAACAAATTATTTCTCTCTTGATCTTGCATCCTATAACTTTGCTAAACTCACTTATCAGTTCTAATAACTTCTTTGTAGATTACATACATATTTTTTTTGTATAATTACATCACCAGTCAGTAAAGACAGAGAAATTTCTTTCTAATTTGGATGTATTTTTCTTTTTCTTGCCTTCTTGTACTGGCTATAACTCCCAGTACAATGTTGAATAGAAGTGGTTAGATTTACATCCTTGCCTTGTTCCTGATCTATTTTGTTGTTGAAAAAGAAAAAAAAGAGGGCACCTGGGTGGCTCATTTGGTTAAGCATCTGCCTTTGGCTGAGGTCATGATTCCAGCGGTCCTGGGATTGAACCCCGCATCAGGCTCCCTATTCAGTGAGCAGTCTGCTTCTGCTGCTCCCCCTGCTTGTGCTCTGTCTCTCTCTGTCTGTCAAATAAATGAATACAATCTTTAAAGAAAAAAAGAGTAATCATACACATATTTGGCTCCATAGACCTTGACTATCTCCCAAAAGATACATAAGAAACTGATAATATTCTTTGCCTCTGAAGAGACAAATTGGGTTAGACTGGAAAAGGGATGAGAAGCATACTTTCTGTTGTTGTTAAGCAGAGCAGGGACCCTGATGCAGGGCTCCCTCCCAGGACCCGGGATCATGACCTGAGTTGAAGGCAGGTGCTTAGCTGACTGAGCCACCCAGGCACCCCTGAGAAGCATACTTCTCACTGGATGCCTTTTTGTGTATTTTTTTTTTAAGTAGGAGTCATGCAAATATATTGCCTATTCCAGAAAATAAATAAAGCTTAAGAAAGAAAAATTAAGTGTATAAACAGAGAATTTGCTAAAAAAACTGAATTTTTTTGCAAAGAAACATCTTAAGAATGTTACACAGGGATCATAAAGTTAAAAATTAACAAATGTAGATTTAATCATTTAAGAATATTTGAGAGTAGATAATATTTACAGTAGACTTTGAAAGAGACATGAATAGAGGGTGAAGTAGACATTTTAAGAGGAAGATATATGCAATGGCATGAAAATGGGAAGTGGCAAATTTTAGCAAACAAATTGACTGGACTGGAGATGAGGGGCGGGCTTGGGGCCTGGTAGAAGAAATAGGAAGGAAAAGGTAAGTGCTTTGCAGAAGAATTAAGACTAATGTAAATGGTAATTTTGTGACATCCAACCCAATACCAACCTAACCAAGGCACATACTTAACTTCAATTATCTTAATTCAGCTAACAGAAATTTCAATAAGTGCCTGCTATTCACCAGGTCCAGTGCTAGGTGTTGCATGGACATGATCCCTGTTCTGATAGAACTTAGTCTAGTGGGCACCTCTGGGCCTCAACAGAGTAAGCAACCTCCATGATCTCGTTTGTTTCAAAATTCTGGCTATGTATTCAGTCTGACGGCTCTGAACAGCCCTAACCCTTTGTCCATCCTTAGACATCTCCATCTCTGTAACAATTTAAGTCAGTACTCCAACTGCTTGACCCTTCCTCCTCCTTTCTTTCCACACTTATCAGTATTGGATAAGGATTGAGGCTGAAGACTGAGGCCAGATGCCTAGATTGGAAATTTTATGTTGCACTTCCTGGTGAGACTTGGACAATATACTTAACTTTCTTTGCCCAGCTTCTTCATTTATAAAATAGAGATAATAATAGTAGGCACCTCATATGGTTGCTGAGAATGTTAAATGAGTCATTACATATAAAGCGCTTAGAACACCCCCACGATGGTAAATTATTAATAAATATTAGCAGTTATTACTATTAGCAGAAGATTTTGCTTGTGTCATTTCACCCAAGGCTAATACTTCCCACCAACTCTATCCCACCTCCTCCCACCTGGTGATCTTTTAATAGATGATCTCATTTTCCCCACAGCATATTGAACAACATTCTATCTACTTGCCCTTCTTCTAGAATTATAAGCATGATCAAGAACCTCCCACTTGAAATCTATCCTTAATTGTGAGCATCTCTTTTTATTTCTTATTTTATAATCAAATTTATTAAAAGTCTACACTGGAGCCTCCATGTTCTTCTATTTTCCCTTTATTCCTTAAACTACTGCAATCTTCTACTTATCCCCAACATGTCACAAAATTGATTTTACTAAGTTCAAGTACAGATATTTTCAAAAATGCCTCTCCTATGTTTTTCCATTGTATTCCAAGGCCTCCTGACTACCTTAAAATAACAACTTTTTCAACACTTCCTATCCCCTCTAACAGTATAATTTTTACTTATTTATTTTGTTTATATCTGTTTTCCCTGGTTAGAATGTAAAATCGAGAGAACAGGAATTTTGTCTCCTTTGTTTATTGCTATGTCCTCATCACCTAAAATAATGCTGGAACATCATAGGCACTCACTAAATACACATTGAATAAATAAACACTGAATTGTGATTATTTATTTTTCTGTCTTCTACCTTAGACCAAGAGCTACTTTGAAGACTGGAACTGTTTCTCCTATCTCTTTTTTTTTTTTTTTTTAAAGATTTTTTAAATTTATTTTACAGAGAGAAACACAGCGAGAGAGGGAACACAAGCAGAGGGAATGGTACCGGGAGAAGCAGGCTTCCTGCCGAGCAAGGAGCCCGATGTGGGGCTCAATCCCAGGACTCTGGGATCTGACCTGGGCCGAAGGCAGACACTTAACGACTGAGCCAGCCAGCCGCCCCTGTTTCTCCTATCTCTTTACCAGCCCTGTTAGCTCAGAGCTTGGCCCAAATGGCTGTGTGAATACGATGGGTTCATAAGAAGTCACTATAGTTCCAGTATTTTTGGTCAGTGCTTTTGGAGGATACTCCAAGTCCTGAGAAAGTGAATTTTAAATTCCACTAGCTCCAATGAGCTAGTACGAACATTTTGCAAACAATGGACATTTAAGTTGCCTAAAGAAACTGTATTAGTCAGTGGTATCCAGAAAGACAGGACCAATAGGAGATTATCTATCTATCTATCTATCTATCTATCTATCTATCTATCTATCTATCATCTATCTGGAGATTCATTAAGAGAAATTGGCTCGTGATTATAGAAGCTGAGAAGGCTCACAGTCTGGATGAGACAAACCAAAAACCAGAAACTATAGAGAACAAATAGATGATAACCAGAGGAGAGGTGGATGGGAGGAATGGGAAAAATAGGTAAAGGCATTAAGAGTGTACTTACTATCATGAGCACCAAGTATTATCACTATATTATATACCTGAAAATAATATAACATTGTATATTAACTACACTGGAATTAAAAGCTTAATGAAAAAATAGTTATGCTAAAATAAGTTTTTAAATGATAAGTTTAGCTGCGCCTGGGTGGCTCAGTGGGTTAAAGCCTCTGCCTTCGGCTCAGGTCATGATCTAAGGGTCCTGGGATTGAGCCCCGCATCGGGCTCTCTGCTCTGCAGGAAGCCTGCTTGCCCCTCTCTCTCTGCCTGCCTCTCTGCCTACTTGTGATCTCTCTCTCTTTCTCTCTATCAAATAAATAAATAAAATCTTAAAAAAAAAAAAGAAAATAAGTTTTTTTCTCCCAAAAATGTTTATTTTATTTTTTCAGTGTTACAAGATTTATTGTTTATGTACTACACCCAGTGCTCCATGCAATACGTGCCCTCCTCAATACCCACCACCAGGCTTGCCCAGCCCCTCACCCCTACCCCTCCTAAACCCTCAGTTTGTTGCTCAGAGTCCACAGTCTCTCATGATTAATCTCCCCCTCTGATTTCCCCCCATTCACCTTTCCCTTCCTTCTCACAATGTCCTCCATGTTTTTTCCAAAGACAGAGGAAGGAGGGGCATCTGGCTGGCTCAGTCGGTTGGGCTTCCAACTCTTGATTTCTGCTTTGGTAATGATCTCAAGGTCATAAGATGGAGCCCTACATTGGGCTTCATGCTGAGCATGGAACCTGCTTAAGATTCTCTCTCTCTCTCTCTCTCTGCACTCTCTCTCTAAAAAACAGAAAACAAAAAACAGATGAAGAAAGGAAGTACAAAAAAAGAACAGAGGACATGAACCTGAGTGCACATTCGGATCACTTGGGGAATTTCCATACTGATACCTGGGCCCCATTCCCAGAAATGTCAGTCAGGGCTAAGGGTTGTGCATAGACAGTTTTAAAATTCTTCAGGTGATTCTAATTAACAGCCAGGGTTGAGAACCACTGGAATAGGTCATCCTTGAGAAATGGAATGAGGCTACAAGGGAAGATGAAGGTTAATGTTGAGAAGCAAAATGTTCCCAGTGGTTGCTTAAAGTCCTCTTTAGTAATACTGGGCCATAGACAGTCCTGTTACCGATATTTTATAGGCATCACTAGTAATTGGATCCAGACACTTGAAGGGACATAAGAGCAAAACTAAGTAAGTACTTAATGGTTACTTTATGGGACTCTAATAAGAACTAAAAAATCAAAAAAGCCATCCTTCTTCCTTGAAGCTTTCTAAAAGGTTAATTATCAAACAGTTCTTTCAACCCTTAAATTACTTTCTGAAAGTGAATTAGAGAGAGGAGCATGAATTCTATTAGGAGATTGTGGTACTACCATAGATTAATTCTTCTTATTAAATGGTACTCTGTTGTTCATTTGTCACCATGAAGAGGTTAACTTAATCCTTGTTTTGAGCTTGCATATTGAACAATCCTGGATAATTGCATGTAGAATGATAACCTTTATAACAGGCACAATCCAATACAGAGAAAAATTCATTCTTGGAATGCAATTTCGAATTCATAAAATGAAATTTAACATCTTAGAAAGAGGGTATATGAGTTTAATGGTGTAGTACTATTATTCCCAAGGAAATTTCCAATATTCTGTGATTCAGTATAGACTCAGGATAAACATATGCTACTGACACTACCTGAGGCATTCTAACAACCGCATTTATTAACAGATAAGTATTATTAATCAAAGTTGATATAATGTTGATCACAGGTGCCTTGTTTTTATTCTTATCCGTTTTATGAAAATACATTTCAATAACAAGAATTCTCCATATAAAGGACATGTTATAATCCAGTTCTTTGTAAAGAGTATTTTCATAAAACATATTGGACTTCCTTTCAAACTAACAGGTTCTTGTGAGTAAATGTGATGAAATGGTTTATCATGGGAATTGTCTTTTAAATTCCAAAACAAAAACATTAAACAAAAGTTGGCTCTAACAGATATGGATATTGCGTTATTTCTTCCACAAGTCCCAGTACTTTTTATTCTGCAATGATGTGTGTTCTCCGATATGCTTTATCTCATGCTTGACTGATTACAAGTGTGAAGGGGGGTTAAATGTATTCGCTATTGGCAATTTAGCATTAATTGTAATATGCTGTAATCCAAATTACAATCTGTCATTTCCAGTCAAATTGTGAAGCACTGTAATTGTATTTTAGAGTTCCACTGCCATTGATTATAGCTACCTCATTTGTGTTTTAATATACCATGACGAATTTGCAAATGGAAATACAATCTTGTAACAAGCCAGGAAACAAGTATTGTTCTTCCTATTATAACAGCTAGAAAATTATTTCTTTAACAAATGAAAAGAGAAGAGATGGTAAGACAGTAAAGAGAATTCATTTAAGGATGAAAAAGAGACAAAAAGACTTCAATTTTCTAACAGTGCAAAAAAATAGTGAGCCATAGATTTTTTTTTGAAAAACATTTTTAAGCAAAACATAACAAAAATATTTTTAAATTTTTTGAAATCTACTCATGCTAATACAGAATGCTCTAGCTTATTAATTTGAATTGGTGTATAGTATTCCACAGCTAATACAACATTCTTTCCTTGGTGATCATTCACATTGTTTTTACTATTACAAATAATGCTGCAATGAACATTCTTATATATGACTCCTCATAACATGGGGAAGACTCACTAGGGAATATACTTCGTAGTGGGATCTCTGGGTTGCAGAGTAGGCCTATCTTCCATTTCACTTAAAAAAAAATTCTGGTAAGGGGCCGCTGAGTCATTCAGTTGGTTAAGCGTCCAACTCTTGATTTCAGCAAAGGTCATAATTGCAGGGTTGTGAGATCAAGCCTCTTGTCAGACTCCATGCTCAGCGGGGAGTCTTCTTGAGGTTCTCTCTCTCCCTTTCCCTCCGCTCCTTCCCCCAGTCACACTCTCTCTTTGATGTAAATAAGTAAATAAGTAGGTAAATAAATAAAATCTTTTAAAAATTCTAGTAAGAACACTTAACATGAGATCTACCCTCTTGACAATTTTTTTTTGACAATTTTTTTTAAAGATTTTATTTATTTGACACAGAGAGACACAGCAAGAGAGGGAACACAAGCAGGGGGAGTGGAAAAGGGAGAAGCAGGCTCCCTGCCACAAGCAGGGAGCCTGATGTGGGGCTCACCTGAGCCAAAGGCAGATGCATAACTGACTGAGCTCCCCAGGTACCCCTGGATTTTTGCCTTTTGCCTCTACTGCTACTAATACTGATTTCTTAAATGCTTATAAAGTAGTTTCCAAAAGGAATTTGTTATATGTGCTTTGCTGCATTTGATTTAAATAGATTTGAGGTTGGTGTTGAAACTGCCATATCACCATATACAGAGCTAACTTAGGATATATTATTGTGTTTCAGACATGTAAATCTAATATTGGAAAAAGCAATCTCTTAACAGGCTATGCATCTCTGTGGTGCCTCCTCTTTTTTTGAAAACTTAAATTGAAAATATTTTTTTAAAGATTTTATTTGAGAGAGATTGAGGGGGTAGGTAGGGCCAGGGAGGAGCAGAGGGGAAGGAGAGAGAGGGACAAGGAGACTTTATACAGAGCTCGGAGCTTGATGTGGGGCTGGATCCGGAGACCATGACCAGAGCCAAAACCAAGAGGTGGACGTTTATTGGACTAAGCCACCCAGATGCCCCTACCCTCTTGACAATTTTTAAAAAAGATTTATTTGAGAGAGAGTATTTTGGGGAGAGGCCAAGGAAGAGGGAGAGAGAATCTTTTTTTCCCTGTCTCTTCAAAATATTTTTTTATTTGGAGTGCCTGGGTGGCTCAGTGGGTTAAAGCCACTGCCTTAGGCTCAGGTCATGATCTCAGGGTCCTGGGATCTACCTCTGCATCAGGATCTCTGCTCAGCAGGGAGCCTGCTTCCCCCTCTCTGCCTGCCTCGTTGTCTACTTATTCTCTCTGTCACATAAATAAATAGTCTCTAAAAAATAAAATATTTTTAAATTTAAATTCAATTTACTTAACATGTAGTGTATTATCAGTTTCAGGGGTAGTGAATTCATCAGTTGCACATAACACCCAGTAGAGGGAGAGAGAATCTTAAGCACATTTTGCACTGAGCATAGAGCCTGACTTAGGGCTTGATGTCACAACCCTGAGATCACTGCCTGAGCCAAAACCAAGAGTCAGACACCTAACTGACTGTGCCATCCAGGTACTCCAAATTTTTAAGTACACATTATTGACTAGAAGTACACTATTGTACAACCAGATCTCTAGAGCTCATTCATCTTGTTTAGATGAAACTTTATGTAAGTCGATTAGCAACTCCCCATTTACCCTTCCTCCCATTCCCTGGTAACCACTGTTTCACTCTTTGATTCCATGAGTTTGACTATTTTAGATACCTCCTGTACGAAGAATCATGTAGTATTTGTTTTTCCATGACTGGCTTATTTCACTTAGCTTCACTTCATTTATTTTTGTTTTGTTTTGTTTTTTTTAGGTTTTTTATTTATTTATCTGACAGAGAGAGATCATAAGTAGGCAGAGAGGCAGGCAGGCTTTCCGCTGAGCAGAGAGCCCAATGTGGGGCTCGATCCCAGGACCGAGATCATGACCCGAGCCGAAGGCAGAGGCCTTAACCCACTGAGACACCCAGGTGCCCCTATTTTTCTGTTCTTAAAGATTCACCCATGTTGTCACATATTTCAGATTTCCTTTTTTATGGCTGAATAATATTGTTATAGGTATATGCCACATTTTTTTTTTTTTAAGATTTTATTTATTTATTTGACAGAGAGACACATAGTGAGAGAGGGAACACAAGCAGGGGGAGTGGGAGAGGGAGAAAAAGTCCTCCTGCTGATCAGGGAGCCCGATGCAGGACTCAATCCCAGAACCCTGGGATCATGACCTGAGCTGAAGGCAGATGCTTAATGACTGAGCCACCCAGGCACCCATATGCCACATTTTTTATCCGTTTATCTATCAGTGTACATTTAGCTTGTCTCTACATCTTGGTTATTGTGACTAATGCTGCAATGAACATAAGAGTGCTAATATCTACTTAAGATTCTGACTGACTTTCTTTGGATAAATACCCAGAGTGTGATTGTTGGTTCATATGATAGTTCTATTTTTTAATGTTTTGCAGGATCTCCATATAGTTTCCCATGCATTGTTTTGCATTTCCACCAACACTGTAAGAATTACAGTTTCTCCACATCCTTGTCAACATTTATTGTATTTTGTCTTTTTGATAATAGCCATCCTGACAGGTATGAGGTGATAACTCACTGTAGTTTTGATTTGTATTTCCTGATGATTAGTAACAACAAGCATTTTTTCATATGCCTGTTAGCATTTTGTATGATTTCTTTGGAGAAATGTCTATTCAAGTTCTTATCCCACTGTTTTTTTTGGCTTTTTAAGTTTTTACTTTTATTCCAATTAATTAACATACAGTGTTATATTAGTTTCACGTGTACCATATAGTGATTCAACAATTCTATACATCACTCATCATGACAAATGCACTCCTTAATCCCTATTACTTATTTAACCCATTCCCCCACCCACCTCCCTTCTGGTATCTCAGTTTGTTCTCTATGATATGGTCTGTTTCTGGATTTCTCACTTTCTCTCTTTTCCCTCTGCTCTTTTGATTTGTTTCTTAAATTCTGTATATGACTGAAATCATACAGTATTTGTCTTTCTCTGACTGACTTATTTCACTTAGCATTATCCTCTCTAGCTCCATCCATGTTGTTGCAAATGGCAAGATTTCATTCTTTTTAATGGCTGAATAATATTCCATTGCATATATATACACCATATCTTCTTTATCTATTCATCAATGGATACTTGGGCTGATTATATCTTGGCTACTATAAATAATGCTACTATAAACATAGGGATGCATGTATCCCTTTGAATTAGTGTTTTTGTATTCTTTGGGCAAATACCCAGTAATGTGATTATTGGATCATAGGGTAGATCTTTTTAACTTTTTAAGGAAACTCCAGTGTTTTCTACGTCTGCATTCCCACCAACAGTACATAAGGATTCCTTTTTCTCCGCATCTACCCCAAACACTCGTTTTTTCTTGAGTTGTTGATTTTAGCCATTCTGACAGGTGTGAGGTGATATCTCATTGTAGTTTTGATTTGCATTTCTTTGATGGTCTAAGTGATGGTGAGCATTTTTTATATGTCTGTTGGCCATCTGTATGTCTAATTTGGATAAATGTCTGTTCATATCTTCTGTCCATTTTTAAATTGGTTTAATTTTTTTGGTGTTAGGTTGCATAAGTTCTTTATGTATTTTGAATACTAACCCTTTATCAGATATGTCATTTGCAAATATCTTCTCCCATTCCATAGGTTGCTTTTTAGTTTTGTTGATTATTTCCTTTGCTGTGCAAAGGCTTTTTTTTTTTTTTTATTTTTATTTTGATGTAGTCTCAATAGTTTGTTTTTGTTTGCCTTGCCTCAAGGGACATATCTAGAAAAAAGCTGCTATCGCTGATGTCAAAGAGGTTACTGCCTGTGTTCTCCTCTAAGATTTTAATGGTTTTAGGTCTCATATTTAGGTCTTTAATACATTTTGAATTTATTTTTGTGTATGGTATAAGAAAGTGGTCTAGTTTCATTCTTTTGCTGTCCAGTTTCCCAACACCATAGGTTGAAGAGGTTATCTTTTTCCCATTGGATATTCTTTCCTGCTTTGTCTAAGACTAATTGGCCATATAGTTGTGGTAAAGTTCTTAGCCCATTTTTAATTAATAATTAATAGTTCTTCTACTCTTGAGTTCTAGTACTTCTTTGGAGATTTTGGAGATGAGCACCGTTTCAGATATGTGATTTGCAAATATTTTCTTCCATTTCATAGGTTACCTTTTCACTCTTTGTTGCTATTGCTGTTTAGAAGCTTTTCAGTTTGATGAAGTCCCACTTATTTATTTTTGTTTATATTGCTTATGCTTTTGATGTCATATCCATAAAAGCCATTGCCAAGACCAATGCCATGAAGATCTTCCCCTATGTGTTCTTCTAGAAATTTTAGTTTGGGGTCTTACATCCAAAGTCTTTAATTCATTTGAGTTGATTTTTGTGTATGGTGTAAGCTAAGAGCCCAAAATGTTGTTCTTTCACATGTGGATATCCAGTTTTCCATCACCATTTGTTTAAGAAACTACACTTTCTCAATTGTGTATTCTTGGGGTCCTTGTTGAAGATGAGTTGACCTTATATGTGGTGACTTGTTTCTGAACTCTTTATTCTGTTCCATTAGTCTATATGACTGTCTTAATGTTTGTTTGTTTTTTTAATTTTTATTTATTTGTTAGAGAGAGAGAGAGCACAAGCAGGCAGAGTGGCAGGCAGAGGCAGAGGGAGAAGCAGACTCCCTGCCAAGCAAGGAGCCCGATATGGGACTCGATCCCAGGACCCTGGGATCATGACCTGAGCCGAAGGCAGCCGCTTAACCAACTGAGCCACCCAGGCGTCCCTGACTGTCTTAATGTTAGTATCATGCTGTTTTGATTACTATAGCTTTGTAATGCATTTTGAAATCAGAGAGTATAAAGTCTCCAGGTTGTTTTTTTTTTTTTTTTTAATTTATTTGAGAGACTGATCAAGAGAGAGAAAGTATGAATGCAGGTAAAGGGCAGAGAGCCCGTGGGGCTCAATCCCAGGACCCTGGGATCCTGACCTGAGCCAAAGGCAGATGCTTAACTGGCTGAGCCATCCAGGTGCCCCAAGCCTTCAGTTTTGTTGTTCTTTCTCAAGATTGATTTGATTATATGTGATGTGGTCTTTTGTGCTTCCATATGAATTTTATAATTTTCTTCTATTACTGTAAAAAAATGCCAAGGAGGCTTTGATAGATATCTTTGGGCTGCATGTATGTTTAAAAAATATTATGTATCAATCCATGAACACAAGATATTTCTCCATTTGTTTGTGTCTTGTTTAATTTCTTTCATCAATGTTTTGTAGTTGTCAGTATACAAGTTTTTCAACTCCTTAGTTAAATTTATTGCTAGGTATTTTATTCATTTTGATGCTGTTATAAATGAGATTTTCCCCAAATTTCCTTTCCAGAAAGTTTGTTGTTTGTGTATTGAAATGCAATTGATCTTTTATTTTTTTTTAAAGATTTTATTCATTTGACAGAGAGAGACAAAGCGAGGGAGGGAACACAAGCAGAAGGAGCGGCAGAGGGAGAAAGCAGGCTTCCTGCTGAG
The DNA here is from genome assembly GCA_028646535.1 of Procyon lotor. Classification (NCBI taxonomy): domain Eukaryota; kingdom Metazoa; phylum Chordata; class Mammalia; order Carnivora; family Procyonidae; genus Procyon; species Procyon lotor. Next base: position 70,567,967 of record CM053611.1, read on the forward strand.
CAAGGAGCCCGATGCGGGGCTCGATCCCAGGACACCAGGATCAGGACCTGAGCCAAAGGCAGATGCTTAACGACTGAGCCACCCAGGAGCCCCGCAATTGATCTTTTAAAGAATTATTTATTTAACTAATCTCTGCACTCAATGTGGGGCTCAAACTCATGGCCCCAAGATCAAGGATCACAAGCTTTTCTGACTGAGCCAGCCAGGTACCTCAAAATGCAAATGATTTTTGTGTGTTCAATTTGTATCCCATAATCTTAATGAATTTATTTAATTGTTATAAGTTTTTTATGGAGTGTTTAGGGTTTTCTATATATGAAAGCATATTGTCTGCCAACAAGGACAATTTTCTTTTTTTCTTTCTAAAGTGAATGCTTTTTATTTCTGTTCTTGACTAATTGCTCTGACTAGGACTAGGACTTTTAGTATTCTATTGAATAAAAGTAGGCAGCCTTGCCTTGTTCCTGATCTAAGAGGAAAAGCTTTCAGTTTTTTACCACTGAACGTGATGTTTAGTTGTGGCTTTTCATATATGGTCTTCAGTGTGTTGAGGTAATTTCCTTCTATTCCTAGTTTATTGAGAATTTTTGTTATGATGGGTATTGAATTTTGTTAAATGTTTTCCTGTATCTACTGGGACAATCATGTGCTTTTTATTCTTTATTCTGTTTATTGTGGTATATCACATTAATTAATTTTCTTTTTCTTTTTTAAAGGTTTTATTTATTTGACGCAGAGAGATCACAAGCAGGCAGAGAGGCAGGCAGAGACAGAAGGGGAACCAGGCTCCCCGCTGAGCAGGGAGCCTGATGTGGGGCTCGTTCCCAGGACCCTGAAATCATGACCTGAGCCGAAGGCAGAGGCTTTAACCCACTGAGCCACCCTGGCGCCCCTAATTGATTTTCATATGTTGAACCATCCTAACACACAAGGGATAAATCCCACTTGATCATGGTATATGATCCTTTTAGTGTGCTGTTAATTTCTGTTGGATAGTATTTCATTGAAGATTTTTGCATGTATATTCATCAGGGATATTGGCCTGTAGTTTTATTTTCTTGTGGTACCTTTATCTGGCTTTGGTATTAAGGTAATTGTGCCTTATAAAATGAGTTTGGAAGTGATTCTTCATCTTCTACTTTTTGGAATTTTTTGAGATAGATTGGCATTAATTCTTCTTTAAATATTATTAGAATATACCAGTGAAGCCATGTGGGTCCTAGGCTTTTCTTTCTTGAAAGGTTCTTAATTACTGATTCAATTTTCTTACTAATAATAGGTCTGTTCAGACTTTCTATTTCTTCATGATTTAATATGGTATGTTGTATGTTTCTAGGAATTTTTGATTACTTATTTAATCTTCTTACTAGTTATGGGTCTGTTTATACTTTATATTTCTTCATGATTTAAATGGTATGTTGTATGTTTCTAGGAATTTATCCATTTCTTCTAGCTTCTCCAATTTGTTGGCATGTAATTGTTTATAATTATCTCTGATAATCATTTTTATTTCTGTGCCATCAGTTGTAATGTCCTTTACTTTTTATTTATTTGAGTCTTCTTTTTTTCTTAGCCTCGCTAAGAGTTTGTGGGTCTTTTCAAAAATTAATTCCCAGTTTTGTTGATTTTTCTTTATTTTCTATTTCATATATTTCTGTTCTGATTTATTTCCTTCCTTTTGCTAACTTTGGGCTTAGTTTGCTCTTCTATAAGACTTCAATGAAAGAAATTGAAGAAGACAGAAATAAATAGAAAGATATACCATATTTGTAGATTAGATGAATTAATATTGTTAGACTGTTCATACTATTCAAAGCTACCTACAGACTCAATGCAATCCTACCAAAATTTCAAAGGCATTTTTTACAGAAATAGAAAAAAGAAATCTTAAAATTTATATGGAACCAAAGAAGACCTTGATTAGCTAAAGTAATCCTGAGAAAGAACAAAGCTAGAAGCATACTTCCTGATTTCAAACTATACTACAAAGCTGTAGTAATCAAAATATTATGATACTAGCATAAAAATTGATACATAAGTTCATGGAATAGAACTGAGAGCCCAGAAATAAACACATGCATAATACAGTCAACTATAATTTGACAAGGGAGCCAGGAATACTCAATGGGAGAAAAGATAGTCTATTTTTATTTTTTATTTATTTTTAAGATTTTACTTATTTATTTGACAGAGCGATAGAGAGAGAGCACACGAAGGCAGAGCAGCAGGCAGAGGTAGAGGGAGAAGCAGACTTTCCATTAAGCAGAGAGCCCAATGTGGGGCTCAATCCCAGGATCATGACCTGAGCCCAAGGCAGATGCTTAACTGACTGAGCCACCCAGATACCCCAAGATAGTCTTTTTAATAAATGATGTTGAGAAAACTGGATAATCATATGTAGAAGAATGACATTGAACCCCTATCTTATATCACTCATAAAAATTAACTTGAAATGGATTAAAAACTTACATGTAAGACCTGAAACTGTAAAACTCCTAGAAGAAAACATAGGGAAAAATTTTCTTTGTGTGGGTCTCAGCAAGGATTTTTGGATATGGTACTTAAAGAAACTAAATAAAGAACAATAACAAACTAAAAAAATTTTTTTAAAAGATTTTATTTATTTATTTGACAGAGAGAGATCACAAGTAGGCAGAGAGGCAGGCAGAGAGAGAGAAGGGGTAGCAGGCTCCCCACTGAGAAGAGAGCCCAATGTGGGGCTTGATCGCAGGACCCAGAGATCATGACCCACTGAGCCACCCAGGCACCCCAAACTAAAAATCTTCTGCATAGCAAAAGAAATGATCAACAAAATGCCCAACCTATGGAATGGGAGAAAAAAATTGCAAATCAGATATCTGATAAAGGGTTAATATACAAAAGAGAGAAAAACTTATACAATTGTATTGGGGGGGGTGCTCAATCTGATTAAAAGATGGGCTGAGGCACTGAATAAACATTTTCCCAAAGAAGACATACAGATTGCCAAAAGGTACATGAAAAGATATACAACATCATTGATCAAAGATGCTTAACATCACTAATTGTTAGGGAAATGCAAATCAAAAGCACAATGTGACATTACCTCATACCTTTTAGAGTGGCTATCATAAAAATGATAAGACATAGCAAGCGTTGGTCAGGATGTGGAGAAAAGGCAACTCTTGTGCACTACTGACAGAATGTAAATTTGTCCAGTTACTATGGAAAATAGTAAAATAGCTTATGGGTCAAAGAAGAAATCATATTGAAAACTAAAAAATACTTAGAATTGAATGATAAGTGAAAATCCTACATACTGTGGGATGCAGAAGAAGTGGTCCTCTTGGCATTTTATATATTTAAAGTTTGTATTAGAGAAGAAGTAAGGCTGAATAATAAGATAAATATTTCACTTAAGAAATTAGAAAAGGGGGGCGCCTGGGTGGCTCAGTCGTTAAGCGTCTGCCTTCGGCCCAGGTCAGATCCCAGGGTCCTGGGATCGAGCCCCGCATCGGGCTCTCTGCTCTGCAGGAGGCCTGCTTCTCCCGCTGCCAGTCCCTCTGCTTGTGTTCCCTCTCTCGCTGTGTTTCTCTCTGTCAAATAAATAAAATCTTTAAAAAAAAAAAAAAAAAAAAAAAGAAATTAGAAAAGGGGAGTGCCTGGATGGCTC
>CM053611.1:70572118-70644558 GCA_028646535.1 Procyon lotor
GACCTTTGTCTGTAGTGTCATTTGCAAATATCTTCTCCCATTCCGTGGGTTGCCTATTTGTTTCGAAGACTGTTTCCTTTGCTGTGCAGAAGCTTTTTATCTTGATGAAGTGCCAGAGTTCATTTTCGCTTTTGTTTCCTTTGCCTTTGGAGACATGTCCTGAAAGAAGTTGCTGTGGCTGATGTCGAGGAGGTTACTGCCTATGTTTTCCTCTAGGGTTTTGGTAGATTCCTGCCTCAAGTTGAAGTCTTTTATCCATTTCGAGTTTATCTTCATGTGTGGTGTAAGAGAATGGTCAAGTTTCATTCTTCTACATATAGCTGTCCAATTTTTCCAGCACCATTTATTGAAGAGACTGTCTTTTTTTCACTGGATATTTTTTCCTGTTTTGTCAAAGATTATTTGACCAAAGAGTTGCAGGTCCATATCTGGGCTCTCAATTCTGTTCCACTGGTCTGTGTGTCTGTTTTTGTGCCAATACCATGCTGTCTTGGTGATCACCGCTTTGTAGTAAAGCTTGAAATCAGGCAATGTGATGCCCCCAGCTTTGTTTTTCTTTTTCAACATTTCCTTAGCAATTCGGAGTCTTTTCTGGTTTCATACAAATTTTAGGCTTGTTTGTTCCAGCCCTCTGAAAAAAGCCAGTGGGATTTTGGTTGGGATGGCATTGAAAATATAGATTGCTCTGGCCAGTATAGACATTTTAACAATGTTTATTCTTCTGATCCATGAGCATGGAATGTATATTTTATCAAGATTAATTTTATAAAGATAAAATAAATTATTTTATAAAGAGTAATGCAGTGTTTACACATCATACACTTTATACAAATTATTGGAAGGTGACTAGATTGGGAGAAGAGAGACCAAAATGTTATTTTAGCAATTCAGGATAGAAATGATGAGGGGGTCAGGGTCAGAGGTGAAGGTCTGAGGAATTTAGGAAACAGGTTGGGAATGATGAAAAAAAAGTTAGGATAATTGGGTGGATGGGATGTCTTTGACAGAGCCGGGAATATCAGAAGAGCAGATTTATGATAAAACATACTGAGTTTAAGATGCCCAGGGGTTATTCAAATGAAAATATCAAGTAGGTGCTTAGATATTTGGGTGTGGAGTTCATTAGAATTTCTGGGTTCACTCTGGTATTTTGTTGGGATACTTTCTCTAACCAGAGTTTAAGTTTTCAATATGCTTAATGGTTTTAAAGAAACTGAGTTTTTAAAAAAATTAACTTTTTTTTATAAGGGGTTTTAGAGTTTAAAACAATATACCTTTCATGTAACTTATTTTTCATACAATTTTGAGGTACAATTGACAATAAACTGTACACATACAGTGTATAATTTGATAACTTATGATATATGTATCATCTCAATAACCCATTGACACAATCAAGATAATATTTCTGCCAGAGTTTTCTCTTCACTCACAGTAAGTGACTACCCTGTCCATTGGCAGCCACTGAGCTTCTTTTTCTCACAGAGATTAGTTTACATTTTCTAGAATTTTATATAAATGGAATTATAGTGTGTACTCTGTATTTGATCTTCCGTATAATTATTTTGAGATTCATTAATGTTGCGTGTATCATTAGTTTATTCATTTTTATTGCCAAATAGTATCCCATTGTGTGGGTATACCAAGATTTGTTCATTCATTAACCTGTTGATAGAGATTTGGATTTTTTCTATATTTGGCTGTTACAAATAGAGTTTCTATGAAAATTGGTATAGTCTTTGTATGAACAGATGCTTTATGTTTCTTGGGCAAATACCACAGTGTAGAATGGCTGGATTATAGTGTTAGTTGCACGCTTAGCATTTTAGGAAACTGCCAAGCTGTTTTCCCAAGTAGATGTACCATTTTACATTCTCACTGTGCTGTATGAAAGTTGTAGCTGTTCCACATCTCTGTCAAAATTTGGCATGTTAGTCTTTTTAATTATAGCCATTGTAATAGGTGTGTAGTATTTCATTATGGTTTCAGTTTGCAGTTTCCTAATAATTAATGATGTTGAGCATCTTTTCCTGTGATTACATGCCATCCCTATATCTTTCTTGGCAAAGTGTCTGTTCAGACCTTTTGCTCATTTTATTTTAAACCATGTTATTAATTTTCTTGTTACTGAGTTTTTTGAGAGTTCTTATGTTCTGCATATAGGTCCTTTATTAGATATATGATGTGATTTGCAAATGTATTTTCCCTGCCTGAGCCTTGGCTTTTCATTTGCTTGATAATGTCTTTTAAAGAGCAGAAGTGTTCAATTTTGTTGATGTGTCAATGTTTTTCTTTTATGCTTTTGGTGTCATTTCTAAAACATTTTTGCTGAACCAGGGCCATAAGATTACTTCCCGTTTTCTTCCTCAATTTTGTAGTTTTGTTCTTTTGGGTTTTTGTTTTGTTTTGTTTTGTTTTTTTAAAAGATTTTATTTATTTATTTGACAGAGAGAAAGAGATCACAAGTAGGCAGAGAGGCAGGCGGGGGTGGGGGAGGGGAAGCAGGCTCCCCGCTGAGCAGAGAGCCCGATGCGGGGCTTGATCCCAGGACCCTGAGATCATGACCTGAGCCGGAGGCAGAGGCTTAATCCACTGAGCCACTCAGGCGCCCCTTTTGTTTTGTTTTTAAGACCTATTTATTTGAAAGAGAGAGCACATGCGTGCAAGCACAGGAGAAGGGGCAGAGGGATAGAGAGAATCTCAAGCAGACTCCCTGCTGAGTGTGGTGCTTGACATAGGGGCTTGATCTCACCTCTCTGAGGTCACAACCCGAGCCTAAACCAAGAATCAGATGCTTAACTGACTGTCATACAAATGCCTCTGTAGATTTACTTTTTACAGTTAAATCTGTGATCATTTCAATTTAAGTTGTGTATGTGGTACAGTGTATGAAATTTATTTTTTGCATACTTATAGGCAGTTTTTCAAGTGGTGCTTGTTGAAAAGACTATTTGCTGTATCGCTTTTGTACTTTTGTCAAAAATAAATTTACCATATAAATAAATTTACCATATATATGTGTGTGTGTGTGTGTGTGTGTGTGTGTGTGTATATATATATATATGTTGATTTTGGAACTCTTTATTCTGTACTGGTGGTCTATTTTTCTTTACATCAATACTACATTTTCTTGTTTACTATAGATTTATATTGAGTCTTGTAGTGAGATATGTCCGTGCTCCACCAGTATTCTCTTTCAAGGATGATTCGATTGTTCTCTGATATTTGAACTGCCACCAAATTTAGAATCAGCTTGTTAATATCTCCAGAAGGGATTTAGATAGGCATTGCAATCAGTATAGAGGTCATTTTCGGGGAGAATGGACATCTTAACAATATGATTCTTCTGAGCCATGAACATGTATTTTGTATTTAATTTAGGTCTTCTTTCATTTCTCTCAAATACTTTTATAATTTTTAGTTTAGAAGTGTTGCACATTTTCAATTTGATTTATACTTGAGCAGAGAAAGACAGTTATATGGTTTCACTCATATGTGGAATAGAAGAAACAGCGTAGATGATCATAGGAGAAGGGAGGGAAAATGGAATGGAAAGAAATCAGAGAGGGAGACAAAACCATGAGAGACTCTTAACTATAGGAAACAAACAAGGTTGCTGGAAGGGAGGTGCATGGGGGGGATGGGGTAATTGGGTGATGGGCATTGAAGAGGACATGTGATGTGATGAGCACTGGGTGTTATATGGAACTGATAAATTATTGAACACTACACATCTGAAACTAATGTACTGTATGTTGACTAATTGCATTTAAGTAAAAAAGATTTATACCTGAGTATTTGATATTTTTTGATGTTGTAAATGCTGCTTTTAATATTCATATATATAATATATATAATTGATTTTTGTATATTGATCATGAGTCCTGGATTTTTGTAAATAAATTCACTTAGTTTTAATAGCTTTTATGTAGATTCTACTGGATTTTCTACATCATGTCATTTGTATATAAGTTTTACTTCTTCGTTCCAGTCTAGATACCTTTTACTTATTTTTTCTTTATTGTGATATCTAAAAATTCAAGTACAATGTTGAATAGAGTAGTAAGATTGGACATCTTTATCTTGTTCTTGATCTTAGAAAAAAGCATTCAGTCTTTATACAGTATTTGGTATCAGCTGTATGTAGTGTTTCATAGATGCTCTTTATCAGACTGAGAAGGGTCCTTCTGTTCTTAATTTGCTGAGAGTTTTTGTCAGAAATGGATGTTGGATTTTGTTGAATGCTTTTTCTGCACTTTTCGAGATGATTGTGCTTTTCTTTAAAATTTTTTTCACTACGGTGATTTTATAGGGATTGATTTTTTTTTTTTTTATATAAAACCAACCTCAAGTAGGGTAAACCCCATTTGGTCACGAAGTATTTTCCTTTTTACACATTGTTGGATTCAATTTGCTAAATTTTGTTTAGAATTTTTGCGTCTAAGTTCATGAAATATTTTGGTCTATAGTTTTTTTATTTTTGTAATGTTTTAGTCTCAATTTGGTGTCAGGGTAATGCTGGCCTCATAGAATGAGTTGGCAAGTTACTCTTCAGTTTTTCTGGAAGATTTTGTAGAATTGGTATTACTTCTTAAATATTTGACACAACTCAGCAGTAGAAGTATGTGCGCCTGGAATTTTCTTTGGAGATTTTTAACTGCAAATTCAATTTCCTTAATTGATACTGAGCTACTAAAGTTATCTGTTTCATCTCGAGTGAGCTTTGATAGCTGTGTTTCTTAGGACGTTATCTGTTTTGTCTGAGTCGTCAAATTTATTAGTCTAAGTTGTTTAAGAAATTTCTTGTTATCTTTAACTTCTTTTTTCTTTGTATCTTTTTTCTATGTGTAAATTTGTATTGATGTTAATGCTCTAATTCTTAATATTGGTTAATTTGTGTCTTTTGTTTTTTTCCTTACCACTTTTATTCTTAAAGAACTAGTTTTTGGTTTCATTGATTTTTTCCCCCCTCCCCATTTTTCTTATTTCTGTTTTTATTGATTTCTACTCTGATCATTATTTCTTTCTGCTTACTTTGGGTTTAATTTGTAATTCATTTTCTAGTGTCTTAACGTAGAAGCTCAGGTCATTAATTTGGCACCTTTTTTCTTAGAAAGGCATGTAGTGCTATATATTTCCCACTCCCTAAGCATTGCTTAGTGACACGGCATATATTTTGATATGTGCTTGCATTTTCTTTCCTTTTTTTTTTTATTAAAGATTTTATTTATTTTTTTGAGGTAGAGAGCCAGAGAGAGCACAAGGGGTGGGAGACCCAGAGGGAGGAGAAGCAGACTCCCTACTGTGCAGGGAGCCTAACTTGGGGCTCCATCCCAGGACATCGGCTGAGCCACCCATGTGCCCCTTTATTTGCATTTTCATTCAGTTCACATATTTCCTAATTTCCATTTTGATTTTGAGACGTAGGTTATTAATTTCTAAATATGTGGGAATGTTCTGTAGATATTTCAATCACTGATTTATAATTTCATTCTGTTATTGTCACATAATATACTTGAACTCTTAAATCTACTGAGATTTGTTTTATGGCCCAAAGTATGATCTGTCTTGGTAAATGTTTTATATACACTTGGAAAGAACATGTATTCCCTTGTTGGATAGAGTGTTCTATAAGTGCCAGTCAGGTCAAGTTGTTTGATAGTGTTATTCAAGTCTTACATTGTGACTGGTTTCTTGTCAGCTGTTTTAGGAGTTAATTGAAAGAGTTATATTGAAATTTGACTCTAATTGTGGATTTGTTTATATGTGCAGTTCTATCAGTTTATGTTTAAATGTTTGAAATTCTGTTATTAGGTGCATAAATATTTAGGGTTGTTAGATTGTTCTGATCTACTGACTACTTTGTTGTTGTGAAATTATCCTTGTACCTGCTAATGTTTCTTTCGTTAGGAAATTTACTTTTGTCTGATATTAATAAAGCCATTTTAGCTTTCTTTTGTTCGTCTTAGTGTTCTATATCTTTTTTTTTTTTAGCCTGTTTGTCTCTGTATTTAAAATACTTTATGTAGGATAGAGTTTGATCTTATTTTCTATCCAGTCTGGCAATCTCTTCTTGGTTGGAGTCTTTAGATGATTTACATTTAATGCAATTACTGATGTGGTTAGATTTAACTCTGTCATTTTGGTATTTGTTTTCTATTTGTCCCATCTATTTCTGCCTTCTTTGTGGCTAACAGTAGTTTTAATTATTCCGTGTTTATTTCCTTTGTTGACTTATTACCTTATTAGTGATTGCTTTAGGACTTATAATACCTTAACTTCTACATCTTTAACATTTATCTTCAAGAGTTCTACTACTATATACTTGGTGTAAAGTATAAGAACTTAGAACAATATGCTTCCATTTCTTTTCACCTGACCTTTGCGCTATTTTTGTTGTTTTACTTTTGCATGTGTTACAAACCCTCAAAACAAAAGATATATGTACATTTATCTACTTATGCTTTCTTTTTTTATCTTTTATTTTAAATTCTGGTATGGCTAATGGAATATTACTCAGCTATCAGAAAAGATGAATACTTACCATTTGCATCGACATGGATGGAACTGGAGGGCATTATGCTAAATGAAATAAGTCAAGCAGAGAAAGACAATTATTATATGGCTTTACTCACGTATGGAACATAAGGAATAGTGCAGAGGACCACGGGGGAAGGGAGGGAAACTGAATGAGAAGAAGTTGGCGAGGGAGACAAGCGATAAGAGACTCTGGACTCCAGGAAACAAACTGAGGGTTGCAGAAAGGAGGGATTGGGGGATGGAGTAACTGGGTGATAGGTATTGAGGAAGGCACACAGGTTGTGATGAGCACTGAGTGTTATATGCAACTGATGAATCTTTGAACTGTACATCAAAAACTAATGATGTATTATGTTGGCTAACTGAACATAATAAAAAAAGAAAAAAGTAAATTCTGGTACGGTTAGCATAGGGTGTTATATTAGTTTCAGGTGTACAATATAGTGAAAAAATATGGAACACTTAACGAATTTCTATGTAATTTTTTTTTTAAGATTTTATTTATTTATTTGACAGAGGTCACAAGTAGAGCGGCAGGCAGAGAGAGAGGAGGAAGCAGGCTCCCTGCTGAGCAGAGAGCCCGATGCAGGGCTGGATCCCAGGACCCTGAGATCATGACCTGAGCCACCTAGGTGCCTCTCCACATCATTCTTGTGGAGAGGTCGTGCTGATCTCCTGTGTATTCCAGTTTTAGTATATCTGCTGCTGAAGTGAACATTTTGCTTATGCTTTAAACAAAGAGATTTAATTAACAAGAAATAAAATGTGTTTATCCATGTAGTTAACCATTTTGAGTGGCTTTTGTTTCTGTGGTGGATTCAGATTTCCTTCCCATATAATTTATTATGCCTGAAAAACTTCCTTTAACATTTTTTTTGTAGTGTAGGTCTAATGGTGATGATTTTTTTAAGCTTTTATATGTCTGAAAAATTTTATCTTCTTTTTTTGAAAGATATTTTCTCTGTGTGTGGAATTATAGGTTAACAGTGTTTTCTTTTTAGTACTTTAAAGATGTTCTGAGGAGATAGGAAGAAGCAATGAGAGGTGATAGATATGTTTATGGGTTGATAATGATGGTTTCATGGGTGTTTACTTACCCCAGACTTATCAAATCGTACACATTAAAGGGGCGCCTGGGTGGCTCAGTTGGTTAAACATATGCCTTTAGCTCCGGTCATGATCCCAGGGTTTTGGGATCAAGTCCTGCTTCAGGCTCCTTGCTTGGCAGGGAGCCTGCTTCTCTCTCTGCCCCTCTTGCTACTCTGTCTGCTTGTGTTCTCTCTCTCTGACAAATAAATAAATAAAATCTTTTAAAAAATTAAAAAAATAAAAATAAATCTGCTGTACTTGTTATATTTAACATTTTTTTCCTCTGGCTGACTTTAAGATTTTCTGTGTATTACTGATTTTGTACAATTTGATTATGATGTATCTGTATATAGTTTTCTTTGTGATTCTTGCGCTTTTCGAGTTCATTAGGCTGTTTAGATCTGTGGGTTTTTAGTCTTCATCAAATTTGGAAAAATGTCTGCAGTTATTTTTTCAAAAGAGACCTTTTCCTGTTTTTTCCCTTCATCATCTTCAAGTACTTTAGTTATATGGATATACCACTTGAAGTTTTCCTGCAGCTCACTGATGATCTGTTCACCTTTTCTCAGTCTTTTTTCCCTGTGTGTTTGTGTGTATGTAGTTTCTATTGCTGTAACTTCAGGTTCATTATTCTTCCGTGATGTCTAATCTGCCATTATCCCATTTAGTGTATTTTTCATCTTATGTTATAATTTTCATCTCTAGAAGTTTGCTGGGTGTTTTTTATATTTTTGATGTCTTCCCAGTGATTTCTTTTTCTAAAGTCTATCTCCAATGCAGTTATAATAATGCTTTAATATCCTTCTCTACTAATTCTGTTATTTGTGTCATTCGGGGTCATGTTTAATTGGTTGATTTTCCTCCTCATGAGGGTCAAATTTTCCTGACCGTTGGTGTGCTTGGTAAATTTTTTTTTACTAGATGGTAGCTGTTGTGAATTTTATCTTGTTGATTGTAGATATTTTTGTATTCATATAAAATATTTTTTACTTTATCCTGTTATGTGGAAACCAGCACTTTTGGGTCTTGCTTTTAAACTTTGTTAGATGAGTACAGCACAGCATTTAATGTGGGACTAATTTTGCCCCACTGCCGAGGCTTAGACTGTTCTGAGTACTTTATCCAGGGCCCTATGAATTATGAGGTTTCCCACTGTTGTGGGAATAGTTCCTTGTGAGCTTGCAAATTGTTTCTTCTAATAATTTCATGTGGCTTTCCCCCCTAGCCTTAGTTAATTTAATGTAAATTACTGATACACATGCACTGACCAGTACTCTGCTGGCTACTCAGAGTGACCTCTGCAGATCTCTTTTGAATTCTCTGACCTTCTCTCTTTCCTGGTACTCTGTCCTATGAACTCTGTCTTGGCCTCCCCCAATTCCCAGCTCAACTGTCCTCAACTCCCGGAGACTGCTAGATATCCGTTGGGTTTTCTCTCCCTTTGCCAGCTAGAAACTCTCTCAAGACAGTAAGCTGTGGCAGTTTTATGGCTCACCTCATTTGTTTCCTTTGAGTAGTCATTATCTTCTCTCAAGACAGTAAGCTGTGGCAGTTTTATGGCTCACCTCATTTGTTTTCTTTGAGAAGTCATTATCTTATTACCTGATTAAAAAAACATTGTTTCATAGGTTGTCTGGCTTGCTTGCTTTTTTGTTTTTGGTTTTGTTTCTGGTGAGAGGGTAAATCCAGTCTCTTTCACTCTATCTTGGCTGCGTGTATATTATAGGGTTTTTCCCCATAACTTCATAAAGCAAACATCCTTGTAATCACCACTTCAGTCAAGAAATAGACCTTAACAGCCACTCCAGAAGACCTTCCATAAACCCTTTAACCCCAAGTAACCACTGTCCTAACTTTTGTAGTACTTACTTACTTTCATTTTGTTATTGGTACTAGCATTTTTTAAACACTGCTGTCTTGTCTTTTTTTGCTTGTATTTAAATTCTTCTTTTCTGTCCTCTACTTAGTATTATTGGATATTTCTTTCAGTTCTTTTTTCTTAGTCTTGCACCTTTTGTCTTTTATGGTGTTTGATATTTATTTTTCTTTAGGTAATTTGTTTATTCTCTTGTGTCATTTTATTTTATTTTATTTTATTTTATTTTATTTATTTTTTTTTTTTTTAAAGATTTTATTTATTTGACAGAGAGAAACACAGCGAGAGAGGGAACACAAGCAGAGGGAGTGGTAGCGGGAGAAGCAGGCTTCCTGCAGAGCAGAGAGCCCGATGCGGGGCTCGATCCCAGGACCCTGGGATCTGACCTGGGCCGAAGGCAGACGCTTAACGACTGAGCCACCCAGGCGCCCCTCTCTTGTGTCATTTTAAATTCCTCAGCAAATTTCTCTTGATTTCAAGAAATTGAACCTACAGGAATCATGGTCCAACAATCAAAACCCCAAACCACCCAAACCCTGATTTTGACAACTATATATCCTGTTGTGTACAGTTTTCATACTTAGTTTTCCCTGCTAAATAAATTGGAACATGAAGTGAAAACACCATTTATATCTTCATTAGAGATATATTACAGATGTATTTTTGCCATATAATTTGTTCTATTGTAGAAATCATAAATTAGTAAGTTATTACACTTGGAGAATCTGACATAGACTTTTTATAATATGTCAGATATGTGTGCTAGAGAAATGATTAGGCTGTTATACTGTTACATTCAGTGCCTGTGTCCCTAGGGTAGCAATCATGGGATGTCTTTACTGCCTGTACATTGTGTTCCTATTAGGGATGCTTGGTGTGGGCAACTCAAGTTTCTTTGTGAAAGGAGTCTCAAACATGCTGTGCATCTCTAGTAGCGCAGACTTTTGTCTCAGTCTTTTTCTTCTCCAGGCTTTCCATTTGTCAGCTTCCCGTGCTTGCTTCGGCAGCACATACACCATTTGCCAACTTCCTGACATTAGATTTCATTGTCCTTTACAATGGAATATGATTTTTTTCTTGTTTTTCTTTCTGACTTACATTGTTTTTTTCCTATAATGCGTATAAACTCTTTGTCATCTTTCAAATCTTCGGTAGTAGAAAGAGAGGCATTGCTGGTGTCCTTTCTTTACTTCCTATAGCCACAGAGGACGTTCACAGCATTGGTAATTGCTGACTTCTTCAGATTGGAGTATGAGCATGTAGTTTACGTGCCTTATGTTGATTGGTTTGTTATTGTATATCCTTTGATCAAATAAAACTTGTCAGAGCAGATCTCTGGATCTCAACCTCAGACTAGTGGAAGAACCTTGATCAAATCACTTAACTTCCCTTGCATTTTTTTCTCAGTTACAAAGTGGGAATGGTAACACATATCTAATTGTGTTATGAGGATCAAATGTGATAACATACAAATGCTGTATAAGGTAATGCTTAATAGAAACATTATGTGCTGATAATAGAATTTTAACTTTTATTTGACATTAGAAATTATGAACAAAACCTGAGTAAAGAAATTAGAAACCTGTTTTACTAAATGTATTGCCTCAAATGAAATGCCTGATATCATAATTATTCCCTGTAGCAAAATGATTTTTCATATCAAACGAGCTTGGAGATAGCTTTTCAAATTCCAATTATTACTATTGATGAAGATAGGAAGCAGAATGTCCTATGGCAGAAAGATACTCCTCAGGAATCAATTCACTTATAGAGTCTAATGAAAAAGAAATACCATTTTTATATTGTGTAAGATTAGAATTTTAGTTGGACTTCTGTTTTTGTGTTTTGAGCTATTGAAGGTAGTTGATACCTGTAGAGTTGTGTTTTATTAGGCACATGTACCCAGAAGCAGGAGTGATGAACAGAAGTAAGCTGTAAATAAAAAAAAAATAAGTAAAGTAATTCCTACAAAAGTAGAGTGAAGGACTATATTAAAATGATATAAAAGGGAGTACTAAGCTTTTTGTGTATAATATGTAGAAGTACAGATGGGAGAAAAACAAAGATTTTTGTTCGAAGACCATATTAATAAATAGTTAGCTGCAGCATTGATTTATAAAGACATTTAAAAATTGTTTTAGTCCTAAGCAGCAGCATTTTCTACATCAATGTCTAATTTCAGAAACTGCTTTCCTCTAGGGAAGCCACGTGGAATTTTTCTGGTAGGTTCTGGAGACAGTAACAGTTGAAATTTAATGGATAAAGGCTTTGGGAAATCTGAATTCCACTCCTTCCTTTGGTATGCATGTGGTCTTGAGTAAAGTCATGAACAGCTTTGTATCTCAGTTTATTCTTCTATAAGATAGAGATGGAAATAAGGTCTATTTCTGACACATTCAATTTGGCTCTGAGGATTAAATGAGAACAGAGTGCTTTGAAAACAATAAATAGTTTAAACTGTTATCACTCAGTTGTTTACTATTTGGAATAAATTATGTACTGATGCAACTAGTTTGGTACTTTTAAATTTCCTAAGACTTCATAAGGTTTAGGAGCTTAGGAAGGTAAGTTTATTGATTTCATTCTATTTCTGGCAGAATTAGTAATTTGTATTGGTTAACATCACACCCTTCAAATTAGAAAGCTGAACATGACTGCTTTCTAAAGACAGTACGAGTCTGGGTTTGGAGTTGTGGAATTTTGGACATGTAATTTGTGCTAAAGAGTTAAGGAACACAGAACCCAGAATGAGTGCAGCTTGGACTTTTTTGTAAGGTGCCTGGTACTTAACTGCTTTTAAAATATTTTCTCAGCTGAATTATTTAGGAAACTCAACTTTTTCTTAAATGAAAAAGAGAATAGGAAACACTTGACCAATATATGTATGGGAAAGAAAGAGGTCTTTTTTTTTTTTTTTTTAAAGATTTTATTTATTTATTTGACAGAGAGATCACAAGTAGGCAGAGAGGGAGGCAGAGAGAGGAGGAAGCAGGCTCCCTGCTGAGCAGAGAGCCCGATGCAGGGCTTGATCCCAGGACCCCAAGATCATGACCTGAGCCAAAGGTAGAGGCTTAACCCACTGAGCCACCCAGGCGCCCCAAGAAAGTGTTCTTTAATGTGCTTCAGTTAGGTAAAGTGTTTTAGTTGGTTTTTTAGGATTCACTAACTTTGTTAAAGTTCCAGAGTCTGCTTAGTGTTAATAGTATCATAGAATCTTAGGTTGGAGTGTTAATGATACCAAGCTTTTCTGAGCAAATGAGTGTTTCTTTTTCTACTATGAGAACTTTGAAGCTCTTTTTTTTTTTTTTTGTCTTTTTTAAGATTTTTTTTTTTTTTTTTTTTTTTTTTGATAGAGTGTGTGTGTGTTGGGGAGGAAGAGGCAGAGGGAGAGAATTTCAGGCAGACTCCCCACCGAGCAGGGAGCCTGATGTGGGGCTTAATCCCATGACACATGATATCATGATCTGACCTGAAACCAAGAATGGAGGCTTAATCAGCTGAGCCACACAGATGACCTGAAATCTAGGAAGCTTTTGATTACTGTTTTAACTGAGACTTAGGTAAAAGTATGCTAACGTGTGGTTTCCAGATACGTCTCTGATCTGTTTCTCATTAAAGCTTGAGATTTTAATGGATTACTTTCCGTTAACCTTTCCATACTTCCATATTGTGGCCCCAGATATAATTATCCAGTTTAACCTCTTGTTTTAAAAATTGATAAACTGAAGGCTGGAAAGGTTGTAGTTTATACTTCTGCAATTTCCTTTTTTACTTACTAGAATCATTTTTTATTACTAAGCAATGTGTAACTGTATTTTAACTTTGAAATCTTCAAGTAAATTAGAGGCATTAATATAGACAGTTACAGTTTTCTTTCAGTCTTTCCATATTCCATTCTCTTTCACAAGTAATCTCTGTTAACAGCTTAAAGTGTGTCCTTCCAGAGCTTGTTCTGGGTATTTTACAGTGATTTAGAGAAGCTTTTAAAAAAAATAGAAATGTCATCATACTATATATAATTGGCAGTTTTTTTCCATGTTTGCTCATGTAATCTGTCATATCTTTTCTTAATTTCTGAGTAGTATTCTCCATAGAATGACTATCCCAGGATATATTTGATCACTTCCCTCTGTGTGAATATTTAGATTCATAACTTTCCTTTCCTTTTTTCCTCCCTCCTCACCTGACCTGATGCAATAAATAATGGTATTGTGAATGGTCTTAAGCATATCTTTATGCACATGTGTGAATAAATCTGTGTACTTTGAAAGTTTTTATCTTTATACAAACAATATAGAACTGTCTGTCACTGCTCCCCAAATCATACTGTCTTTACCTTCTTCTTGATGCTGGTCTGGTGCTTAAGAACTATTTCATTGAAGGCCATTTGGGTTTTTGAAATCAGATTTCTTTGGTGATATTGATTACTAGAAAGACTCTTCCTGACATATAACTTCATATCACAAGTGACTAACATAACACGGAAATAACAGTAAAAATAATGTACTTTATAACATAGTAGCTAAGAGCAGAGTTCTCCGGTATCAGATTGCCTGGATTTTAATCTCCACCATACTCATTAACAATCCCTTACTATTTGCATCAATGATCTTAGGCAAGTTATTTAACCTCAGTTTTCTCATTAACACAAATGGGCTTTCCATTCTAATGACAAAGTAGGATACAGTTACAGAGCCTATGGTCTAGGGTTTTGGGAATTAACTATAATATCTGGAGTTCCTGGTGCATAAGTATTTCATAAATGTAAGTTAAAAACAAGAAGATGTATACCCATTTACATTGATAACTAGGGCATGATGGTGATGAGTTGTGAAGGTGCTTGTCTTGCATGTTGGTCTCCATGGTATTCTGAAGAGTGATGTGGTAAACATAAAATGTCTATACTACCCAAAGCAGTCTACAGATTTAATGCAATCCCTGTCAAAATACCAACAGCATTTCTCATAGAACTAAAATAAATAATCCTAAAATTTGTATGGAACCAAAAAAGACCCTGAATAGCCAAAGCAGTCTTGAAAAAGAACAAAATTGGAGATATCACAGTCCCAGGTTTCAAGATATACTGCAAAGCTATTGTAATCAAAACAGTATGTTACTGGCACAAAATAGACACAGATGGGTGGAACAGAACAGAAAGCTCAGAAATAAACCCATGTCAATTAGTCTTCAATAGAGGAGGCAAGAATATGCATTGGGGAAAAGACAGTCTCTTCAACAAGTGGTGTTGGGAAAACTGGACAGCTACATGTAAAAGAATGAAACTGGACCATTTTCTTATACCATACACAAAAATGAGCCCCAAATGGATTTAAGACCTAAATGTGAGACCTGAAGCCATATAAATCCTAGAAGAAAGCATAGGTAATAATTTCTTTGACGTCGTTTATAACAACATTTTTCTAGATATGTCTCCTCAGGCAAGGAAAACAAAGGCAAAAATAAACTATTGGGACTACATCAAGATAAAAAGCTTCTGCACAGCAAAGCAAACAGTCAATAAAGCTTAAAGGCATGCTATGGAATGGGAGAAGATATTTGCAAATGACATATCTGATAAAGGGTTCATATCCAAAATATATAAAGAGCTTACGCAGCTCAACACCAAAGCAACCAAATAATCCAATTAAATGGGCAGAAGACGAGAACAGACATTTTTCCAAAGAAGACATACAGATGGCCAAAAGACACATGAAAAGATCCTCATCATCACTTACCAGAGAAATTCAAATCAAAACCACGAGATACTACCTCATGCCTATCAGAATGACTAAAACAACTGTTTGGCAAGGATGAGGAGAAAAAGGAACCCTTATGCACTACTGGTGGGAATGCAAACTGGTGCAGCCGCTGTGGAAAACAGTATGGGGATTCCTCAAAACATTAATGGAATTACCATAAGATCCAGTAATTCCACTTCTGGGTATTTACCGAAAGAATTCAAAAACACTAATTCAGAGGGATACATGCATCCCGATGTTTATAGCAGCATTATTTACAATAGCCAAACTATGGGAAGCATCCCAAGTATCCATTCACAGATGAATGGATAAAGAAAATGTGATATACACCCCCCCACACACAACGCAAATATTACCCAGCTATAAAAAGATGAAGTTTTGCCATTTGCAACAATATGCATGGATCTAGAGGGTGTAATGCTAAGTGAAATAAGTCATTCAAGAAAAGACACCATATGATTTCACTTATATGTGGAATTTAACAAGCAAAACAAATGAACAAAGAAAAAGAGACACAAAAAACAAGGCCCTTAAGTATAGAGAACAAACTGGTGGCTACTAGAGAGCAGATGGGTAGGGTTGGGTAAAATAGGTGAAGGGGATTAAGAGAGGATATGTGTTGTAATAAGCACTGGGTATTATATAAGACTGATGAATCACAGACCTGTACCCCGGAAACAAATAAGATATTACATGTAATTGAATTTAATTCAAAAAAAAAAAAAAAAGAAGAGTACACTTATCATGATGAGCACTGAGTAATGTATAGAATTGTTGAATCACTATGTTGTACACCTAAAACTAATATAATTGTATGTTAATTATACTGGAGTTAAAAAAAAAAAGAAAAAGGTTTACATAAACAGAAATTTACACTGTATTCCAAACTTGTATATGTCAGAAGTACTTAGGTCTCAAAGTGATGATTTTATTTCTCTTATTTCCGTCATAAAAAAATTAATTTTTGAAATGGGTCCCAGGAATGAGATCTTAATTTATCTTATGCTAATAGAAGATAAGACTTAATTTTATGTGGTTCAGTTTACTCAGGAATTAACTTCAGTCTCCCTTGTATTCCCATAGGAAATGGCTCAGGACCATGTTTTAATCATATCTATCTAACTATAATCTTTTGCATGCTTTTACAGATACAGGCACTCAGTAAATATTTGTGTTGATAAACTACTTTAATCATTCCTAGAAGTCCTCATCTTTACTCTTTAAAATTCCCATATTATTCCCTGAGTTTCTATGCCACTGTGCTACAAAAACACAATGAAATGATTTTAGGGTAAAACATGTGCTGTTTTTACCCTAAGAAACATCTTAGGGTAAAACATATTCTAGGAATAGTTTAGAAAGCATTGATTCCTTATTGTATTTCATTTGTTCTTATTTTTGAGTATCTTCATGGTCTTTTTCAGTTTGAACCCAATATCTTGCTTAACGTTTGTTAAAAATATATTTTAAGTGAAATTCACTTGAGACACATATTAATTAGTGTGACATCTTTATTTATGGAGATGATCAAAATTGTGATTATCACTAAACCAACAAACTTCCATATCTTAGTTTGAAGTGCTCTTAAACCTGAGCGTTATTTTTAAAATAATATGTTTTATATGAAATAATCAGAAATGTGGCTTTATATGAAAACATCTAATTTTTTTAAACAAATGTCAAAATATTACTGAATAATATATAATGTGATTCTTTTTGTTTTTCCAGATTATATATGAGCAGGAAGGGGTCTATATTCACTCATCTTGTGGAAAGACCAATGACCAAGACAGCTTGATTTCAGGAATATTACGTGTTTTAGAAAAGGTATGTTTTTAGTAAATTATTTTATTTAATGATTATTTATGGCAGTGGTTTATCTTCGGGGCATTATCAGTAAGTTTGAATTTCACGTGTAAGGTGAAATTATGTAATTGAACAGTGGTTGCAAATTTAACATGAAAATGATGTAAAAATATACTTTGTTTAAAAAAATTTTTTTTAAGATTTTATTTTTAAGTAATCTCTACACTCAATGTGGGACTTGAACTCACCAGCCTCTGTTATCAAGAGTCCCATACTTCACTGACTGAGCAAGCTAGGCACCCCAGGAAAAAGTACTTTAGATAGGCCTGTAAAATGGCATGGAATATTAAAAACTTATGTAAAAGTTTCAGTATTATGAATTTTTTGTCATGAAAAGCAGAATTTAAAAATGCACATAACATCTATTGTCAAATAAATAGTAGTTTACTTACGGTATTGCATATTTAAAATGCTAATATTTAAGGGTTTAAAAATTTAATTTTGGGTTCAAGGAATTAAAAATAGGTAACTGAGAATGTAAGATACTGCTGAATAGTAAATATAGTCCATAATTTCTTTCTGTAGGATGCTGAAGTAATAGTGGACTGGAGACCATTGGATGATGCTTTAGATTCTTCTAGTATTCTCTATGCTGGAAAGGTACTTAAGAAAGAAAGGGTGTGGCTAAAGGAATGCCATTTTTATTTTTATTTTTTTTTGTTTTTGTGTTCATCATTTTCTCTCAAAAACCTAGTGGAATTGTTGGGTTACATGATAACTGTGTTTGCCATTTGTATTGTATAATGACTCACTGGGTAAGGTAGAGATTTCTGTTTTATCTCTAATTCATCATGAAACTCAGGCTCAGTTCTCTGCATTTCTTTTCAAAAATATCTATTTACTTATTTTTAAAAGATTTTATTTGTCAGAAAGAAAGAGAGAGAGGACAAGCAGGGGTATTTGAAGGCAGAGGGAGAAGCAGGCTCCCCGCTGAGCAAGGAGCCTAATGCAGGACCCTGATCCCAGGACCCTGAGATCATGACCTGAGCCGAAGGCAGATGCTCATCCGACTGAGCCACGTAGACGTTCCTCTTCTCAAAATATTTAAACATGTAGATGATTTTTGGATTTCATCTTTTTTTTAAAGGATTAATTTATTTATTTGAGAGAGAGAGAGAAAGAGAACCATACCCATGGGTGGAAGAGGGTCCCCATATTTTTATCCCCTTTTCTTATATCCGGTGCCTGTCTTTTATTTCGCTTTACTCCTTTGTTTTCATGCAGCTCTAGTGCTTCTGAGAAAAAAGATGCATGGGAGCAAAGAAATTTCTTTCTTTAGACTTCTCTATCCTAATTCTGAATTGATAGATTGGCTTGCATAAAATTACAGTTGAAAAGAAATTTTCCCATGTATTTTTTAACATTATTGTCCTACATTTGTCTAGTTTCCTTTATTAATGTTAAGTCTAATACTGATCCATTGTATTTTATTTATTTTTTTTTTTCACTTTAGAAGCTTTTTATGATTGCCTCTTTGTTTCTTGTGTTCTAGATGTCCTATAGTAGCCTTTGTGGTCCTTTTTATCCATTGTTCTGGGCACGTGATAGGCTCTTTTAATATGGAAACTTGTGTCTTTTAGTTATTAAGAAATGTTTTTGAGGGGCACCTGGGTGGCTCAGTGGGTTAAAGCCTCTGCCTTCAGCTCGGGTCATGATCTCAGGGTCCTGGGATCGAGCCCCGCATCAGGCTCTCTGCTCGGCGGGGAGCCTGCTTCCCCCTCTCTCTCTGCCTGCCTCTCTGCCTACTTGTGATCTCTCTCCCTCTGTCAAATAAATAAATAAAATATTTAAAAAAAAAAATGTTTTTGAATTATTTCAGTGATGATTTTTTTCTTCTCCATTTCTATTTTCTTTCTTTCTTGAATTCTTTAGACCTGGATTGGTCCTTTACTTTTTAATCCTTTCTTTCATGTTTTTAATTCTGTGTGTGTGTGCATGTGTGCGTGCGTGTGTGCGTGCGTGCGTGTGTGTGTGTGTGTGTGTATTATTTTCTAGGAGGTTCCTTCAATTTTTTTTTAAGATTTTATTTATTTGTCAGAGAGGGAGAGAGAGCATAAGCAGGAGCAGCAGGCAGAGGGAGAAGCAGTCTTCCTGCTGAGCAAGGAGCCTGATGTGGGACTCAGTCCCAGGACCCTTGAATCATGACCTGAGCCAAAGGCAGATGATTAACGAAGTGAGCCACCCAGGCATCCCAAGTTTCTTTAGTTTTTAAAAAAAAAATTTTTTTTCCTCAAAATTTTATTTATTTATATGACAGAGAGAGAGAGAGAGATCACAAGTAGGCAGAGAGGCAGGTGGGGGTTGCGGGGGGAAGCAGGCTCCCTGCTGAGCAGAGAGCCCAATGTGGGGCTCAGTTCCAGGACCCTATAGATCATGACCTGAGCCAAAGGCAGAGGTTTAACCCACTGAGCCACCCAGGCACCCCTTTTTAGAATTTTTTAAAAAATTATATTTATTTATTTGTGAGAGAGAGAGCACACAGGCAAGGGGAGTGGTAGGCAGAGGGAGAAGTAGATTCCCTGATGAGCAGGGAGCCCACTGTGGGACTTGATCCCAGGACCCTGGGATCATGACCTGAGCCAAAGGCAGACAATTAACTGAGCCACAACTTAAGATGTCCCTTAAGTTTCTTTAGTTTTATTTTTCAGTTCTTTTGCCTTTTTCATTTTTGCTATATTTTTAATTTCTAAGACATCTTACTATAAGTAACCCTTTTCCAGTCCTTTTTAAAAATAGCATCCTGTTCTTTGTGGGTATATCTTTCCTTATTTCTAAGGAGTTTAAAGGTAGTTTTAAGATGCTTTTATCTCTCTATATAATCTTCTTCTAATTGACTTTTTTTCTCCTTGGTTCATTTGGACCTTTTTTTGTGTAGATTCTTGCCTTTGATGTTTGGTGATCGTTGTGGTGTGGTGCTTATATTTAATAGCAGACACAAAAAAAGAAATTGACTATACTCTGTAGGTATCGGTAGTTATGGGTAGGCTTGGTAATCCCTTGGGGGAATGCCTAATGTTAAAACTAGATCCTTTCTCTTGGGCTAGTCATTTCCCCGAGATTCCTGCAGATTCCTTCCTGGAGAGGGTATGCCTGAATGCCAATATTCTGGGAACTAAGTGGAGAAAGAGAGCTGGGAATTTCACCAAAGCATTATATAGATGAACTTTTAATCAATTCTTGTTTTCAGTGTGTTATCCCTTTGCTCAGTGTGCTTGGTTTCTCTTAATCCAGAGATAATCTGTTTTATTTTCTCTAATGAATAACCCTCCAGCCTTTTGGACTTTTGTTAGTACTCTTCTTTTTAGCTTGCACTCTATCCTAATTTTCAGAAGTACCTAATCGACCAATTCCAAACCTTTGTGCTGTTGGGGCTCTGTAGATGCTTCTTAGCTCTCCCCATTGATTTCATTCATTCAGTTTTCCTCTCTATTTTTTCAGTCTACTTTTTCATTTTTCTTGTGTCTTTGTAATATCTTTTCTGTTCCTATAGATTTTCCTTTTCCCTTTTTAAAAAGAATTATAGTAGCAATACACGAATACATTCTTGTAAAAATATCCAAATAATAGAAACAATAGAAATTGAAGTCCTGCTTGACTAGAATCCTGTCCTTTATCTGTCCCTATTTAGTGTGTGTCTCTTCAGATTTTTATCTGTACACATTTCATTATTGATCTGTCTAGACCTAGTTTTCTTTCTCTGTTTTTAATTGCATATACCTGCATGTAGTTATACTGCAAACATTGTTTTACAACCTCTTAGTTGTACTTACTCTTATTTAAGAGTAAATAAATATTAGCATATATCAATTTTTAAACTATGGCTTAGTATTTCCTTGGCCTACCCCCTAGTTTGTTTATTCATTCCTTCACTGATGGGTATTAAGATATTTTCAGTTTTTCATTTTTACAGTGTTGGAGTGAAAATTCTTTTCTTTCTTTTAAGATTTTATTTATTTATTTGACAGAGAGGAGAGAGATCACAAGTAGGCAGAGAGGCAGGCAGAGAGAGAGGAGGAAGCAGGCTCCCTGCTGAGCAGAGAGCCCAACGTGGGGCTTGATCCCAGGACACTGAGATCATGACCTGAGCCGAAAGCAGAGGCTTTAACCCACTGAGCCACCCAGGCGCCCCTGAAAATTCTTGTATATACCTCTTTGTGTACATGTGTAAGAATTTCTCTAGAGTGGTTGATATAAAGAAAATTATTGTTGTTACACACATGTGTAGTTTGAATTTTTTTTTTAAGATTTTATTTATTTGACAAAGAATGAGAGCACAAGCAGAGGGAGCAGTAGAGGGAGAGGAAGAAGCAGGCTTCCTGCTAAGCAGCGAGCCTTATGTGATGCTTGATCCCAGGACCCTGGGATCATGACCTGAGCCGAAGGCAGACAGACAAGTAACCGACTAAGCCACCCAGGCACCCCCTGTAGTTTGAATTTAATAAATAATGGCTATATTAACACTGTCATCAGCAGTATGAGATACTGTGTCTTTACACTGTCTTTCATATTTTTGTTTTTTAATTGAATGGGACAAAAAATTGAGATTCATCTTAACTTGCTTTTCTGCTTCTTTTTTTCTTTTAAAGATTTTATTTATTAGAGAGAGAGCGAGAGAGAGAGAACAAGCAGGGGAAGGGGCAGAGGGACAAGGAGAAGGAGACTCCCTGGCAAGGAGAGAGCCTGTTGCTGGAGCTTGATCCCAGGACCCTGGGATTACCACCTGAGCCGAAGGCAGACGCCTAACCAACTAAGCCATCCAGGCATCCCAAGTTTCTTTAGTTTTTTTTTTGTTTTTGTTTTTTCAGATTTTATTTATTTATTTGTGAGAGAGAGGGCACATGTGCAGGGGGAGGGGCAGAGGAGGAAGGAGAGAGAGAATCTTGAGCAGATTCCACACTGAGTGTGAACCCAATGTGGGGCTCAATCTCAGGATCCTGATATCCTGACCTGAGCTGAAACCAAGAGTCAGACACAGCCAACTAAGCCACCCAGGTGCCCCTTAACTTACTTTACTTTGATTTTTTCTGAAGTTGGTTGTCTTCCTATATGTTTGTTGCTTCATATTTCTTCTTGATTTGTTTGTGTGTACCATTTGCTTGTTTTTCTGTTTTGATATTTGCCAGTTTCTAAGTAATTTGGTAGGTGTTTTTGTAGTCTGGATGTTTTTCTTTTGTTTGCCATACATTTTGAAAACATTTTCACCCAGTCTTGTTTATTTTTAACTTATGTGTGCTACCTTTTATTGTATAGGAATTAAATACTTTTATTTAAATTATTAATATTGAATTTTAGACTTTAGGTTTTATTCTATTTTAAAATGTTGAGTTCTGTAGAACTATACTTGTAGATATGTTACTTGTAGCTCTTAGATAAGTTTGAGAAATATGCAACCAGTGGTGGCTTAAATAAAATATCCACCGTTGGTTATTTTCCTCAAATAACTACAAATCTACAGGTTTGGAGTGATTCTCCTGTTTTTTCTCTTACAGTCGTAACGTGGCTGCCATAGTTTTAGGTGTCATAGCTACATTCAAAGCAGTAGAAAGGGGAAAAGGGATAAGGCTTTATTAGGAAAGCAAAAGTGTTTTCAAAAGCACTGCAGTTGACCTCTGCTTTTGTTTCATTGGCAGTGCTAACTGCAAGGGAGTATGGGCAGGCTTTTCTTTCTTTTTTGGCAATGGGGTGGGACAGCGTGGGGGGAGCGGTGGTAGAGAAGTTGGGGGGATGGAGTGGGTGGCAGCTGGAGAAAAGGGTGGGAAATAGTGATTGGTCCTCCCACCAGTGATATCTGTCACAATCTCCAAACTTTACATAGAAGTTTAGAGTATATTGTTAAATGAAATTAAATTCTAATTTTAGTCTCTAAATATTTCATATGTTATACTTTTTTTAGGACTCCAGTTCAGTTGTAGAGTGGACGCAGGCTCCAAAGGAAAGAGGTCATCGGGGATCGGAACATCTGAACAGCTATGAAGCAGAGTGGGACATGGTCAATACAGTTCCATCTAAAAAGAAACCACATACCAATGGAGGTATGAATTAAATCTTTTGAAATCTTAAACTGATTTGCTACAATATAATAAAAATGAAAGTGCAGAGAAAATTCTTTAGTGTTTCTCTGTCACAAGGATGATTTGGTGCTTTAATACACAGAACTCCCATTTTAGTTATATTCCCTTCTCATGTCTTTTTGTTTTGTTGGTTGTGACTTTATAAAAAAAAAGGCTTTAAGAATACATGTTCTGTTTAGTAGTTATTCATGGCAGAAAATAGAAACACTTTAAAAAATTGCTTTAGAGGTCTCATGCACATTTTTCTAGCATTAAAAAAAAAAAAAATCATGTTATTTCATCATAAGCCACCAGGGGGAGATGGAGTATACCACTAAACCATACTGTCCTAATTTCAGTGCTTAGTGAGATCTTCACAGCTCATTACAGTCTCCCTTTTATGTATGTTCAGTGACTGTTCTCCTTTGCTGTGTGGTGATAATCTACATGTAGTTAACAAAAAAGAGCCAAGCTAACAGCCTGATAGAACATAAATACTACACCAAATATGATTTAGGTAGCCCATTTAATGATGTAGTCACATCTTTTTGTGATTCTTTTAAAAATAGTAAATACTCATACAGAGTTAAAATATTTTTTCCTTATTGATTAATTTGTGTTTTATAACTAAAAGGACGTTTAATCTCTTACTGATTTTAGTCTGTGTTTATGATTTATCCATATTTCCCAGATTCAGAAAACCTGGCTAAAATTGGCTGGAATATGTAATGCTACATTTATATGGTGTTGTTACTCAGTGAATACGATTTTCATGTATGGCCTAGGGAATCATTCTCATATACAGGAGTTACACTTTGTACTGTATCATTTCTTGATACAGTGGCAATTAAGAAGTTCATAGTAATTCATAAGCTTTTGGTGAATTAAAATCAAGTCATGCTGGTGTGTTGTTTTTTGGTTTTTGTTTTTTTCCTTTTTGGCATTCTTTTTCTATTGAAAGGGAAGGTTTTTACCAGAACAATACAGTGTTAAGATAAGACCACAGAGTTTTAGTATATTTGGCATGTGAAGTGATTTTTAACTGCTCTAGATTAGATCTTCAGGATTAAGTTATGTGAATTGTTCTTTTTTTGTTTGTTGTTGCCTAATATTGTTGAATTCTTGAAAATGAAAATGACAGGCAGTGGGAAAGAAGAGCAAAGGAGTGAGTTTTCAGAATTCCATAAAAGAAAGAAGCATTACGTCTATGAGAAGAGCATAATCTGACAATAATGTCTTTTTAGATTAGTGATTTTCAGCTTTGGCTGCACATTGAAATAACCTGGGGAGGTTAGTCTTTTTCAAAAAGTACTAATGCCTGTGTTTCATCCCAAAGAATTAAATCAGACTCTGGGGATGGAAACTGGGCATCTGTATTTTTTAAATGCTGTCGTATTGATTTTAATGTGCAGAACTGAAAACCTGTGTGTAGCTGGGTAGTTTAGCAAAAAATCACAGGTGTAAATACTGCTTAATATGGCTTGGCCATGCACTGTGACTTATAAAGAGCCTTTATTTAGCAGTTATTGAAAGTTAAGGAGACATTTTCTTTTTTTCTTGGGATTTAAAAAAATTTATGAATGTATATAGTAGTAGAGAACAATATTGAACGTAATATGGCCCAGTGTGCATACGTATGCCCATAATTGATAGGAGTTAGAAAGTGCAGTACATTCCATCCCATCCCTTCTTATCCCAGGCTATCTCATCCAATTATATTTCATCAAAAATTCTTCCTTAAAGGGGACACTTTCTAAGCTTAATGTTTCAAAAATCAAATTTATGCCATTATGAAACATTTTTTTATGTTTAAAAAGCATTTTTTCTAATTTTATTCATTGTATAGTTTTCAGATTTTATACTTTTTACTCTTGTGTGTGACAAAGGAAATTGGGACAAAACTTAAAAAATTGACTATCAAAGACTTAACTTTCTTTATATTTTTTAAGAGTTTCTATTATAAAGTCTTTGTTCTTGTATACCAGATTAAATGTTTTAAAAATGTTTTTTCCCAGAACAACAGACTCCCATCGTACTCTGTACACCCATCCAGAAAAAATATCACGTCTTTGGTGTTAATTCTATTCAAGACATAGAGGGACTTACTGAACTATTTTAGTTTTACTCTTCTGCTGTTATGGTTAGTTATCCCATGTCATTGTGTTGGGGATACTTCTTACATGTATTTGGTAACATCATTCATCAAAACTAATTAGTTTTTTTGTTGTTAAAATTTTTATTAATTTATTTGAGAGAGAGCATGTGCAGGCACTTGGGAACGAGAAGCAGACTCCCTGCTGAGCAGGGAGCCTGATGTGAGACTTGATCTCAGGACCCCGGGATCATGACATGAGCCAAAGGCAGATGCTTAACCAACTGTGCCGCCGAGGCACCCCAGAACTAGTTTTATTTACCTTTCTTTAAGAGAGAAAAGGAAATTTTGAGTTAACTCTTGGATTTGTTAGTTTTCTTTTTGTAACCCTTTCTATTTCTGGTTAGCTATTGGTGATAGATTAAATTGCATGTTTCTTTTATGTTGACTTGATACTAGGTTATTCATTTATTCAATGCATCTTTGAGTATGTACTGTGTGCTACTTACTCTTCTAGGCATTGGGAATATAATTATGAACAAAATAAAGTTCTTGTTCTCATGAAGCTTATTATGTTCAAGAAAAGGGGCTTCCAGAATTGACCAAATGTATAAGGCATTTTCTATTTCATACGTGATGTGTTTCTTCCATTAACATGGGAAAAAATCTTTGTAAAAGATTTACTTTTGAATATGCACAAATTCCTGATAATTCATATAGCTTGCATGTATTTATATTCTCCATATGATTTTCTTGCATTATTTTGTATTAGTTCTTTCTATGTAATTTAAGAACTTAATTTTAAAAATTGTCTGTATCTAGTTTTTCATTGCCTTGAAAGTATTTTTAGTCTTTGCAAATAATCTTGTAGTCCTAAATACATTACATGTAAATGACTCAGGAAGACATTGGAATTCTAGAATTATTTTCACTTTGATATTCACTCACAGTGGTGTTATGAGCTCTATGATATAAATTCCAGTGAAATATGATGTAGTCAAGTGGCAAATGGCACCTAATTTAGTATTAGACTTAGGTGTGAGTTCACCATCTGAACTAGTGTGGAACCTAGGCAGGTCACTGTAGAGATAATTACTTTTTAGTCTTCCTGGACTTCTTCCAAATGATACTTAAGTGTCCATGAAACAGTGTGATAGTGCCTGTATTCCTTGTAAGTAGAGGTTCTGTAAGCTGTAGATTTCTTTGTGTCAATTTAGGAGGTCTTGTTGGAGCTGATGGAGCAGTGGTGTTCCTGACTATATAGGAAGGCGACATATATGCAGGTCAACACTGATCTACCCTTTGATCAAGTTCTGTAAACACGTATCTTCTATGCAGTTTATGTTTGTGGCATTGATAGTGTGGAATGGAGTTAAGATCTTGAGTAACAGGATAGTGTAACACTTCTTAGGAAATAACAGAGAAGTGGATTTTTAAAATTTCAGAGACACGACATGCTTATGTCCAAGTTAAAACAGGTCAAAATGACATTTTTGGATAGAAATTATAAGTAGTGGGAAAGTAACATTTTTCCCTTCGTTCTTTAAATTTTTATTTATATATTAAGCAGCTTGTTATCAGGTATGATATTGTTCACAAACCTAGGATTTTTTTAAGCTTCTGTAAATAGCGCTCAAACTCAGAAAATAATTTATGTTACTAGTTTGGATTGAGCTGAGGTCTTACTTTAGTAGATTGAATTTGCAGGAAGATTGAATATATTCATTCTTTAAAAAAAATATGGAATGTTTCACAAATTTGCATGTCATCCTTGCATAGGAGCCATGCTAATCTTCTTTGTATCCTTCCAATTTTATATATGTGCTGCTGAAGCAAGCACTGTATTCATTCTCTTTGAAGCACTCACAACTTAGTCATATTTTCATCCTCAACTTCCCACTGCTCTTTGGGTTTTTGCAAATAAAATGTCTGTTGGTATATTTATACCACTGTTATTTGTTTATACCAGTGTATTTACCTTCACTCAGTGAAGGCAAATCATAGTCTAGTAAAAATAATTGCAAAAGGAAGTGAGGAAGTAAAGATTTTTTTGTTTTATTTTTAATGACTTTCCAAGAGCATCTTGCCATTTGCATTTGGCGGGCTGGGGGTAGGGTGGGGGGTGGGTAGTGGAAAAGATTAACATTTATTGAGTATTTGATATATAATGGGCACTATACTAGCTAGTGACAAGTGTGATCTCTTTTAATTTATTGGGAGGTAAGTATAATTATCTCCGTTTATACAAATGAAGAAACCAAGACTCAGAGAGATTCACTTATTTGTCCCAGATCATTCAGTTAGTGAGATGGTGGTGCTGTAATTTGAATCCAGCCTGCCTGCTTCCAAAGCTGTAGTCATTTTGGACAAACTTTTATTTGAAATAGGGATAACATTTTTTCACTCTGTATGCAGTAAGATGATTATTTTCAAAACTATTCCTTTAAGAAAATGTATGTTGCCATTTTTATTTCAGGTAGAAGCCATAGTAATGTGAATGCTATAGTCTTTTTCTAGGTTCAACAAGTATCTGTTAGGCAGTCATGAAGAGCGCTGTCAGTACCTTTTAAAAAGGTGAACAAAAATATTTTGCCCCACTTTTTTGTTTTTAAGATGCTCCAAGTCATAGAAATGGGAAAAGCAAATGGTCATTCCTGTTCGGTTTGACAGACCTGAAATCAATCAAGCAAAACAAAGAGGGTATGGGCTGGTCGTATTTGGTATTCTGTCTAAAGGATGACGTCGTTCTCCCTGCTCTGCACTTTCATCAAGGAGATAGCAAACTACTGATTGACTCTCTTGAAAAATATGTGGTATTGTGTGAGTAAGTATCAAATTATTTTCTACTTATTGAAACTGGATTGTTGTATTGGTCCCAAGGCAAACAATTTTTACTTGTCATTGGGCATCAGTGACCTGTGTGCAGATGAGGGCACAAGCAGCTTTGTTCTTTCATGGATATTGACTGCTTTGGATGATTGATTGAATAAAATTTTGCTATTTTAATACTTTGGATCTGCAACTTATCACCTTATTACTGTTCTGAAGAGAAGAGTGGTCCCATATTTTTTATACACATTTAAATGAATGATGATGCATCAATAACTTATGGATTATATATTATATGATTAACCTTTTATTACATATTGTCTGTTAAAGATAGAATTTTATTTGTAATGTTGCATATTTAAATACAGCAAATCTAAGGCCTTTATAAAATTATTATAGGTGTGGAAGATAGGGCTTTCTCACTTTCCAAAAATCTGGAATATATTTTTATATATAACATATATGTTATATATAAAATATGTATATATTTATCCACCTGTGTGCGTTTGTACACTCATACTCTTTCTTGCTTTCACTCCCTACAAATATATTTTGGGTATCAAAGTTCTGAGCACTGTGCTAGTTGCTTGATAGTAGTGAACATAACAGACTATTCCTGGATATCTGAGATTTATGGTCTTGTGAAGGATGCCAACCAGTAAATGGCAATAAAACTCAAGAAAACTAAGATGGAGTACAAAGTGCTTTGGGAGATACCAGGAAGGGAAGAAGGTCCCTTATTCAGACTAGGGGTTGGGTGGGATTCAGGGAAGACTTTCTGGAGGAAGAAGTATCTGTGTTAGACCTGACAAATGAGTGAATGTTAACATGAAAGGGAAGAAATATTTAGAGGAAGAGATGTTTTAGATAGAGGGAAGAATATAAAACATGATGTAATCACAGAACAGAGTAGTTGAGTATCACAGGTCTGCATAGGGGGTAAGGAGGGTACCAAATTTAAAGATGAGGCTGGAGAGCTGAGTAAATGCTAGAGCATGAGGATCTTGTAAATCATTTTAGCTGTTTGTTCCAGTCATGCAGATGAGATTATAGTGGCATAAATTAGGAGAGTGACGGGAAAGATAGAAGTATTGGAGAAAAATACTTATGGTTTGATTTTGTGATTGAGTGGGTATGTGGATATGAGAAGAAGGGAGAAGTTGAGATTTTTAGCTTGGGGAACTGTAGGGATGAGTGTTAACCTTGTTAATAATGTCACTTTATGATAGGGTGACATACCTAAATTTAGATTACATAAATCTAGTAGTGATCCAAAAGTTGGAAAGTTTTGGCTGTGTTTTCTGATATGAAATTCTCCCTCCTGCCATGTTGACCATCTCTGACTGGCACTAGGCATAGATCAGTACCAATATCCGTAAGAAAGTTAGGCCTGGTTGGCAGTATGTGGGTCTTGAATCTTGAAGTGGGAAGCTTTGAATAGGTTACCACCCGGGAGTGGGAATGAGGGGTTTAAGTAGATTTGAGGAGGAACATGATTAGAGCAAAAGGTTTGGTTGTTGAATAGCAGCAGGTGTTAAAGGCTTGGGGGGTTTAGTACCATAGGAGGTTCTGTATCAGTCAGTGTTGTGATGGAGCTGTCAGAGAAGAGTTCATTCAATTTGAGACCACTGGTTAAAGCATAATATTTAGGATGGAGTAGTAGTTCCTCTCTACCCTTCACTGGTCTTTACCTTGGAGAGCTAGGTTTGGTGTTAAACATTGCTTTTTAAATGTGCTAGGCTATACTACATAGAAAAGATGATCAGTGTAATGAGAGGGATCAGAGTGGTATCATGAAAAGTATTAGAAGGATATGGGGATTTAACTTAAAGTAGAGGTGTTTTGGTGCAACATTAAATAAAATCCAAACTTATTATGGTCAATGAAGTCCTACACTGCCTTATTAACTCTGTTTATCTCTTAAGCTTCACCTCATGTGGTTCTGTTTTATATTCTAGCCATATAGTTTTCTTTCTGTTCCTGAAACACCAAACTCTTGAGTTAGAGTCATATATATATATGACTCTAATATATATATATATATATATATATATATATATATATATATATATGCTGGGTTTTGTTTTTTGCCTGGACTGTTCTTCTCCCTTTCTGGTCCTGACATCTCAGTTTAATGTCACTTCCTCAGAGTGGCTTTTCTGGATGCCCCCCCTCCCATGTGATATAGGTTCCTACCCCCATTCTTTTTCATTGTCTCTTTCCCTTGTTTGCTTCATAATTCTTAATAGAATAATGTTATCTCTTTACTTTTTTAATATTCTGCTCTAGAATGTTTGCCCACAAAAGCAGAGATTGCATCTATTTTGTTTACATTTTCACTTAACTTCCTAGCCACAGTACCTGGCACATAGTATGTGCACAATAACTTTCAGTGCAATGAATAAATGGCATAGTACTTAACCAATTCTACAAATAATTTTGAAAGAGTGGTTATAAGAATTATATCATAGATTTGTTTTGTATGACTCCAAAGAGCAATTAAAAGAAAACAGGTTGTAGCTCGGGTTAGAAAGTTTTGTATCCTGGATGGGTTCAGTGATAGACTCAACAATCACTTAGGTGCTTTTAAGAGTATGTGTACCATGTTTTAATGAGGGTTGTAAATGAAACTTCTTTACAAATACAGAAAAGGAAACAAAGTAAGGAGTAAATATCGGAATTAGATGATGGTAAAAATATCATTATTGGTGAGGCTTAGATGTGCAGCATTGTAATAATTCATCCCAGCATAATTTTGAAGTCACCCAGTTATAATTTTTGAACAACTATAGGTCTTCCTTTTGAGGACAGACTATTTACGTGAATGAAAGCAGACTAGAAAGCCCCTTCCATGTTGGTAGGCAAATCTGAGAGAGAGAGCAAGCGAGCGAGCATGCACGCGCGTGCGCACACACACACCTTGAAGAGGTTATTTGCCAAGCATGCACCTTACTCTTTCCTGATCTCAGTATCAGGTATGTCCTAGTGAGAGTTTAATAGAAGTGCATCTTTCCATTTGAAAGCAGGAAGCCATGGGAATGGTGTTCCTCCGTGTGTGTGTGTGTGTGTGTAAATACATATATATGTATATATTTTACATATATACATTTAATTTTTCATCCAACAAGTTTATTTTTGAGGACCACTTATGTTCTAGACACTCTGCTAACTTGCTGGAAAAAGCAATAATAAAAAAAAAATATGGGCCCTGCCTTCATGAAGTTTGTACTATTGTGGGAGAAACAGACATTACTTATACAAATAAATGTTGCATTTTGGCCGTAATAAGTACTCTAAATAAGAGATGTGTAGAACTGTAACAGCATAGAATAGGATATTTTAAAAGTTTTTTTGTGTGTCAGTAGTAATTGAAGCTCTGGGAGAGAATGAAATTAAGGGGAGGATAAAATGGGACATGATGTGTGCATCAGTGATTAATTGCAACCTTTAATGACCTGGTCAAAGAGAAGAACTAACATAGTAGACTGACCTCCTTCCTCCTTCCCTATACTTGTTCTTTTCTCTCTTCCTTTTGGGCTTTATCATTCAATTTATGGTCAACCAGAGATATGGCCATTCTGGGGGGGGGGGGGGGTAGAGAGAGAGAGAGAGCCTAAAGTGAGTTCTTCAAAAACCACTGCTAATACCAGCCACTTCTCCACTGTGTATTCTTCTGTGATACTGGGGGCTAATTCAATCTTTGCCCCCTAGATGGTCTGAAATATATAAGAATAATACATCAGATATTTTATCTCCAAGGCCCCTCTGTACTCTAAGCTGAAAATAAATACTTCCTCTTCTCTTTCCCACCATAGATTATACCCAATTATATTGCACTGTAGAGCCCACCAGAGATTATATGTTTAGCCTAAGTGGTAGAATATGAATACTCCAAATAAATTGTCACTAACATTAAGAAAATTCCATATTTGTGTAAGCCATCTCTGTCAGATTCTTAGGGAAATATTAAAGATCCTTATTCTTTATTTTCTTAGTTACGATCTAAAGAAATGGAATTCTCGATTAAGTTGAACTCCAAAGAAATGAAAATTCTCAAATATTCTTGATTTTTCATTCTACTAGACATTAGCCATGGCAATCTCATTTCCTGTCCCCAGAGCAGTTATTTCAAGTAAAATCATGTTTCTAGAGTCATGTTCCTGTGGCCAGAGATTGTTGTAGCAACCAGAAGGGAGAAAATAGTTCTGGAAAACCTTGGTTTCCACAGCCTCACTGGGGTGCCAGGCAGTCTATGCCAGGATCACCCTTCTTGTTTTCTTTTCAATTCAGAACCAACAGAGAGAGTCAGACCACATTCTCATTTTGTTCTGATTAACTTAGATTGAATGATGTGGCTTGCATTTTTGGCCATCTTCTCTTCTTAATACTGCCCTAACAAATTAAGGGCCTTACATATAGATGAACAGAAATCATGAATGTTCTGGGGAGTCTTATAAGACTTATAAGAGTGAGAATGAAGCTGGGCCAGCTGTGCACACATAGTTCTTTCTTTCATTCTCACCAGCTGGATCAGGGAGTGCAATATAGGCTAGCTTCTTGAGACTTGTTATTTCTCAAATAGTTTTCTTATCTCCTGGGAAAAGCAAGTTGTCCTTTTCATTCATGTTTGTTAGTGTTCTTTGATTTATCACCATTTAAAACATGATACTTGGGTAAAGAATGAATCACAAATTTATGTTACCTTTCTGGAACCAACTTGGCTGCTAGGATATGAATGAAGGTTGTGATATGAAGGTTCCATTAAAATTACTTTGTATATTGGGCCATTTTTACATTAATATATAAATAAGCAGTAAGATTTCCTAAAAAGCCAAATTGGTTGTATTATCATATAACACCATTTATACGATTAGGTTATAAACCCTCATTTATTCCCTTTGAGTTACATGTATAAAATGAATATATTATATATAGTTTTGTTGTGAATATTCTTTCCTTTTTTTTTATTATATCGATCTTTTTTGATTGATATAGTCTTTGCAGTGATATTTTTATTTCTTTAGCTTTACATATTGGTCATTCTCAGTGGAATGGAAAATAGTTACCACTACATCTCAGCACACAAAACATTCTTCAACTGTTATCATTTCTGAATTTATTCTGAGGTCTTTGGGAGGCTCACTCCAGAGCCTGGGAAATACTTCTGAATTTTCAGTAGATATACTTCTATAGTTGTGATATTAGACAGTGGTTTTCTTTAAACTCTTCAGTAGGCTGTAATAGAATTATTGATGTTAACATCATTAAAAGTTCTATCTTGCTGCTGTGATGAGTTTGAAAGTCTTGAATAATATTGTCATAAGATATCAACTTCCAGAATCCATAATATTTCCAGAATATATACATATAAATTCATAATATTTGATCTTTCCAAATCAATGTGATAACATGGCAGGTGGAAACATAAAAATATTCTGGAATGCTAACCCTCCTTTTGATGAGCTCTGCAATTGCCTAGCAATATACAGCTTGTCCTTTGACTCGTGTACTTTTTAAAGATATTTTTGTTGATTTCCTTAGAAGGGCAACTAAGTCTTAAATTTCTTCTTTTTTAAAAAATATTTATTTGAGAAAGAGAGAGAGACAACACAAGCAATGGGAGCAGCAGGCAGAGGGAGAGGGAGTAGCAGGCTTTCCACTGAGCAGGGAGCCTGACGCGGGACTCGATCCCAGGAGCCCGGGTTCATGACCCGAGCTGAAAGCAGACACTTAACCGACTGAGCCACCCAGGTGCCGAAGTCTTAAATTTTTTATATCTCTCTTTCTCCTGGAGCTTTCCCCAGCCCCTCATCACAGAGCATTGGGTATAAAAAGTGAAATCATTTTTTATTTATTTTAAATTTTTTTTTTAAAGTATACTTTTTATTTGAGAGACAGCGCGAGCAGGGGGAAGGGCAGAAGGAAGGGGAGGAGAAGGCAAGCAGATTCCCTGCTGAGTGTAGATCCCAACATGAAGCTCAATCCCAGGATTCCAAGATCATGACCTAAGCCCGAAGTTGGGCACTTAATTGACTGAGCCACCCAGGTGCCCCTAAGTCCTTTCTTACTAAAAGAATATCTGTGGTTGCTTATCATTTGGGCAGTCATTTCTTCTTCCCAAGAAGAAATTCTTTTTCTTCCCTGTAGTTTATTAACTACAATTTTAAATCTGGAGCAATCGTAATTATCTGAGCCCAGATTGCTAAAGGTTATGTTTGTCCCTTACTTTTTTTAAAGATTTTATTTATTTGTTTATTTGACAGAGAGAGAGAGAGAGAGAGTACAAGCAGGGGAAATGGCAGGGAGAGGGAGAAGCAGGCTCCCGCAGAGCAGGAAGCCTGACGTGGAGCATAATCCCAGGACCCTGGGATCATGACCTGAGTCAAAGGCAGACACTTAACTGACTGAGCCACCCACACGCCCCATTTATTCCCTTTCTACATGCTTGGCCAGTGTTTTGACTTTGATGACCAATTTTTATTTGGATTTTAAATAAATAATTTGAGTTAATTTATTGTTGGAAACAATAATAACCATAGTGCCAGCTGTACTGTGCTAGGAAAATGTATTTTGCTATATTCATTACTTTTTCTGGTGTTATATTTAAAAGATTTATTTAAAAATGCCTTGCAGAACCATGTAAGTCTTCACATTAAGCATAACCCCAGTATTCAGTGTTCAGAAAAATGACATTTAATGAAAATTGAACGTTTTAAAAGTCATTATGTTTTTTAAAGATTTTATTTATTTGACAGAGAGAGATGACAAGTAGACAGAGAGGCAGGCGGGGCGGGGGGGGGGGGGGGGGAAGCAGGCTCTCTGCTGAGCAGACACCTGATGTGGGGCTAGATCCCAGGACCCTGAGATCATGACCTGAGCTGAAGGCAGAGGCTTTAACCCACTGAGCCACCCTGGCGCCCTCATTATTTTATTTTTTTCTTACCTCAAATGACTCAACGTCATCTCCTTTTAAAAAGCCAAGGGGCTTATTAAGCTACTGTTGTCTCTGAAGATCAAGTGTTGTTTCTGAATGTGTAAGAGTAAGATCCTGCTTTGGAGTTCATATCCCTTCCAGCATTGCTGTTACATCCTGTTACGTTAGAATTGAGAAGAGATAACTGTTATTAAAGTTCTTATCTCAAACATTTATAATAAACTAGAAGTAGATAGCCACAGCATAACACATTTAAGTTTATTTTAAACACAGAAAAGTGTGGACTTACAGCAAATTTACTAAGTTATAAAACTTATTGAATAGAAAAAAAACTGGATAATTCATCTGATGATTACTTGAAATTAAATGTTTATTTAGAAAACATATATTCTGCAGTTACTAAGAAATGTGAAGAAAAACTTGCTTCTAGAGCTTAATAAGCAAGAACTAAAAACATACTGTTACCTTAACAGTATTTATAATTTATAACCTAATATAAATTTTTTATATATATATAATTTATAACATAAATAAACATGTTCATGTGTATGTGTTTATAATGGTTAGCATAATTAATGATCATTAACAAATAATCTATTTTATCTTGTATTGCAAGATATATATTGCAGTACTACCAAGCTGTGGGATGAGGTTAGAAGCCCTTTCAAAATAGGACATTTTCCTGTTTGTACGTATATATACTGGTGAATCCTAAAGTTAGGATTAAACTTTCTTTAATTTTTATGATAATAAGGATGGATAACATTTGTAAGGTTTTCCTACTTGAATTATAAACAAAAACTTGGGTTCATTACAATTTAGTCCTCTTGGCTTTACCTAGAATAAAAATATACTTCAACCCTTTTATATTTGTTAATTTAGTATTTCATGTTTCATGTAGTTTTAGAACTCCTTTCAGATAGTTACTAAGTACTTGCTAATATTGTATTAATGGGAAACAATTTTAGAACTGGTCATTTGAGTTTTGGGATTTTCATTGTTGTTAAGGAAAAGTAACTAGGCATTAATAATTGTTCAGTAATTGATGCAGTGTGCTAGTATTTTCTACAGATCTTTTCTTTTATTACAGGTCTCCACAGGATAAAAGAACACTTCTTGTGAATTGTCAGAGTAAAAGTCTTTCACAGTCTTTTGAAAATCTTCTTGATGAACCTGCATATGGTTTAATACAAGTATGTTTCTTCATCTATTTTGTATTTATCTGTTAATCTGATACCATTATTTCATATACCTCCTTCCTCTCACTTTCTCAGAGATTATACAGAACAAGGCAAGTGTCTCTGTGTGTAAAGTTTATGGAAATATTCTCTGTAATTTTTTAGAAATAATGTTTCATATTATTTGTAAGACTCAGAAGCTTCCTTGGTTCTTAGTTACTCTTAAGGCAATTCTTCCTTTTATTGTAATACTGAAATTGGATATTAGTAGATTTTTATTATCATAGCTTTTACTGACTAGGTGCAAGGCCACTGGGAAAGCCACTTTGAATTCAGTAATGGTAAACTTAGTAAAAAATATAGTTTGAATTTTTATTTTCCAATTTAAATAGGTTCATTTGGGGTTATGATAATCTAATTCACCCTGAAGTATGAGTATATTCTTTCATTTGGCTAAAAATATGCACTGTAACACAGGCAGAAATAAAGTTAATTTATTTTTCACTCAAATTTTTATGTAAACTAATGAAACGGTTGTTTATTTATTCACTTATTCCCCCAACAATGTTTGAGTGCTTACTCTGTCCCAGGTATCTTCTTCTTGCTTCTGAAGGTAACAGGACAGAAGGGGAACTTTTGAGGAAGGAGGAAAGATGGACGCTGATTAAAGTAAAAAACTAGGGAACAGTTTTTATTGTGAAAATAATCATTAAATGATAGACCTTTGAAAAGTAACTGTTTTTGCTAAATATGAATAAGTAGGCAGTTTGGGATTTAGAAGGAACCCTAGCAATAGAAAAACCTTTTGCTGTTTTCCAGGACAGCACTGTCCAGAACGAATTACATTCATTGGCATGATTTATTAATCATATAATTAGATTAAAATGTCAGCTAATATTTTTTTTAGAATTTTACAATTTTATTTATTTATTTATTTGACACAGATTGAGAGAGTTCACAAGTAGGCAGAGAGGCCAGCAGAGGGGGTATAGGAATGCAGGCTCTCTGCTGAGCAGAGAGCCCGATGCTGGGCTTGATCCCAGGACCCTGAGATCATGACCTGAGCCGAAGGCAGAGACTTTAACCCACTGAGCCACCCAGGCACCCCTGTCAGCTAATATTTAAATATTGTGAGGTTTAAAGCTTAGCTGTTGAATGTTTTCTGTCAGACCAGTGTGGGTCTGCACATTTCAAGAAATATTTTTTTTGTAAAGGCAGGACTGCTAGACAGAAGAAAGCTGTTGTGGGCCATTCATCAATGGAAAGTAAGCACTGCATATATTTGTGATGTATGCAGATTGAATAAAGCCTGCAAATCATTTATCTGCAATTCAATCAGTAGCATTACCTTGCTGTGTAATATTCTGTTTTAACCAAATGAGAAGATTGGCTTAGAAAATACAAATTTTTCATCCCAGAAAAAAATAAAATTTTAAAATAATCCTAGAGCACTCTGTTTTAGTTTTGATTTACACCCTTTAAAAAACGTGGCCCTTTTGCCCATCATAAGATATTTTTATTCTTTATTTGAATTAATAATGCTAATATTTTTCTTCTTACTACATAGAAAATTAAAAAGGATCCTTATACAGCAACTATGGTAGGATTTTCCAAAGTCACAAACTACATTTTTGATAGTTTGAGAGGCAGTGATCCCTCTACACATCAACGACCGCCTTCAGAAATGGCAGATTTTCTTAGTGATGCTATTCCAGGTTTAAAGATAAATCAACAAGAAGAACCAGGATTTGAAGTCATCACAAGAGTGAGTGAAGATTTATATTAATATAACTCTTAGATTTTGACAGGAGAAATGCTTTTTAAACATGTACTGAATGTGATAGGAATAGAAACTCAATTTTGGTTATATCTGCCTCTTATAATCCTTATAACTTTTTCGGTAACTGATATATGTAACAACTAACACTTGTTCTGCCACCAAATTCTTGGGTTGTTCTTCATTGATTACTACTTATACCTTCTGTTTATTAAGTTGGATCTTTTTTCTTTGATTACCTTTTGGTAATAAGCAGATTGTTTCATTGAGCAGTGAGTGAATAGTGAGCATTACATACTGTTCCTAGTTCTGTTCCTAATTTATATGTTTTCTCAGTCGGGACCAGTGGCAGCTAATTAGGACACTACTCTAGGGCTTTTATGCTCATGTGAATCTTTTCTTTTTTAAGTAAGATGGATCTTGGCCCTGAATTATGGCAAGTCTTTATATACTCAACAAGACTTTTGTATTTGCTACAATTCTAGGATGTACATAGTTAGAACATTATAAATATCTAAGTTATAATACTTAAAGGGCTTATCTTGCAAATGGTATTTTAAATTATGAACATCTGTTAATTGAGTAAAAACTGTAGAAAATATCAAGTGGAGCTAATGGATCATGACTCAATTCTGAGAGCTACAAATTTTAGTTTGGGAGAAAAGCTAATTTTAGAATATGATTAGTAGAATAATACTGTCTTTTTAAATAATTCAGCATAGAATTTAATTTGAAGGGTCTCTTATGGAATTTACATGTTGAATGTTTTGTACTTACGTAATTGAAACTCAGAATAGCAAATGTATTCCTGTTTCTGAATTTATAACCCTGTTATTTGTTTGTTTAGTAGGAAGGAAAATGTATGGAATGCTATTAAAGTTCATAAACTAGACATTGGAAAATAAGGGAAGATATTAGAAATGTTAGAACTTATGCCTGAGTAATAGTATTTCAGTTATGGTTTCCATGTACCTTGATTTAATTTCACTGGTTGAAAGTATATTCCTTACTGCTTATCTTCTTTTAGATTGATTTGGGAGAACGACCTATTGTTCAAAGGAGAGAGCCAGTGTCACTGGAAGAATGGACCAAGAACATTGATTCCGAAGGAAGAATTTTAAATGTAGATAATATGAAGCAAATGATATTTAGAGGGGTAAATACCTTGATGAGGATATTTGAAACTGCTAATATTTAACTTTTTTTTTTTTTTTTTTTTGGTGAGAGGTATGGAGGTAGTCTTGGAATGAACTCCTTTTTTGGAATGAAATCCTTTTTGATGAATGATGCCTTAAAATCCCTGTAGTACAAAACTCCTTTTTGATGAATGATGCCTTAAAATCCCTGTAGTACAGTAACATCCCTTGTGATGTCCCTTAAGGTTGGTTGGGGAGGTGGGGACGAGATACCATTAAGCCTAGGGAAGAACAGTCTTCCTTAACTTGAAGTTCTATGGGTAATATGAAGGAGGCATGTATGTACCCCAGTGGTAGTTGCCTTATCTAAAAAGGATTGGATTCAGAAAGACTAATCAGTCCTGCTGCCTTCTGTATAATCTGTATACTCTGCATTATTTAAGTTTCTGGCAGTTGCTTACATCTTCAGAGTCTAGAGGTAAAAAACAAGTTAGTATTCACTGAACTGAAGTATTTTATATATAAAACTCTCTCTTAAATATTAGCCTCCCTGTGTATTTATATGCACGTTTTATGAACTTAAAGTATCGCATTCTTTTTTATAAATGTGTTTAATATGCATTTTTTCTTTAGGGACTTAGTCATGCGTTGAGAAAGCAAGCATGGAAATTTCTTTTGGGTTATTTTCCTTGGGACAGTACCAAGGAGGAAAGAACTCAATTACAAAAACAAAAAACGTAAGTAAGATCTTTTGTGTATTCATCAAAGAAATTCAGATAACTCACCCAAACAAATTAGTATAGAGCTTCTAGATGATTATTTTAAACAGGTGAGGGTGTGGGAAAATAATTTTTTTTATCTTTTTAACTGAAAAGTCATGAGCTCCATAGTTAATCTAGTCATTTCAAACACTCACTGCAGTTGTGTTGGTGAATATATAGAAAGATGGTAAAAAAAAATTCTACTTCCCTTGTAAAAAACATTTTGCATACTTGAAAAACAACTTATTAGATAGAGATTTTAAAATATGTCATTCATATTTATTCATTTTTCTAATTTATTATGAAATTATAAAAATTGGGGTGCCTGGGTGGCTCAGTGGGTTAAAGCCTCTTCCTACGGCTCAGGTCATGATCTCAGGGTCCTGGGATCAAGTCCCAGAGCAGGGAGCCTGCTTCCCCCTCTCTTTCTGCCTGCTTCTGTGCCTACTTGAAATCTCTGTCAAATAAATAAAAAAAAAAAATCTTAAAAAAAAATGAAATTATAAAAATGTCCCCCAAAAAGTATATTTACTATTTAGGTTAATTACTTTTAAATTATTTTCCTGGTGCTC
The DNA here is from genome assembly GCA_028646535.1 of Procyon lotor. Lineage (NCBI taxonomy): Eukaryota > Metazoa > Chordata > Mammalia > Carnivora > Procyonidae > Procyon > Procyon lotor. Next base: position 70,612,578 of record CM053611.1, read on the forward strand.
TTGTAACATAAACTAGTCTTTCATTTTTTTTGGAAGACTTTTTCTATTTTTAAGTAATTTCTGAGACTTGAAAAGACACTTGGACCAACTCTCCAGGTACCCTTTTAATTCCTAGTTCATCAGTCTAGCCTATGATTTAAAGCACACTCTGAATCATTATGTGCATATTCAAACTTTCAGACCTTTCTCTTTCAACACATGTGCCAGTTCTTTTTTATTTTATTTATTTGAGAGAAAGAGTGAGTGAGAGCGAGCGAGCACCAGCGGTGGGGGGTGGGTGGGAGGCAGAGGGAGAAGCAGACTCCCTGCTGCATAGGGAGCCCTATGCTGGGCTTGATCCCAGGACCTTGGGACCGAGACCTGAGCTGAAGGCAGATGCTTAACTGACTGAGCCACCCAGGTGCCCCAATTGCCAGTTCTAAGATATTTCACATTAACAAGTTTGTGAATAAACTGGCTAGAAAATGGAAATCTTATGTCACATTAAAAAACCCAGCAATTTGTAGGTTTGTATTTATAATTATTCAGAAACTTCGGTGGTTAAAATATTTAATAACTAGAATAATTTTAGGTATCCTATTAAGGACTGAGGTAAATATTTTCTTAAAATCATACCTAAATTATTCTGGTAGCTTAAGCAAAGTTTATGGTATGTATAAGGTTATTTAATTTTTCCTTTGTTTTCACATATGTACCATAACTTTAAACATTTCACTATCATATTTATAACCTCACATCTCACTAGCATCATAAGTGCTTTGATATATTGTTAATAGGAAAACCTAATCAGAATTTTAAAAAATACCGTGTTATAGCTTTTTTTGGTATAAAATTGTTTTCTGTAGTGATGAATACTTCAGGATGAAACTACAGTGGAAATCTGTCAGTGAAGAACAAGAGAAGAGAAATTCGAGGTTAAGAGATTATAGAAGTCTTATCGGTAATTTTTTCATAATTTTGGAAATGCATAAGAGGGGTTTATAATGAAGTCTTGATAAGATTTAAGAAATGAAGATATATGCGGAGATAGGCCTCAAAAGAGATACCGGCATTGGAGAGTACATTAGAATGTGTGTTTGATGTTCTTGGTTGTTCCTTTTCCAATAAGAATATGAAGTCAGTCAGTATAAGTACAGATATATTTCATTTCCAGGACCAAAATGTGAATTTAAAAAAGATTTATTTGCTTATGGAATTAATTTCATTAAAAAACATTATTGTCTCCCTTATTACAAAAAGTTTGTGTTTATTGACTGAAAAATTAGGAACTATAAACCAGCAAAAAAGAAAACAAAGTTTAGTTTTATTTCTGTCATCCAGAGATAACTATAGTTAATAAACATTGGTTTATATCCCTCCAGACCATCTCTAAATATGCATATATTTCATTTTTTTAATAAATGACTTCAGATAATAAATTTTGATCAGTGTTTAAGAATTGAATAACTATTATATAGGAGTAACTATTTCATAAAAAAGAGATGCTTGATAAAATTTTACATTAAAAGAATTAGACTTTTTTCCAACGAGTGAGTACTGTCTTATCTAGCTCTTATGATAAAGGCCAGATTGGTATATGTTATTGAGAGAATGAATATTTACTGCTGTACATGTCTCTAAGTTTTTGTTGATAATCTCCATTTACAAAAGGGAACTGAACCATTGAAAGCATAAATAACTTGTTTGAGATCACATGGTTAAGGGCAGTACCCAGTTTTATTTTATTTTATTTTATTTATTTATTTATTTTTTAGTACCCAGTTTTAATACTCTTTTAACTATCTTGTTAGCTAGCCTCTATATAATTTTAGGATAGCTTTGGATAGTAGTGGAACTTATTTTTAAAATTCTGATAATTGCTTTTGGATTTATTTATAGCTTCATAAAGATGGGGGATGTTTTTGGAAGAAAAATCTCTATAGTTAGAAAGTGCAACATAACCAGTTTGATAGCTTTTTTCTTTCTTTTTTTAAAGATTTTATTTAGGGGCACCTGGGTGGCTCAGTTGTTAGGTATCTGCTGTCAGCTCAGGTCATGATCCCAGAATCCTGGGGTTGAGTCCTGCATCAGGCTCCTGGCTCAGTGGGGAACCTCCTTTGCCCTTTCCCTCTCCCCCTGCTTGTGTTCCCTCTCTCTTCCCTCTCTCACTTTCTTTGTCAAATAAATAAATCTTATTAAAAAAAAAATAAAGATTTCATTTATTACGAAGTTTGGGGGGTCAAGGAAAAGGGAGAGGGAGAAGCAGACTCCCAACTGAGTAGGGACCCCAATGAGGGGCTCAGTCCCAGGACCCCCAGGATCATGACCTGAGCTGAAGGCAGACACTTAACTGAGCCACACAGGCACACCCCCTCCATTTTTAAATGATTATTTTAGCAGAATGTGAACAAGTGAGAGGAGGAGCAGGGGGAGAGAGAGAATCCTGAAGCAGACTCTCTCCTGAGCTCGGGGCCTTTGTGGGGCTTGTCCCAGAACCCTGAGATCATGACCTGAACCAAAATCAAGAGTCAACTGCTTAACTGGCTGAGCCACCCAGGCACCCCACTTTGGTTGCATTTGTAGACATAAAGACAAATGATGAGTTTTTTCAATTTAAATTTAATTAACATACAGTATATTAGTTTCAGAGGTAGAATTCAGTGATCCATCAGTCTTTTATAACACCCAGTGCTCATTATATCACTTGCCTTCCTTAATGCCCGTTAGCCAGTTACCCATCCCCCTGACCCCCCTTCTCTCCAGCAACCCTCAGTTCATTTCCTATGATTAAGAGTCTCTGATGGTTTGTCTCCCTCTCTGATACCTTGTTTTTTCAATGAGATCTTTTCGGTGATAGTACTTTTGATTGTAAAGTTTTTATCTATTCATATATGTAATCTCTACACCCAATGTGAGGCTTGAACTAATAACCTTGAGATCAAGAGTTGGATGGTCCTCTGAGCTGCCAGGTGCGCCAGTACTTTTGACTAAAAGAACTTTATTTTTCTGAAAAGTAAATTATACCAGAGTAAACTGTGTCTTTTCTCGGGTTAAGGCAAAAGGTTAGGAGTCTTGAGGCATGGGGCTATGTGAAGTTTCCAGTTGAAGTCTCCAGCTATTTTTACTTTCAGTAGGGAAAATGCTAATGGACTGTTTTTTCCTGCTTGAACATAAAATATTTGAACTGGAAGGGATCTTACAGATTAAGTAATTCAATATTTTAAGCCTTTTCTTTTTCTTTTTTTTAAGTTTTAATTTATTCATTTAAGTAATCTGTACATCCAGCATGGAGCTTGAACTCATGACCCAGAGATCACGAGTTGCATGCTCCCCCTGACTGAGCCAGCCAGGCACCCCAAGCCTTTTCTTTTCACATGCCATATCACCTTCCCCTTTTTATCAGGCAGTGATAATGACTCTGATATTCTCAATCTGTCTTGTGTCCTATTCTCACTTTTACAGGAATTTGGAGGAAAAATGTAGATTTTTAAATTCTCATAGTATAATTTGAATTGAGCCATACTTTAGTCCAATTTTTTCATTTTTAGTAGATAACAAAATTGAAACCCTGTAAAGGTTAGTAAATTGTCTTTAGTCATCTTTGTAGTTAGTTTCATTGCCCAGACTCATTCATAATCAGGTCTAATTCCTAATTCAGTAGCCTTTCAACTGTACCATGGTTTTCTACCAGTAGAAGTGTATATAATAAGTTGGTTTAAAACATTCTTTTTCTATAGTAGTTTTTCTCAAAAGTATTTTTTAGGAAAGATTACCAAAAACTTTTTTCTGTTTGTTTTCTTTGGTATAAATTGCTTTATTAGAAAATACACAGGTAAGCTATAGATTTTGCAGTTAGTGCCAAGAAGATGGATTTTATTTTAAGTGTGAAGAGAAACTATTGGAGCTTTTTAAGTAGGACCATTTTATTTATATTTTAAAAATCAGTATTTCTGCTGTATGGAAAATGGATTGAATCAGGGTAAGAGCAGGAACAAGGAGACCAATAACTGGGAACAACTATAAGCAACAGATGATAGATAGTAATGGAGATGTAGAGAAATAAATGCATTCAGCTTCTATTTTGGTGATAGAATTGATAGGACTTTCTGATGTATTGAATGTAGGGTATGAAGAGGAAAGAGAAAATTTAGGATGGGACTTCATTTCTTGACTTGAGAAATTGGCCGGTTGGTGGTTCTGCTTATGGAGTGAGATTGGGGTATGATGAAATTTAATTAGGTGTTACATATTCCTTAAGGTGAGACCTACAAATGTAAAGTCAAGTGGCTAGTTGAATAATCTGGAGTAGTCTGGTTAGGAGATATAAACTTAGGTATTATCAGTATAAATATCCATGGGAATAGATAGTATCACCTGGGGGGGAGAAAGGCAGATAAGAAGGCTCAGGAATCCAGTCTTTAGAGCAGTCGTTCCAAACTTTGGCTGTATAGTAGAATCACCAGGAATCTTTTTGAAAATCACGTTCATTATTTTAAACATTCATACGTTTATTCAATAAGTATTTACTTAGTGCCTCTTATGTACTAGGCTCTCCCCCAGGCTCTGAGGATTTATTAGTGAACAAAACAGACAAAATACTTACCTTTGAGGAGCTTCTCTTCTTGTGGGGAAGAACAGACAGTAAACAAGATAAGTAACGTATGTGGTATGTTAGCGATAAGTGCTAAATAGAAATAAGGCAGCCAAAATGGTTAGGAAGTTTATGTGTGATGTTGCAGTTTTAATTTGGGTGACCTGAGAATGCTTTTACTGAAAAGGTGATATTTAGAAACTTAAAGGGGGAGAAGGATGAGCTATGCCAATATCTACATGAAGGGCATTGCAAGTAGAAAGGAACAACATATGTTAGACTTATTTGCACCCCAGGGTCTCTGCATATTTGAAGTATAGCAAGGAGGTAAATGTGGTTAGAGTGAGGTGAAGTAGAATATAGAAACTGATGAGGTTAGAGAAACAGTGGAGGAATAGGTACGAATCATAGAGCCTTGTAGTTCATTGTAAAGACTTGAGCTTTTCCTCTGAGTGTGGTGGGAAACCACTGGAGGATTTTCAGCAGGAGAGTGATATGATCTGACTTTTGAACAAATCACTCTGGTTCTTGTCTGGAGAACACCTGTGGAGGGAGAGGGAGGGAATAAAAAGATGATGCGAGGCTATTCCTGTAATTCACGGGAGAGATGATAATTGCTTGATACAGAAGGCAAGCAACTGAGTGAATGAGATTTGAATAGAGACTTGAAGAAATAGCGTATGCCATGCAGCTCTCTGGATGAAGGGCATTCTTAGTCCGGGGGAACAGCATGGTTTAGACTTGTTTCTGCCTCAGGGCCTCCATATGTTTGAAGAAGAGCAAGAAGGAGACTAGTGTGGCTAGAATGAAGTGAATGGGAGGGGTAGCATGGAGTGAATGGTTGGGAGAGTTCATTTTTGGTTTCTCTATGTATTTCGAAAGTTTAACGTGTGTGTGTGTGTGAGTGTTGGACAAGAGAAGCAAAGAGTCAGGAGTAACCCCCAGACTTTTTAAGGTGAGTAACTTGAGGAATGGAGTTTTGGGTTTTTTATTAAGACATGGAAAACTTAAATAAATAGGTAAGAAAGAAAGAAAGAAAGGCAGACAGACATGGAAAACTATGAGAGAGGCAAGTGTGGAAGGGAATATTTGGAACTTAGTTTTGGACATGTTTAAGTGTGAGAATGCCTAATGGATGTCCCTATATTAATATGTATGATAGGAGGTAGATAGGGCTGGAATTCAGGGGAGAGATAGGGGCTGCAGATAGAAATTTAGAGGTCTGAAGCATGTAGATGGTGGGGGAGTAAATGACATTGCCAAAGGAGTGATGTATTTAGAAAAGTAGGGGTCCAAGAACTGAGCCCTGAGGTACTTAAACTGATAAGTAGGAACAATTAGGCTGCAAAAAAGACTCAGAAGAGAGTCAGAGAAAAAAGAGGAAATCCCGAGAGTTCATCCTGGAAATCAAGTGAAGAAAATATTTCAAGAAGGAATGACTAGAATATCAAGTGAGCTGAAGACTTGGATTCACCATTGTACAAGGTAATAAGGAGATCACTGGAGATTTTGATTAGAGAGGAGTTTTGGTGGAGTGGTGGAAGTGACAACCTGATTGGAGTGAGTTCAGGAGGAAATAAGAGGAGTGGCCTTGGAGATAATACAACTCTTTTAAGAAGATTTGCTCTGAAGAGATGGAGACAAAAATGGGCTGCCATTAGAGGGGAAAGTGAGGTTAAGTAAGGTTTTTAATGAAGATGAGAGAAACATAGGTATGGGTGAAAGCTAGGTGAGAATGGATTGAATAGGAAGAAAAATTGAAACTAGAGGGGGAGACAAGAATTAACTAGGACATTATCCTTCAGTAGCACTAGAGGGTGGATTTCATGCAGTAGAGGAGGGGTTGAACTTAACCACCATCATGGAAGCTCCTTTAGAGTGATAGGAGAGGAGACTGTGAGTACAAAGGTAGTTATGTGGTTAAAATAGCAGGATCCTGTGAACGTTCTTTTTGGATAACTTCCGTTTTCTCAGAAATAGGAAGCAAGGGCCTCATCTGAGAGTCAAGAATGAATGAAATAAAGCATGATTGCCAGGCAGCATTAGGGGCCCACTTGAGGTTAGTGAAGGTGAATGTAAAATGGGGTCTGTTTTTTGTTTTGTTCTGTTTTGTTTTGTTTGTTTTTGGAATGGGGTCTGTTGATATGGTTGTGTTTTCTTCAGTCTTTGGCTTTCTTTGGCTTTCTTCAAGTTAGATGGAGAGTTGGATTTAATGAGGGCTTTTTTTTCCCCCTAAAGTTAAGTACTAATTTTCTTTCTAGAAATAGTTTTTAGAAGTACTTTCCTTGTAAAATATTTTTGTATATCATTTTGATCCCTTTTTGTTTTTTGCCTGGCATGTCACTTCTAAATATACAAGAGGAAAGAAATGCAGATTTTTACCATGTTTAAAAACCCCTGTTAAGGCAGATATTCTGTATTATCATGACTATGTAAATCGTGCCTGAGTTAATAAAAAATAGACTTACTTACCTATTTGTCAACGCTGATTTGAGAATGAAACACTTTGATGTTTTTTATTTTTTTATTTTTAATTTTTAAAGATCTTATTTGAGAGAGAGCATGAGCGGAGGGGGGTGCATAGGGAGAGGGAGAAGCCAACTCCCTGCTGAGTAGGGAGCCTGATGCTAGGCTCTGTCCTAGGACCCTGAAATCATGACCTGAGTGGAAGGCAGATGTTTAACCAACTGAGCCACCCAGGTGCTGCCATTTTGATGTTTTTAAATGAAATTTTACATTCATTATGCTTTTTTTGGTATTGCTTTTCTTTGAAAAATGTATCCACAATTCTATAGATATGTACTTTTATTTAATATAGTGTATTTTAGTAGAAAGCTATAATATTGTTCTCATGTTTTTTTAAATGCCCTTATAGAATCTAAACTCATGTCATCTTTTATTGTTAGATTCCACTCTGTTGTAAAATACGTCCCCATTTCTTCACAAGTATAGGTTTACCCTGCTATCTGAAAGTAAGAGTATTCCTATGAGACCCTTCATAAACCTAAATGGTATAAAGCAGAGATATAATTACTATTAACTTATATGGAAGATTTTTTAAGCATTCCCAGACCCAAAAAATAACCTTAGGCTCTTTGCTTTATACAAAGGCAGTCAAGACACAGCACAGCACAGAGCCCGTAGACACAGTTCAAAGCTGTGGTGACTTGATGCTGAGATGTTGAGTGTAGGTCCTGGGGAAGGAGCGTGATGAGGCCACTCTTGCTGTTCAGGGCAAGTGCTGCCTCAGTAACAGTTCACTGCAAAACAAACCCTGAATGCTATTTTCACTTTTCATCGTTTTTTTTTGTAAAAGTGAAAATTTCTGGATTTCTTCTGGTTAGTACTAATGTAGGTCTTTTGTAAAAGTGAAGTGGTGTAATGCAAACTTTTGAAAAGCAAGTGTAATGCAAACCTGTATTGAGAGTGTTTTCAATTTATTCATTTTAATGGGGTGAAGGGAGGGGGAGAAGAAGTCAGTTATAACTTTTAAACAGAATTGATTATAGAGTAGATTAAACACATTGCATTTCTTTAAATTATTTCTTCCTAATTTACTGAAGGATTCGTTTGGGGAATACCTTTTAGTTGTAAAGCCTTCCGCAATAAGCTGCATTTAATAGTTATCAGTGTTTGTGAATTGAATTGTCAGTACAACTTGGGATACACACTCATGGTGATGTTTCCAAACCTATTTTTAATGTCATGAAATCATTGCTAGCACAATGTGAGTTTTCATTTTTTCAAAATTAAAATAAATTGTTTATACTAATATTAAAATGAATAATGTATACATGAGAATAAGTAATTTGTCCTGAAGATGATTGTGGAACATGGTAAAGAAGTTTATAATGAATGAAGCAAATATGAATGAAACAAATCTCTTTGATTACAGTTGATTGCATAGTAGCTTTTTTTATTACTGTTTTCAAGTAATTAGCCTATCACATGTATCCATGACTGGCAGTCTTATTGCTAACTAATGTGAATTATTGGTGTTACTTAATTAAAATTGTTTTCTGCTATTGAAAAATTTCTGTGTTCAGATAAGAATTGAAAAATATTTGAAAACATACCCATGAGGAAGTGGACTGATTTTTTTAAAATATTCTAAAATCTTACATAATTGCATATCTGAAATGGAATTTGATGGATTTTTTCATTAAGTAAAAGGTCAACAAGAGAGTGACATTAATAGCAAGAAAAATAATTTTATTCTTGTAAGATATAAGCTTTATAAAAATCTGTTTTTTGAAAAGTTTTCAAATATATGATGATTTTCATCCTCAGAAAAAGATGTTAACAGAACAGATCGAACAAACAAGTTTTACGAAGGCCAAGATAATCCAGGGTTGATTTTGCTTCATGACATTTTGATGACCTACTGTATGTATGATTTTGATTTAGGTAAGTTCTCTTCTAATATCCTGATTTTAAAAGATTTATATATACTATTTTAGAGTTTAAATTTATTAACCTGTTAGACATATGTAACAGCTCTGTGGGCTAGTTTCTATAGGGATTGTTCTATTGGACTGGAAACTTGGAAGGCAGTGATTCCCAGATTGTGCACTGAAGAGCACTGAGTTGCCATAGCATACTCATGGGGCAGTGTGGGAAATGTTAAATTTTTGAGGAAGATAGTGACATCTGTAAGGATATTGCTCTGAGTCCTCGCTGAAGTAGTTCAGTTTCAACATTAGATCTCTACATTCCTCCTGGTGAAGTTACAGTTTTCCAAAGCAGGGCTTTTGGCCTTGTTGTGATAACCAAGTATTGTGTGAAAATAGATGAGGGACAGCAAATGAGGATGGTGGTATGCAGTTGGATTCCAAGGTTTGAGAAGTGATGCAGTGCCCAATAGGTGCTAAGTTCATCAGGACATAAATAGTTATTAAGTTGTTTGGATCTAAGTACTTAATAAATAGGAATGTTAGTTATTTCTTTGAGCCTAAGGTGCCTTAGAAAAAATTACTAAGACATTATGGAGCCTGAACTGAGAAAGTTTGGGAAACTGTTTGAAATACTTTCCTCCCTTGTGAAGGAAAATACTGATGTGATGATATCTTCTTGGACAAGCCATGTAGACAAATATTATCTAGGCCATGTAGAACTTTACTCTCTTTTCTTGGTAAGTGTGTTTCCTACAAAAATGGGTTAGCAAGATGGGCTGGTAGGGGCAGTAGTGGATTGCCTGAGGGAGGGTTAAGGGGAAGAAAAGATAAGGAATTAATATTTTAAGGAGTAAGAACTTGAGCTGTTTCTTTAAACATCAACCTTTAAGTAAGTATAAGTAATGGAAAAGTTTCTGAGTTATCTACCATGTGAGTGATTCCCAAGTAGAGAATAATGGAAATAGATGTTTTCCAGATTATTTTAATAGGGCTTGAGACAGCCTTTGGAGAAGGTAATTGGATACTTAGCATATTAAACCTAAATGAACCTTGACTTATGCTACATTTTCCTCACCATTTGTATCTATATGAATTCCTTTTCTTTTATATGTTAGAGGAAGATGTAAACTCTTTTGTGGATCTTAAGGCATCAGCCTCTTTGGTGACAGTAAATTGAAAACCACAAATTTCTCTTTAAAATGTAAAATTTAGCTGGTCCTATCTATCACACCTCAAATTGGATTATTGAAAACATATTGGTAGAGTGCTTTCAGGTTAAAGTGCTGTCATACTTGATTTTGACTCATTACAAATAGCAGCCTTTTGAAGAAGTAGGGAAATAATCCCAATATTATGAGTCAGGCTTTATTGTTTTAGAGAGTGACTCAAGGTTGCAGAAGTAGTAAATATTGGACTGGGGATAGAGACCCAGGTCTTTATTTCAGGCTGGCATTTTTACCTCTACACATCCACCACACTGACCCATTGCCATTTTATTATGCTATAGGGACTAGGACCATTGTTTGAGGGAACAAGTGGCATTGTCTTGTACTCTAAGGTGATAATTTTAAAATAGGAATTCATGCATAGTCTTAGGAGTTCCTAAATGCTCAGTTTTTTCAGGGCATAGTCCCAGACCAGCTAACTGGGTAGATTGCTATCTTCAATTTGTCTGTATTAATCCCTCATTCTTTCTAGTTAAATACTTAATGTTATCTGAAACATAGCCAAGGTTCCTGTTAAGAACTCTGGCCTTGTGAGGAGGCAAGGTAGTTATCATAAAGCAGTGCACCAAAATTTTCATCTTTTACCATGGCAAAGTAACCTGGGCTATAAATTTACTCTTGTAGGTAATTCTATCATATTGAGTTGTTTGGATTCATAGACCATGTAGATGAGGTATAGGTGTATTTACATTGACTACAATCTCATTAATAGTGAGGAAAGAGACAGAAATTACCAAAAGCAGACAGAAAACTCAAGGAAGAATAATTTTTAGTTAGTGCAAAGACAATATACTTAGGATTTTTCTACGGGAGGTAATCTTTTTAAATGGTATATGTACATAATGAATGATGATCCTAAATAACCAATAAAACATTAAATTATACTCAAAATACTGTATGTAAGAAGGCAGAGAGTGGAGAGTGCCTAATTTAAAAAAAAAAAAATGATTTCCAGCTCCTAAGATTACTATTTTTTATTTGATACTCTAAAGGCTAAGCTTCAGTTAACCTGAAAATTGACCTATATGTAGGTGAAATTTTTCTTTTCAGTGGAAGGAAGTGTACACTAGGATGATAAGTTCATTTCTCACACCTCCCTCCTGAAACAAATTTGCTATGAAAATAATTTTAGGGAACTACTTGAGAAATTGTAATAGTGCTGATTAAGATGTGCATCAGTCAGCACTGCTGCAGGATCTTAGTGTCACTGAATGCTAATTTAAACAGCTTTAATCTTTCTTTAATTAAAAGGAATTCGTACATTAATTCTACCCCCGCAACTCATGACATACCCCAAAGAACATCATGTGTAAAATAAAATAGATTAAAAGCAACTAGAGTATGAAGATTAATTTGGCTACTTGCTTCAGCTAAGACTTGTATAAGAAATATGGTAGTGAACCCATATGAAAGCTGAAGACTTAAATGATTAAATTAGCTTCTTAGAAATTTTTGTTCATTATAACTTTATAATAAAGCACTTTTATTCCCAGACGAAAGGTGCTTTGTAAATCTTTTGACTAGCACACTTTGAAATATTTTTATTATAGATTATATGTAGTCAGACCCAGTAAAGTAGTACTCTTTTGCACTTTGTTGAATTCAGATCAGATTTCTTTTCATGCCTTAATTGGTTTAGGCTTTATATTTGTCATTGCTTTCACTGTGTCAGTGCCATGTAGAAAAGTGCCAATAACAATTTAGTCTTCCTTCCAACCTATTTATTCTTTTTTATAGGATTTTATGTATATATCTGAGAGAGAGAGATCACAGAGGGAGAGGGAGAAGCAGACTCTCCGCTGAGTGGAGAACCCAATGCAGGTCTCTATCCCAGGACCCTGGGATCATGACCTGAGCCTAAGGCAGATGCTCAACCAACTGAGCCGCCCAGGCCCCCCTATTCTTTTTTTCAAAGTGTTTTTTTATTAAGGTTCTCCAGGGGAACAGAACCATTAAGGTTATGTATGTTTATATATTTTATTTCTGTGTATATATATATTTATTATATATTTTAACATATATACACAGAGAAAGAAAAAGGTTCTTCTAAGGTGTTGGCTCACATGATTATGGAGACTGAGAAGTCTTACAATTTGTTGTCTGCAAATTGGAGAGCCAGGAAAACCTGAGAGCAGGAGAGCCAGTGGTATAGATGCCAGATCAGGTCTGTAGGCATAGCAGAAGATCAGTGCCCAAGCTCAGAAAGCAAGGCAGAGAGCCCATTGGTCCTTCCTCCATCTTTTTATTCTGTTCCAGCCCTCCATGGACTGGGTGGCACCCACCATATTCCGGAGGGCCATCTGCTTTCATCATTTCATCATTCAAGTGCTAATCTCTTCTAGAAACACCTTCAGAACACTCACAGAAGTAATGCTTAATCAGGCTTCTAGGCATCCTGAGGCCTGAGTCAAGTTGACAGATCTAAGTGTGCGTGATTTTTAAAGTCTGTGATAAATTTGTAGAAATACTTATGTTTAGCTATCGTGTCATATGCCATTTTTTTCTGGCACCGTCTCCAAATGTTATTTCTGGTACTGTAACATTTCTAACATTGTTTTCAAATGTTATACATGGTACTGTAATAATTGTATACCCATCATGGCAACCCACGTGTTCTTTCATGTTAATGTGACTAGAGCCATACTTTTTCACAGGGTGTCATGTAGACATAGGTTGATAGGAGCATAGCAGTAGATGATGGGGCAGAGGCTCAGAACAGATAGAGATAAACTTTTATTTGTGGGGAGATCCCGAGGTGATCTGAATTGTCTCTGTGTTATACCTCTAATCTGAGGTTTCTCAAGAGACTGGCCTACATGCTACAGAAGGTCGTTTATTGAAGTTTTATGTGAAAATAGGAAGAGATATGTAGAATTGTGTATCATTTCTTGCAGGAATATCCTCTTCCCTTTTAAAATATATGCTGTTTTAATGGCTTCAGTGCAAATTGATTTTTGTGAATGAAAGAAATGTAAGCTTTGGACTTACACATGAAAGACTGTTTTCCCTGACTTCAAGCTACCTTGGAATAAAAAATTCTCTGTGACTTTAACACATGTATAAAAGTTACCAAAGTCAAATAATAATTTGTATGTCAAATGAATTTTTGCCCCTTTGTTGGTTCAAGAATGTTTGTCTGAAATCAATTGTTAACAGTTTAAAAAATTGAGAGTTTTATAAGGTGGAACTAAAAAATAAGAGAGTGTTAGGCATCTGCCTTTGTCTCAGGTCATGATTCCAGTGGGATAGAGCCCACATTGGGCTCCCTGCTCAGCGGGAGGCCTGCTTCTCCCTCTCCCACTTCCCCTGCTTGTGTTCCCTCTCTCACTGTCTCTCTGTTAATGAAATAAATACAATCTTAAAAAAAAAAAAATAAGCTTGACAATTCAGATGGAAAGCAAAACCAAACTTTTTGTTTAAGTGAAGTGCCTGATTCTTTAGCTTTCGAGTTTTTCTTTTTAATCATGGGCTATAAATGTCATGACTGAGAAATTATAGCAGCATCAAGAGAAAGGTAACCACCTCTCTTTTGTAGTGGTTTCAGGTAGAGAGTATTGATTGGATTAAACACAGTTGCTAGCATTAGTTGTGCATAGAGTAATAAGAAAGGCAAGAAGAACATAGATATGATATGAGTACATAAAAAGAAGTACATAATTTTGTTATGACTTCTTTTGGTTTAAATTACCAATGATCTGGTAAAGCAGTTGGACCTTTTTTTCATTCTTGTTTGGCTTGTTCATAGCAGTTAGTGCTGTTGGCTGCTTGGGTCCTGAAATTTTTTTCCCCTTGACTTTCTTTTTTTTTACATTTTGTTTTTTATCTTATTTTATTTTATTATTTAAATTTATTTTTTTTTAACATATAATGTATTATTTGCTGCAGGGTACATATCTGTGAATCATCAGGCTTACACATTTCATAGCATTTACCATAGCACATACCCTCCCCAATGTCCATAACCCAGACTTTTACAGCACTTTCTCCCTTGATTTTTCCCCCTCCTCTTTACTTTTGACTACTATTCAAATGTCCTCTTACCTTTGATATTCCTCTGTGTTTTCTCTTCACCCCCCCTTATAATAATTTTGCATATCATAATAATTTTGCATATTGTTTTTTAATAATATTACCCTCTCTTGATAATGATATCTACACCAAGACACATAACAGCAGCTGTCTGCTTGACATATCAGTCTAAACTCATTTTTCTTACTGATTGCTATACTTCCTCCTCGTTTATTTTCTTTTCTTGGTAAATGCCATTATCTGCCAGTTTCTGAAAGCAAAGAAAAGGTGAAATTTTAAGTGAAATCATGGTGATAGCACAGAAGGATACACAAAGCTTAGGTTTTCAAAGAAATGATTTTTTTTTTTCCTATTCTTAGGGTATGTCCAGGGAATGAGTGACTTACTTTCCCCTCTGTTATATGTGATGGAGAATGAAGTGGATGCCTTTTGGTGCTTTGCCTCCTATATGGACCAAATGGTAAGAACAGGGGTTCCTTCCTTTAATCAAAGTAATTTTGAAAATTTTAGTTGTATAATCTTATTATATAAGATTGATGTTTATATTTAGACAACTATGGTGGAACTTAGAAGAAATTATTCGATGTTGTTTGTTTCTTTTTTAAATAGCCTTTCCAAGGGACTTGAAAATATGGACATTGTTTTTAATACTAAAAGTAAATAGTAAGTGCCTATAGCATAGGTATAATGAGGGTTTAATATCAGTAAATGCTTATGTTCTGCAGAAGAGCTATGAGTCATAGTATATTGATGGAATAGATGAATTTAGTGCTTGTGAAGTAGTTGAACTTTCATATTATCTGCTTTGGAGATAAAGCTTAGTCATGCAGAGTAATATCCTTACTTTTTGTGAATGTTTTGGATTTTGTCATTATAGTATCTGATTTTTCTTCTAGATCTTTTGAACTATTTGTAACAGTGACACTTTCTTAGTAATTCATTGTTACTTTCTAAGAAGTATGTGATTATTAAAGTTGAATTATGCTTATACATACATATTATTGCAAGGAACATTGTATTTATTGTTAATAGCTTGGAGACAGAATTCTGGGACAATAGCACAGAGTATTAACAGGGAAACAAAATAGTCTTCCTAAGTAATCTATTAGAAAAAAAAAACAGCAGAGAGCTACGAATAGATAAAGGCATATGAAATCCAAAGACCTGACTACATAGGTCAATGTACTGTTTCAGAGAAAAACTAATATACTTGATGCTGGACTTTGATGTTGGGTATTCAAATGGCTTGCTCGCAAGGGGATAAAGATTTTGAATATGTAATCATATACAGTGTTTCCCTGTAATATAGGGTTTAATTCATTTTCTGGGATACAAATGTGGAGTTTAGCAGAAGTACCCTTCTCTTTTTTCCATACTTCCATTCTTCGCCTCTTGTTTGCCCATTTTTCTTTTCCCTTCCAGTTTTCCCCTCTTTTATTTATTTCTTCAAGTCTCTTATATCCATGGTTCCAACTCATCCTCACTTCTTCTTTTCCAAATGCATATTTGATAAGATTTGATAGTTTTAATTTTTTATTTATTTTTAAAGATTTATTTATTTGACAGTGAGAAACACAGCGAGAGAGGGAACACAAGCAGAGGGAGTGGTAGTGGGAGAAGCAGACTTCCTGCGGAGCAGGGAGCCTGATGCGGGGCTCGATCCCAGGACCCTGGGATCATGACCTGAGCCGAAGGCAGACGCTTAACGACTGAGCCACCCAGGCGCCCCTAGATTTGATAGTTTTAAAATTATCTTTTACTAGTAAATTAATAAGTATTCAAAGTACGTAGTCATGAACATGAATTAATGTTTTGGATTATTTGGAAAGATTATTAATTGCAGTAATCTGCTAATATCATAGTTTGTCTTCCTTACCTTTTTGATTGATTGATTTTACCTGCCTTCTTAGTTCCAATTACTCCCAAGTGCTCTAGAAACCTGAGGCATTTGTTATAAAGGTCTGTACAACTGATACTAATTTTTAAAAACTGTTGTCTGCCCTTCTTGTGTTTTTGTTGTTTATCTTCTTTCACTAGAGCTAGTATGTTCCTTGATAAAAGGGTCATGTCTTTGTTTAACTAGTTTTCCGGTATGCTTCCAGAATTTTCCTAATGCCAACATGAGATTTTCGTGCAACAGATTTTTGTAGAATAAACACATGAATATTTCCCCAGGGCTTAGTTTAGACCTTTACTTATAGTAAGTATTCCAAAAATATTAACATGAATATACTGTACTTAGATCTTTACTGTAACTTTTATAAAATTGAGCCAGTATTGACACGTTCAAAAAATTGGCTTATGTAGCCATATATATACACATACATGCATGTGTATGTACATACTTGTGTATGTATTTAGGTCACAAATGTAAAGAATTTCTGAACATCTGTAATATATACTTAACAGTCTTTTTGTCATTTTTGTGTATGAAGGTTCAAATTCTTCTTTTTCGTAGTAAATGTTTTCTGTGTTTGCCTTTTCCATTGAGGATGGTCTGGGGATTTTTCTAGTCTTTATTCTAAAAAAAATCTCTTAATATATTGTCTACTAACATTTTTTTCCGATTCGAATAAAAGGGTAATATTTTGCAATCAAAATAATCTGCATGATTATTTTTTACTGCATTGCTATTGGTTTGGTGTCCTTAAATCCATATTGCCATTTGACTCCTTCTTTTTGTTTTACAGCTTTATTTCATGTAAGTTTTTATTTCTTTTGTGATGACTGAACCTAATGTCCGTAGATTTACTTTTATTACATTTACTCATATCTAATGTAGGTGTAGGCGTAGGCTGTGTGTCTGTTATAGAAATATTATGGAAAGATCAGCAAAATGACTTAATGAACTTTCTTATACCCACCATTTATTTTGCCATATAATTTAGTTCTTCCCTTCCTTCTCCTCACCTCCCTCCCCATATATATGTGTGTATATACATATATACACACGTGTATATGTACATATATAGATACATATATAGATATATATACAGATATAGAGATATATGCATGTGTATGTATATATGCATGTATATGTGTATATGCACATGTACATATGTATTTGTATGCACACATGTATTTATTTTACAGATATAGTTGAAGCCATTTGTATATCCATTGTTGATCTCATTTTCTCTCCCAGAGTAGCTACTTTTCCAAAGTAGCTTTCATTTTGGGAGTGCTGCTTTTTATAGCAGATCGTGCCATGTTGGTGGTACCAAACCAACTCTAGCCTTTGGCTATCATGATAAAAATGATGCTCTTAATCAAAGAGTTGATTGTGTCTTTCCCTTACGGGTCCATGTGATAAATGTGAAGAAACAATATCCCAAAGGCTTGTGTCAGTCTAGTAAACTAGTTCATTAAGGCATGAAAGAGAAATCATTTTTTTTTTCAAGATTTGTTTATTTCAGAGAGAGAGAGTGTGCAGGGGGAGGGGCAGGGGAAGAGGGAGAGCAAATCTCAAGCATACGCCCCACTGTGCGGGGCTGGATCCCATGACCCTGAGACCATGACCTGAGGTGAAATCAAGAGTCAGATGCTTAACCAACTAAGCCTCCCAGGTACCCCAAGAAATCAGTTTTTTGAGAATCAGTAGCTTTAAAATTGTATTTTACTTTATTTTTACCAAGAAGGATGCTTTGTCTCCAAAACTTAAGTAGAAGTTTGAGGGAAGAGATGTTTTCTATTGGTTTTTTCTAAGCATTAGGACAGTAGGTCACCATAGAGGGATTGGAGCACATGGATAAGTGGATATTAAGGAGGACACGTATTGCATGGGGCACTGTATATGGTGCGGTCCATAAACAGTCTTGGAACACTGAAAAAAGAAAAAAAAAGATTGGAATGATCTAAGGAGACTTCCAGTTATTTTGGTCTCCCTTCCCAGCTCCCAACCCTTGACTAAAGTTTTGGTAGGGAGTCTACTCAATTTTGGAGAGTATTTAAAATTATATAAACCATAGCAGTTCTCTTCGTGATCTCAGGACTCCCACACTCTTAGATACTATTGAGGACTCTGAGAGCATTTTTTTATGTAGGTTGTATCTCTTGATGTTTATCTATATGAAAAACTAATACTGAGAGGTGTATAGTTATTAATTATTTAAAAATAACAATAAACCTTTTATACCTTAGCATACATAATACATAGTGCTATTTTTTAATGAAAAGTAACTTTTCCAAAACAATTTACTGAGAAGAGGGGTTGTTTTCCATTTTCCATTTTCTTTGATGTCTAGTTTAATGGAAGACATCTGAATTTTCATATCTGCCCCTGTGTTCAGTCTACTGCGATAACACTCCTCATAACGCCTTTACCCTTGTGGGGGAATTTAAAATGCAAAATGCATGTGGGATTTTAGAATTGTCATGAAAACGGTTTTGACTTCACAGATTTCCTAATGTCATCAAATTTAAGAAATAATTAAAATGATTAGTTCTTCCAAACAAGATATATGTTAAATTAATTTTATTTTATATGACAATTTGAAGAAATATTTAACAATGGAAGTAATTTGATAAAAATTTATTGCCCAGGTGTGTGTTTCTTTCACCAAGTTTCTTATTTAATGTAAGAAATAAGTATATCAGTCTATAACTCTGCATTTTTCTTTATCTAACTGAAATGAATAGAGGAAAAAAAATAATCCTTAGTTTGAGACCAAGGATTCTCTTTCCCT
This sequence comes from Procyon lotor, assembly GCA_028646535.1. Taxonomy (NCBI): domain Eukaryota; kingdom Metazoa; phylum Chordata; class Mammalia; order Carnivora; family Procyonidae; genus Procyon; species Procyon lotor. The sequence continues at coordinate 70,631,482 of CM053611.1, forward strand.
CCTTTTTAATGTTGTGTTAGTTTTTTAATTTGTTGTGATTTTTAAAAATATAACTGGTGTAATATAAGTCCAGCATTTGTCCTTAAACTCATGATTTACTTATCAGTGATTTTGTAATATGAAATATTTATTAAGTATTATTTATGTGGTGACATTTATTTCCCTTTAAAGCATCAAAATTTTGAAGAACAAATGCAAGGCATGAAAACCCAGCTAATTCAACTAAGTACCTTACTTCGATTGTTGGACAGTGGATTTTGCAGTTACTTAGGTAAGTTTAGTGAATCAAATTATATACCCAGCAAACTATAGGGTAATATACAGAGAGAGAAAAAGTAAAGAACTGTCTTAAAGATACATATACCCTGTCACTGTTGCCTGAGTTCCTCTGAGGAATAAAAGTGTGGGACCAAACTTTCTTTGTATAATTATGCCTTAAAACGGCTTATTCATAAAATGAATTATTTGTTATTTTATGGTTTTCTTTTAAACAAATTTGAATTGTTTCCTTGAATTAGTAGAAGGCAATTAAATTTATAAAACTTCTAATAGCTTAAGCTGCATAGAAAAATTTGAGTTTGGAGTAGGTTATTGTATTCCAAGATAATTAGCATAAGAGTAAGCCATATATATGTTGGTTTTTTTTCTTTCTGTATAGAATCTCAGGACTCTGGATACCTTTATTTTTGCTTCAGATGGCTTTTAATCAGATTTAAAAGGGAATTTAGCTTTCTAGATATTCTTCGATTATGGGAGGTAAGTTCTTAAATTAGTATACAAATGTAATACTTATAATGGAAACACTTTATTCTGTAGAGTATAAATGGATTATAATAGCCTAACTGAAATTTCTAAAGCATGTGTCTTAAGAAATTCTGATGGTTTTGTGGTCTTTCCTTAATGATCTTGAGTTGACTATTTGGTCTTTGCAGCATTTTTTATAAATCACAATCCTCATGAGATTTAAGGCCACTAGATTTCCTAGAAACACTTTTCTAGACCATTGGTAATGATGTTCTTTTCTTGAGAGGCTTGACTTTATGTGAGACTCTTCCACATTCTGGTATAGATTTATATAGAGTTCAAGGAAGTTTTGACAGGCAGTCAGTTAAGATGGCACTTTGTAGTCTGAAGTATTGGGAGGGAGCTGATTTGTATTTTGTTTTTTTAAAGAACTTTAAGGTAGAGAAAAATACAGCATTTATCTATAAATAAATAATATAGATTATTTGCTGAATAATATAGCAAGTATCTTGTGAATATATAACCATTTACTTAGTTTCTACCTGATAGATATTTTGCTTGATTGTACCAACAATGTTGCAGCGAACATATTTAACACTAAGGCACGTATCTTAATATTCAAATTTTCATGTGTACCTATGAATATGTCCTTAGAATAAATTTCTAGATACATCTGAATCAAAGACCTAGTCGGTTTTTAAGGCTGTTGATAGATTTTGCCAAATTACTCTCAAAAAGAGGTGAGAGATGATTATTTTTCAGAATGAGCACACCAAAGGTAGAAAAGGCCACATTTAATCACTCACGGTCAACTTGAACTCTGATCTAATTACCTTAGCTAATTACTTGGAATTAAGGAGGTGGAACATAATTGTGGATTAAAAAACAAATATCTCACCATCCATATTTAACATATGTAAATACTTTGCCATATTTACTTCTAGTTTTTCTCTTTTTCTTCAAGAAAAAGAATTAAAGATACAGGGGCGACAGGGGCGCCTGGGTGGCTCAGTGGTTAAGCGTCTGCCTTCGGCTCAGGTCATGATCCCAGGGTCCTGGGATCGAGCCCCGCATCGGGCTCCCTGCTCGGCAGGAAGCCTGCTTCTCCCGCTACCATTCCTTCTGCTTGTGTTCCCTCTCTCGCTCTGTTTCTCTCTGTCAAATAAATAAAAAATCTTAAAAAAAAAAAAAAAGAAATATACAGCTAGCATCTTCTTTAATTTCCACCCCAAGTCCCATTTCCTTGTCCCCAGCTCTAGAGGATATTCATGAATGTATATCCTTTTATTCATTTTGGACCCAGGGTAACTTGAAAAACAGAAAATTATCGTTTTCTTCCAAGATATGTTAATTGTTAGATCAGGATGCTTTTAAAATAGAATGTTGGTGGGGCGCCTGGGTGGCTCAGTCGTTAAGCGTCTGCCTTCGGCTCAGGTCATGGTCCCAGGGGCCTGGGATCGAGCCCCGCATCGGGCTCCTTGCTCGGCAGGAAGCCTGCTTCTCCCACTACCATTCCCTCTGCTTGTGTTCCCTCTCTCGCTGTGTTTCTCGCTGTCAAATAAATAAAATCTTTAAAAAAAAAAATAAAATAAAATAGAATGTTGGTGTAATGACTAATTGCTACCTTATCTTTATAAAGGCAAGGGATTACAGAAATTCTCCCAAGGAAGGGATGGGGGAAATAATCCAGTTGGATAATAAATAGGCATATATATAGTGGAACCCCTGTGTCTTCTAAGGCTTTTACAGCTGAAAATTGGTTCCTATACTTTTGGCCACCATGCTACCATTAGAGAAGGTAGTGTGCTAATTGAAAGGATCATTGCTTTGTGTGGGATGACTTCTGTTTGAAATTAGAAGTGAAACTCCCATATTTTTGAGTTGGAATGATATTTAATTTAATATAATTAATTTTTGAGGGTCATTATAAAATTTAATCTCAGTGGTTTGATAATTAAGCAAAAAAGCACAATAATTATCACATCCTAATTTTCCAATAAATATATTGATGACAGCATCATATTTTTTAAAAAAATTTATTTATTTATAAATTGGAGTACAGTTGACATTATAGTAGTATTAGTTTGATGTACAGTATAGCGATTCAACATTTATATACATCATGAAATGCTTTTCATTGAAGTGTAACTACCATTTGTCACCATGCAAAGTTATGACAATACTGACAGAGTTTTGACAATAAATGAAACAATTTATTCCCTGTGTTGTATTTTATATCCCCATGACTTATTTATTTTATAACTGGGATTTGTACCTTTTAATCCCTTTCAGTTTTCCCACCTTCCTGTTTCCCTCCTCCCTTTGACAACTACCAGTTTGTTCTCTGTATGGAATCATAGTTTACAGTTACCAGTTTGGTTAAATAAGTATCTCAACCTCTTTTTTAAAGGATGAATTGAGACTGTTATTACTGTATAGCTAAAATAATCCTCAGTCTGTTTACCAAATACTTGAACCTTTAATGAAAATTTTGAGGTTAATTGCACTGTAAATTAAACTTCTAAAAATTAGATTTAGTCTGAAAATTATTCAGTTTGATTTATTCTTGATGAAACAAGTTACAACATTTCAGGTATGCTTCAATAGTATTATTTATATGGTCTTTTTCACTTCCCATATAAGACATTGTTAGGTACATTAATAGGAAAATAAGGCTTTAAATTTGAGGCCCTTATCCATATTTAAGAAGTATGGCTATTGATCAAATGTTTTATACGTTTGGGTATAAATTTTGGCTAGTTGATTCAGTTTTTGTCACAATCAGGGATATTCTGTTATATAATATAATGTAGAGCTGTCTCTGGAAGGTTTTGATCCCATGTGCTATTTTACTGAGTTTTTTATTCTTTTATATCAGAAATTGAAGGTGATTTAAAAGTGAGAAACTGAAGGGTCAGAAAAGGCATCTGAAAAGGCATCTAACCTTTTTTTTTTTGTTAAGGCATCTAACCTTATATCTTAGACTTAAACTCATGAATGTAGCTTCTTAATTAATATCATTTATCATATAAATTAGGCTCACTGATATGCTTATTATAGTTACCTAAAGGGCCACATTTGGAATTGATTATATTCACATAATATTAAACTTGATGTCAGTTACTATGTAGGTGAAGGTAAGACTTCTCCACTCCTCATTTCCTAAATAGAAAAACAGTGGTCTACCCCATCTATGCAACTTCTCCTTTGCATAGAAGCCATTCAGAGTTCAGCATTGTTTCTGTGAGGAAAATATTTTAGAATTGATATAGTTTACTAAATAGTTCTATTTTTTATAGGTAATGTGGACTGAACTGCCATGTAAAAATTTCCATCTTCTTCTCTGCTGTGCTATTCTGGAATCAGAAAAGCAGCAAATAATGGAAAAGCATTATGGCTTTAATGAAATACTAAAGGTAGTTATTCCTTTAATTTAGATTTTAATATTTTGGCTGTTTCCTTTGTTTGGTGGTACCAGTATACAAAATATTTCCTTGGAGCTTTATTGAATCTCTTGAGTAAAACTTAAATTATATCAATAATACTTAATACTAAACTGACTCTAACAATGACAGTTTAATGAATACATACTGGCCAGTTAATTTTACCTGACTAATTGGGAAGAAAAGGAAATTCGGCATATGCTCTTTTATATAGTTAAGTTTTCTAAAAAAAAAATTGTCTTTTGCTTATAACTTTGAGATAATAGACTTGGGACAGCTGCTGGATTTAATGTTCCATAAGCTTATTAGCTATTCTTTAACTTTAAAACTGAAATATATATTGAATTTCCCGCTTATTTGTAGTATGTGAATACTTGTAAGGATTTTATCTGCAGTGAAATAGAACTGGTAATAGATTGTTTATATAGTAGAATATAATAGTGCTTTTAGTTTCAATTACCATTTTATTTTATGGATTCGTTTTAGCATATCAATGAATTGTCCATGAAAATTGATGTGGAAGATGTACTATGCAAGGCAGAAGCAATTTCTCTACAGATGGTAAAATGCAAGGTATGCAGTGTTTTAAATAATTCTAAGATTTTTTATTTGTATGCTTTTGGTGGATTGAGGTCAAGAAAGAATTTTTCTTTGTAGAAGTAAGATAAATGGCAGTTGTAGCAAGTTGAAGGCAGGCACCAAGCATTAGCTAGGATTTTGCCATTATGGATTTATCACACTTAATTGAAAACAGTTGATTAGTTACGCTAGATAAGAAACATAGTACAGCAAAATGGCAAAAATAATGAAAACGGAGCGCCACTCCTTCGACCTCTTCCGCCTTTGTTGGCACCGCCACCTCCCAGGAAGCCCCTTTACCTCCACAGAAGAGAAGCGGGAGAGGAGCCCATGGTCACCGAGGTCCTCCAGCCACGCCACCCTGAAGAGTGTAAGATGTTTGCCTACGCCAAGCTCACCTGCACCCCCGCTCTGATCCGAGCTGGATCCAGAGTTGCATACAGACCATCTGCATCAGTGTTATCTCAACCAGAGGCTAGGACTGGAGAGGGCTCTATGGTATTTAATGGGGCCCAGAATGGTGTGTCTCAGCTAATCCAAAGGGAGTTTCAGACCAGTGCAGTCAGCAGAGACATTGATACTGCTGCCAAATTTATTGGTGCAGGTGCTGCAACAGTGGGAGTGGCTGGTTCTGGTGCTGGCATTGGAACAGTCTTTGGCAGCCTTATTGGTTATGGCAGAAACCCTTTGCTGAAGCAGCAGCTGTTCTCATATGCTGTCCTAGGATTTGCCTTGTCTGAAGCTATGGGTCTTTTTTGTTTGATGGTTGCTTTCTTGATTTTGTTTGCGATGTAACAGAAATTACTGCTTGAAATGTTGGCATTCATATTAATTATGGATATAATTCTGTGTATCTTACTATGACTCCGAAAACTGTAGTATTGGTGTCATGGAAATGTATGTTATTTCCAAGGTCATTCCATTAAAGAAGAAAACTAAAAATAATAATAATAATAAATAAATAATGAAAACATTTCTGCAACAACTAAAGAGGCTGTGAAATTTAAGTATTGATGTATTATCCAGTCTGAATACAGACTAAGACCTTATATTAGATGTGGTATCCCCAATAAAGACAGATGCTAATCAGAAGTAATTAAATGAACAGTATTTAGTCTATGTCTTTACAACAGTCAGGCTCTTAGTATTTTCTAAAAACGAGGCAAATTTGATGTATTATGATCTGAATTCAAACCAAATCATTCTTCTGATGTATTTTGGGTTTTGCATTTTTATGAGCGTTCCTATTTGGTCTTTGTGTCATTTGTTCATGGTTCCAAATACTTATTTTGATTCACTTCTACAAACATTTATTTGATAGCTATTCTGTTCAAAATATGTCAGTGAGACACTTCTCTCTTTAAGGAACCTTGTGCATTAAGGGAGAAAGATGGTGTAAATAAGATCTCATTTAATAGCTAAGATTCTATAATAACAAGGAGAATGAAATAAATGCTAAATATTAAATAACTTACGTTTGTGGGAGTGGTAGGGTGGGGTGGAGAGTGACTAACTTGGAAAAGGAGATCACAGAGCTGCTTATGAAAAAAAGTGGTTAGGATTTCATTTGGAGTAGAGAAGGAAGTTATGAGAAGTTATATAACAATCACCCTGTTAGAGTAAATGTTCAGATTCTGGAATCAGTGTAGTCTTAAGTAGAGTGTTATTTCGTGATTACTTTTCCGCAATAGTGAAGGATGGTTTTGTGTTTCATTTTGCATATTCAGGAATTACCACAAGCAGTTTGTGAGATCCTGGGACTTCAGGACAGTGAAGTTACAACACCAGACTCAGACACTGGTGAAGATGAAAATGTTGTTATGACTAGTCCTACATCTACATTTCAGAGTGACTCCTTGCCTGTACTTGCTACCAGTGAAGCCAGAGATGACAACTCAACACAGATATCAGTGTCCCCAAATGTTAGCAGATTAACACCTGCATGATCATTCTTCTTGCTTAGTTTTTGAAGAGACACTGTTGCAACCTTTTTCAAGTACTTGAAAGGTGGAAATTTAAAGTTTTGGTATTGATCATGCTTTAAGGTTTATGGAAAGAAAGTGTACTGATGTTCTTGCATTAAAGCTTTACAAAGATTTAAACTAATTATTTTTGTAGTTACTTCTACCAAATAGCCTTTCCTTTTCAATAACATTCCTTAGTATTTTTATAGCCAAGTACATTTTATTTTCTTGCCGATGAACTGGAATTGGATAAATATTACAAGTGGATGAGTTGGAAATTATGCACTTTGAAAAACATTCACTTTGTTTACTCCAAGTTTAGTGGGTTTTGGATTGATTAAATGTTGGGCCTTTCTATAGCATTCTAAGCTGAGACATAGATTGTGTTACCCAAGTGATGAGATAAAAGAATTTGTTTTTCTCTATTGTTTACAACAATACTCAGCTTAAATATTTATGCTGGTTGAATGTGATTTAAATTGGATATTTTCATCAATGCAATTTAATGTGTAGATAAAAAGAGGTATTTCAACCATAATAAGTGATTGGCAGTATATTTTTTACATTGAAGTTTTCTTCACTTGTATATAAAAACTATATAAGTACTTATTTATGAGTATAAGAAAGAATAGGCATATTTTCTTTAAATGAATAAACTTGACTATTGATTTATATAACCTGATTTGACAAAAGTAATACATAGCTCAGTAGGAGATCTTTTTCAAAACTATTTTCTTAACCAAACATTTATTTCATGGGACTACATTCAACCCTGTACCTGGTGTAATTTTAAGATTAATTGCTTGTAATCTCACTTTACTAATAATGTGTTTATTATCTTTCCTAATAATGCATTAACTGATTAATCAGGTCTTTAAATTTTTATAAAATGCTCTTTGCAAAAAGTTTATGTCAGAAATTTCAGTATACTATCACGAGTCTCAAAATAATACTTTTTTGTATATGAACGAAGCTGTTTTTACCATGCAGTGTTGCATGATTTTAAGTTATGTGGAATTAACATAACTGATTCCGTTTTAATTGTAATTTGTTAACTCCTGTACATATCATTAAAATAAATTTGAAGTTAAAGTAGTGTTTTCAGTTAAATTACACTTAGAAGTAGTCTGCTAGTTCTGCATTGGAAGAAATAAATCCAAGATGGCCCCCAGTACATTTTCTATTTTTATATGATTGAAACAATCATTGAAATGAGTTATGGACATGAGAAAGAAGCACGACCCTTTTATAACTAAAAATAAATTTTTATCACCACGGACTTGGGCATAGTGTTGTCTTGGAGGATGTAATTGTCTGACTTGGGAAAGTGGCTTCCTACAATTGATGTTAATAATGTAAAATAAAAGTTACGCAGTTCTGAAATGGTCCAGGAGATAGATTTTTTTTTTCCTCCAGAAAACCAGGGAACCAAATGAACTTTTTTCCTACTTGAGTATTAACTGACAATCATGACAGTCAAACCATTAGATTTTAGTTTTTTTAATATCATATGTGTGTTATCTTTCATCAGTTAATAATGAGTAAGCCTATTTAGACAAAAAAAGTAAACTGAACAGACACTCGGCATCTCCAGTCTTTCATTTCCTGCTATTCAGGAAATTGCTTAGAACATCTTGATGTCCTTCTTGTTCTTCCTGGACAACGGCTTTGGACGATTTTTTCCCCCACTATGTAATGTCATATCTACTTCAGAGTTTAAAAAAATCTTAACACATTTAGTAACTTGAACTTTTGTCAAGTTTTATTATAAAACTACTTGTTAAAACATAGTAAAGAGTCTGAATTTTTAACTAGCTCATTTTTGATATGGGGAAGTAGTAATATAGCACAGTGCAAGATAAAGTCTTAATGAGAGTCTATAAAATCCAGTTAGCAAATGTTATATAAACTTGAACTATTGAGATTGCTAAAATAGGTAGTTCAGGTAAATTGGTTAGTCTAACTTCTTAAAGATTTGTTTATTTCAGCTTTCCCAAGATGTTCTGTTTGTACCCTGATAACATGTAAAATATGTGCTATATTATGTGATATTTAGCGTTAAAATTTAATTCCTAATTTAACTGAGAGTCTGTGGGAAACCTTTTTGCATTTAAGAACATCCCTATTTTGATTGTCTCATGTGTCTTCTATCTATTTGTATGTTAGGAACTTTAGTCTTGGTGATGACCACAGGTTTTTTTGAGTAAGGAAAAGAGAAAAGAGCATTTTGGGATACATAATTATTCTTGCTGAACCTGACCTTTCCAAGGATTTTATGGATGCCGACTAATTCTTACGGGAAATTCATATAATTATGTCCGTCATTAAAGGTAGTTTGTATAAAGTAACCCAAAATGTTTGTTGAAGAACTTAAAACTTTACCTTACTTGTGTGTCACTGTGTAACCAGGTATTTCTTTAACCAGCTTGGATTTCTTTACTTTCAGAAGATGTATGAACCTCTTACTATATTTGAAGTTTTGTGTGCGTATTTTTGCGGACAGGTCACATAGTTTTCTCCAAGCGTCCAGGTGGTTCCTGAGCCTCCCTGAAGTTAGAGAACTGCCATTATATATTGTATTTCATAGGGTAACATTTTGACTTACAGTCAGGTAGACAAGTCCCTGAGTTTTAAAAAAGTAGTTTCTTGATTTTCTAAGGTGGGTTTGCCCTAGTTTGGGCCACCATTTTTAGTATAAAGTGATGATAGTTGTCATGGCCTATTTTATGTAGACTTCCTTTTCCATTGTATGTTTTGAAGATAAACTTCCAGTGTTCTTTGTTTCTAAACCTGAAACAGGATTAAATTTAAAATGAAATCTGAGAGGTTTCCATCAGTATCTAATGTCATTACCTGATATTAAACATCTGTTCTTATCTGTACTTTTAATGTGAATACACTGCCATATGAATGATGCACTGTCTGTGGCCTATTCTCCTCTTGGATTCTTATAATATGGGGATTTTATTTTTTATTTATTTATTTATTTATTTATTTATTTATTTTTTAAAGATTTTGTTTATTTGACAGCGAGAAACACAGCGAGAGAGGGAACACAAGCAGAGGGAATGGTAGCGGGAGAAGCAGGCTTCCTGCCGAGCAGGGAGCCCGATGTGGGACTCGATCCCAGGACCCTGGGATCATGACCTGAGCCGAAGGCAGACGCTTAACGACTGAGCCACCCAGGCGCCCCTAATATGGGGATTTTAACTTGTAGATTTTTGAGTATTGTTGTGATTACAAATATTTTTCTCACTGTCTTATAAACAGAGCCCTGTTTTTTAGGTTATCGATCCTGACAGAGAAAAACATTGTGTTGCTCTTAGTGGCAAAGGTGGGGTGGGGCAGGGCAATTAGACTGGACATACTTCTATAACTCTTTTTAGATATCCAAAGCACTTTTAGCCCGTGGGAAATTACACTATTTACAAACTCACTGTAAGGAAAAGCTGATTATAATCAGAATCTCTTTTCCTGACAACTATCGGGAATCAGAAATATATTTGCCTAAATTAAGAATTGGAATGTTAGAATAATAGGGGACCAGCTATTATTCCTCCTCAAATATCTATATGGTATATTGCTTCTTATATATCTATGTGCGTAAGAAGACAAAATGAAAAGAACATTCCAATAAGCTTAGCTGTGATCAATGAGCAGTCCGTTTGTGCTTCAGCTTTTTTAATTAAGAAGATGTATTAACCTCAGAGTTGGGCTTTTGCTGTGACAGTCAATAAATAGATGTTTCCAACACCATACAAGTCTGACTGGAGGCACAAGACCCAGTGGGTTAGTAGACTGCTTTAAAAACAACGAATAGGGCTGTTTGTAGATTGTTTTAGATGTTGTATGGCCTGATTGTACGCGGGACTAGAAGCTCTTCTTCAAAGAGTGTTTCAGGCTCACTTTGTAAAGCAAATTGCTCTCCAGCGGAGAAGCCATCAAGGTACTTCTCAGTGCTCAGCAATTACACTGCATGCTGCTGTCACTGTTGGGCACAACTGTGCAGGATACACCCAGAGGAAATTGGGGCTGCATGCTTTTTGTTAGCTGAGTCAAGTGTTAAATGAGCCAAATGGAGTATTTGCTGACTAGGAAGTCATTAGCAGTTAACAGCATCTAACCCAAATAGACAATGTGAAGACCAAATTGTTATGTTTTCTGAGTGAAATTATTTAAGTACTTTTACTTTTTGTGTTCATAATAGATGTGCCATTATAAACACATAGATGCTCCTATATCCTCTTCTAGAAAAAGGAAAAAAATTCAAGAAACATTCTTTTTCTTTTTTTTTTTTTTTAAATATTTTATTCATTTATTTGACAGAGAGGAGAGAGATCACAAGTAGGCAGAAAGGCAGGCAGAGAAAGAGGGGGAAGCAGGCTCCCCGCTGAGCAGAGAGCCCGATGCGGGGCTCGATCTCAGGACCCTGAGATCATGACCTGAGCTGAAGGCAGAGGCTTTAACCACTGAGCCACCCAGGCACCCCTCAAGAAACGTTCTTTTGAATCTATCAATGTAAAGAAGTTAAGTCTAAAAACTGAATTTTGTTAAATTGCTCAATTTAATTTCTGAATAACTTTGGGACAAATCCTTAGTGTCTTTTGGTTTACAGAGCTTTTAAGGACTCTATATAAAGGCTAATGGACTTTCCAAAGGAGGGGAAACCCAGTCTTCCTAGTTTCCTTCACGTCCTGTTACCCGGTTTTCCAAATTAGCCTTTAAACTTTTGTATTTAGTATGACTCGTGCCAAAATTTTACTGATGGGTGAGGACAGAGGGGAACAGAATCCTTTTCCTAGACATTTTGTATTTAAGAAGGGTGACAAAAGAAACCCTAGCTTCATAAACTACGACATTCAGAATGGGTGGGTTAGTCTTGGCTTAGGCGCATCTTTTCTTAAGGAATAATGCATGAGCTGTTGGCCAGCAGATTGAATTCAGGTGATGGGATGTTGGGGCCATTACAGCCTCAGCAGGGTCCTTTCCCTAATCTATTCTCCTGGTCCTAACAGGACTACAATGGACTCATTCCAGACATGAGAACCTAGTCCCCTTCTTTCTCTTTGTAAAGAACTTATGGAAAAGGAGGGAGAGTTTGTTTTTAAAGTTAATTGTATTTTATTTACTTTTTAAATTGCTTTATTTCATCAGGAGTATACTCTTTAATCTCCATCACTTATTTCCCACATCTCCCACTACTTCCCCTCTTGTAACCATTAGTTTGTTCTCTGTAGTTACCAGTCTGTTTCTTGGATTATCTCTCTTTTAACCTTTGCTCTTTTTTTTCCTCGTTTTTTAAGATATAAATTCAATTAACATATAATGTATTATTGGTTTCAGAGGTAGAGGGCAGTGATTCGTCAGTCTTCTATGATACCCAGGGCTCATTATATCATATGCCCTCCTTAATGTCTATCACCCAGCCACCCCATGCCCTCACCCCCCTCCCCTCCAGGAACCTTCAGTTTGTTTCCTAAGATTAAGAGTCTCTTGTGGTTTATCTCCCTAATTTCATCTTATTTTATTTTTTTCCTCTCTTCCCCTATGATCCTCTGTTTTGTTTCTTAAATTCCACATATGAGTGAAATCATATGATAATTTTCTCTGACTGAATTCGCTCTGCATAATACACCCACATTGTAGCAAATGGCAAGATTTCATTTTTTGATGGCTGAGTAGTATTCCATTTTGTTTCTTAAATTCCACATCTGAGTGAGATCATATGGTATTTGTCTTTCTCTGACTTATTTTGCTTAGCATTATACTGTAGCTCCATCCATGTTGTTGCAAATGGTAAGATTGCATTCTTTTTATGGCTGAGTAATGTTCTATTGAATATATATGCCACGTCTTAGTTTTTAAAAATTTATCTATTTGAGAGAGCAAGCAAGCATGAGGAAAGCATGAGGTGGGGACAGAGGGAGAAGGAGACAAGCAGATTCCCCGAAGAGTGGGAAGCCAGATGCAGGGTGCGATCCCAGGATGACTAAATCATAACCTGAGCCAAAATCAAAAGTTGGACAAACTTACCTGAGTTAGCCACCCAGGCGCCCCTACACCATATTTTCTTATCCATTCATCAATCGATGGACATTTGGGCTGCTTCCATAGTTTGGCTGTTACAAATAATGCTGCAATAGACATAGGGGTGCATGTATCCCTTTAAATTAGTGTTTTTGTATTTTGGGGGTATATACCTACTAGTGTTATTACTGGATCATAGCAGGAAAGGAGATTCTTTATCATAGAAATTGCTGTTTCTTTTGGTCACTCTCTAAATTTGATTTTGCAATGCTTCTCACATTGCCCAGGTTGCTGAGGTTTCCATATCCCTCTTCAAGTCT
>CM053611.1:70653454-70693546 GCA_028646535.1 Procyon lotor
GGGGAGGAAGCAGGCTCCCCGCTGAGCAGAGAGCCCGATGCGGGGCTCGATCCCAGGACCCTGAGATCATGACCTGAGCCGAAGGCAGAGGCTTTAACCCACTGAGCCACCCAGGCACCCCATCAAGTGTGGCCCCTTATAAATGCACTTTGTTTGGCGGCTCCGGCTGCTGATTTGAGCTGTCAGGTAGGGAGCCTAGCTCTGCATGGTGCCTGGGGCTGCTGGCGTGGCTTCAAGGTGATTGGAATTGCAGTCGGAGGAGTCGGACCTGTGTTCTCCTGGCTTAGCTAATCACTAGCTGCTTCCCAGCTTCCATTTCTTCGCTTGTAAAATAACGATCATAATTCCTACCTAACAAGGTAGTTGGGATGCGATAATATGAGTGAAAGTGCCTTGTAAAGTGCAACAGAGACGAGGCTTCTATTGTGAGGTCTCTTTGATGACCAGGGATGGGGAATTAGCAGCCTGATCTGGCAAATATTTCCCCGTTCTCTCTTGAACTGAAAGAAAGGATCAGGCACCCTAAACAGTGGTAATGGAAATCTGGGGAAATATTTTACACATAATTATATCATCCAGTGCTGTCTCTGCTCAGTGCTCCAAGGCAGGCCGGAATCCCTGCAGAAGGAGTTAACAGCCCAGAGTGTTCACTTGGCCATCAGCTCGTCATGAGGTCACAGCTAGACCACTTAACCCATCTGGACCTCAGTTCCTTTGTCTAAAAATATCTACTCTGCTTTAACCGATGGACATTAAAAGCCCAAAGTGACACAATGAGTGTGAAGACTCTTGACCCTCATATTAGTCTTACCTTTATTATCAGCCAACTTAGAAAATACGGTGTGACTGTAAAGGTTAATAAAAACAGAAATGGAGCATCTAGTTTCCCAGTCATAGGACTGGTTTCTTCATCCAGAGGAGGAGGCTGTTTGATTTGATGTTACTCTGGCCCTAGAAACTACCTCTCCTGCTCCTATGCTGAAAATCCCAAGACCATCCACGATTGTATTAGGAACGTGAATTGATAATCACAGGGTCTCAGCTGGTGCGATGGGGAGGTATGGGCTTATTCAGGAGTGGGTTAGGGTGGAGATGAGAACCTGGTCTTCAGTTAACTCAGGGGAAAGGAAAACACTTTACTGGGGGCCACCTGGGTGGCTCAGTGGGTTAAGCCTCTGCCTTCAGCTCAGGTCGTGATCTCAGGGTCCTGGGATCGAGCCCCACATCAGGCTCCCTGCTTAGCAGGGAGCCTGCTTCCCCCTCTCTCTGCCTGCCTCTCTGCCTACTTGTGAACTCTCTTTCTGTCAAGTAAATAAAATCTTAAAAAAAAAATCTTAAAAAAAATCCACGCTTTACTGGGCAAGTTTAAACCTAATGTTTAAATATTAAATTGCTGCCCCCTTTCCCCCCCTGCCTGAACACCTTAGTGTAAGGAGACGTTTACCCCTGAGATCCACTGTGGGGGAGGCGATACTTGCCATGATGCATCTTTGCATGAAGCTAGTCTGGGTGTTGCTGGGACAGAAGAGTTAATGAATGGTCCCATTGAGGCGTGTTTTTTGGTTGTTGTGTTGTTGTTTTGTTGTTTTGTTTTTGCTTTTGTTTTTGCCTATAGAGATACTTTCTTGGCTGCTTTTCTTCCTTTTCTTCGGCTTGTGTCTCCCAGCTATGAATCCTTTGCGGACCACCTGCCCGATGTCTGCCTCATTTGCCTGCCATTTGTACTATTTACTTATTTTTTTCAAAGGTTATTTTTAAACTTTAATGTTTAGTGGAAACCTTATACCACTATTGAATCAGAGGGTTGAGTTTTAGCTATGTTTTTTGGAAACATATGAAAATAAAAATATAAATTTGGGAGTGATATGGTAGTGCGATAAGCTAATTTCCCCCCAAGTAGCTATGCACACTCCCAGTGGGATGTGGACCATGCAGGGAAATGATGATACTCATAATACATCTTATAAGGCCCTTTATATGCCTTTATACTCTCTCTCTCTCTTTTTTAAACAAGACAGGAAAACCTACACACTGTCTCTACTCCTATTAACAGAGGCACCGGTTGGAAACATTTCCCTGTTTTAGTAAACCAAAGAGCCAAAGAGTAAGGAGATTGTTTTTTTCTCCTTTGTGGGCTCTTGGTGCCTGTTCTTAAGAGCTTAACAAGAAGAGCCCACGGAGTCCCTTTTATTGTGCTGCGAAGGTAATTTAGAGATGTTGCTTATGTTTCCACAGGAAAAACATGTCAACATGGTTCATATTGAGTCCAGGAAATCCCGGCGAAGAAGTTCAGAGGTTGAAATATTCGTGGACTGTGAGTGTGGCAAAACTGAATTCAATGAGCTCATCCAGTTGCTGAAATTTCAAACTACAATTGTGACGCTGAATCCGCCGGAGAACATTTGGACAGAGGAAGAAGGCAAGGCCAGCCTTTCCTTGTCGGGTGATTTAGCAATCTGACAAATGTTGCAAAAAGGAAAATACGATCTGTGAGCTAATGTTTTTGAACCCGCACTGTGTTTTCAACAGAACTGGAGGATGTGCCCTGGTTCCCTCGGAAGATCTCCGAGTTAGACAGATGCTCGCACAGAGTTCTCATGTATGGTTCTGAGCTTGATGCCGACCACCCAGTAAGTGTCCAGTCAAATCCATTCCATACATGCTGGTCCAGCTGCACGCATGTGCCAGGCAGCGTGCCATGTTGTGTGCCTTATTGTAGAGCCATTTATTATTTATTCCCCATCACGGAGAGCAGGCTTTCCAATGATGAAGCTTCCCCATACGTGTGCGTTGGCTGCAAGCAGATTAGGAGGATGGCATTTCCATGCAACATTTGTTCTTAAAAGGGTTGGATAGAGGAGGAGATTCTAAACCTTGGAGAATATTTCTGTAGCATTAGACAGTGTGAAATATACTTGCAGATGGCAACCCTTGGAAAAACGACGAACTGAAATTGATCACCCCTTTGAGAAACGAGGGAGGACTAGGCATTATGGGGCTCAGTGAGAGAATAAAATTCTCCTTGCTATTTTCCTTGACTGGAGGTAGTTAGGAGTAGAGTAATGTGGTGGACTTCAGTCTCAATGGAAAGGCAGAGACTTTTAGAATAAGGTCATGATGGAAAACACATCTCTTCCCACATCTACCCTGAATCTATTTACCACTATCTCTCTTCTATTCCAATAAAAACGACCACCTTTAAAGAAATATGATACGTAGGTGAGCATTTCCCATTATTTCCTCCCTTCCCCTTTATATCAGTTTTTATTTAACACAAGAGACTTGGAACTTCTTTATGGTCAGGATGAAGTACAGTTAAGAGTCTGCGAGAAGTAAGCAATATACTCATTTGTTACAAGCATTTTTTTTTTCCCAGTGCCCCTTTCTACAAATGGGCAGATAAAAGATTGAAACCCATGCAGGTCAGCCATGCTTATAGAAGGGCTTTGAGGTCTGAGGGTAATGGTTTACAGATATTCATTTTATTTAAATGGAGGAAACCTAGAAACCTGACGTGTGATTATTATCCTACACAGTGGTTCTCCAAGTGTGGTCCAAGGCTCGGCTGCCTCAGCATTACCTGGGAGTTTGTTTTAACAAGGCCACATGTAAATTTGGGAGCCACTCCTATACAGAAAACTATGACAACCTCCATAAGAGGGAAATTTTCAATTGAATTAGTCATTTGGCATAACAGACCACTTCATGACATACCACTCAAGCAAATGGTCAAACAGACCTAATTCAGTGGCATTATTTTCAAGAAGCTGAATTTACTCAAAGACATGGTGTGTTACATTTGCCAATCCAAAATTTCAGAATAATTCACAGTAAGTCACATGGAAGGCTCCTGAACACTCTAAATGCCTTAAGGAATCATCCATTTGTTATCTCCCCTCACACCCCCCACCTGCCCAACTTTCAGAGGATTTCACACAGAAGACTGATTTAAGAGATTAGCAGTAATAGGACCTTCCAGATACCAGCTGTAAACTTGCAGGATGACCTTGGGCAAGTCCCTCTACCTCCGTGCCTCAAATTCTTTATGTAAAAAGTGGAAATAAAATCCTTATTGACCTCCAAGGGGCATTTGAAAGGCCTAGGTAATAAAACAACTGGAAAGCAGTTTGGCAAGAGTAAATGCTTAATCCCAGGAATGGAAATGCTGTATTAAATCATTTAGATCAGATGCCTGGATAGTAAAGGATCTCTTGCTAACCTCCTTTTTCCAAATGCTCCTCCTTAGTGTAGTTCTTCAATTGCTCAACCCGGAGAAAGGGGGTCGGCTTTGTTTAGAGGAAAAACCACAGGAACCATTGACCTTGTGAAAAAATTGATTCCGATACTCAGTGTAAATTTCCCTGGGTTTAATTCTGATCCATTACTCCTAATTATACCCACCTTATGGTACCTTCTCTTATTTTCTGTGTAGTCAGTTGAAATAATCGCAAGTGCTTAGCGATCTTCGACCTCACTCACCAATTTTCTTTTTTTTTTTACTACATGTATTTCTTTTATAAGCACACCAAATGTTCATGATGCAAAATTTGGTATTGGTTAAGTTGGTGTTTTTGTAAGTTATTATATGGTGAGCATGGAAAAAGTGGTCTAAGGACTTTTGGTGCCTGGAGTACTCCCAGGTCTGAGATAGGGATTACTGTGTCAGGATGGTGCCCTTGTCCTGAGGCTCTGAAGGAGCTAGAAAGGGAGATGCAGGGTGCCGAGGCTCGCTGGAAGGTGTTACACATCTGCCTTGGTCAGTGTCTCTCCGACTCTGCGGGACAAACCACCTGGAAGATCTTTTCAAAGGGCAAAGTGAGGTTCTGTATGTCCAGTGAGCTCCCAGTTGAGGCTGACACTGGAGGTCAGCTACCCTTGGAGTAGCAGGGATCTGGACTGGGAGGGCCTCTCAAAGTGTGGTTCAAGGCCTGGTCAGAAAATGCTTAATAAAAATGCAGATCCTTGGGGCTCATCTGAAGCCCCAGAATGGGAACTTTCAGGACGGCTCCTGGAACCTGCATCTGAAAGGACTTGCTGGAGACTCTGATGAGCTCTAGTGTTCGAGAACTAACCATCAGGGTCAGGGATCCTCAACCTTAGCCTTCCATTCAAATAATCTGTGGGGAATTAAAAAAAAAATACCGAGGCCAGGGTGTCACCCCAGCATGCTTAGATCATGACCTCTGGGAATGTGTCTGGGTTTGGAGTGTTCTTTAAAGCTCCCCGGAGATTCTAATATCTCAGCAGGGCCGAACTGTTTGGGATAGCTACTTGAGTGCCAGCGCACACTTGGCTAAGGGCTTTAGGCTGCTGGCTGGCTCTTCAGTTCCCCCGGATTTAAATTGAGAGAGGAAGGGTGGGGTGTTCTGCAGCTACTCTCTGGGGATTAGGCTTGCCAGATTTAGCAGATACATATATAGGATGCCCAGTTAAATTTGAATTTTAGGTAAACAAGAGATCATTTCTTAGTATAAGTATGCCCCAACTATTGCTTGGGGGTCCTCTCTGTTATCTGGTAACCTTATCCCTGCCTTCAGCCCAGAACACATGGCCAAGGAATGCTGCGTCTCAGTGATCACCGGTGTGGCCAGCGTCCCTGTTTTATTTTGCTAGTCCACAGTTCCATCCTGGCAGCTCTGGCTCGCCAACGACATTTGCATAATCACAGCCATATTAGGCTAATGAGGCATGATGAGTAAATCACTCTCTCGCATGCCTGGAAAAGGTGCGGGTGATTGCCAGGGAGAGGCAGTCGAGAATCTTCAGGAAGCCCAGCCGATAACGATGCTTGCAGGATGGTGTCTGTTTTGGCAGGAACTAGGGAACAGGTGCTGTGCTTTTCCCATGACTCTTTGCCTTTCGTCATGGCCTGCTTTCCTTCTGAGTCGCACAGGTGCTTGGAACTCTTCCGTTTTGCCCTCCTAGGCTGCTTGGTACTCCTAGCGACCTGAAACTCGTACTTTCTCCTCTAGAGCAGGAGACCTCTTTTAGCTCACAGACCCATCTGTGAATGCACTAGCTTGGTCACAACATTTTGCGCAGACACATCTCAAGGCCTCGTAAGCTTGTGTGTGAACACCAGTTGGAAAACTCCCAATTCAGAGCTGAAGAAAGTGCTAGCTTCTCTGGCGGGCCCACCTCATTCCTGCAGGCTGTCTGGGTGATGTCAGGCTACTCTGTCTGCCTCCGCTAACAGTAATGCTCTTACGAGAGAAAGGCCGTTGGCCGTGGAAGTTCTTGACCTCAGCCCCGCAGACAGTCCTCAGGGCCGGTTCTCCTTCAACCGTACAAGAGAACAGGGTGGTTTTCTCTGCATTTGAGGTTCCTTTCGAACAGCCCGCCTTTGCAGAAGTGTGCAAACCAGAGCAGAGGTAACCTGGGCCTTCATGGGCCTGTTTCAGCTCTCCTCTCAGAACCCATGATCCCCACCGCCTGTCTCACCTGGCCTCCATTCGCAGCATGGCCGCTGCTTCCTGGTTACCTCTGAGGTCGTGGGGTTGCAGACATAAGAGGCTAAATGGAAACAATTCCTTCTGGGTTTCCAGCAGTTTGAAGAAACCAGCCCAGGAAGATTTGATGGAAAGTACCTGAAAGAAAGGAAAGTGGAAGGTGTGCTGACAAGAGGAGAGATTCTTAAGTAAATGGGGAAGTTCCTTTCAGAAGTAATTGCACTGGACAGAACAATGACAGACAGGATGTTTAACTTCCCGAGTGCGTGATGATGGACAGAAGTCTTGAAGTTCCTAAAGACTAAACAGGATCGAGGGGAACTCAGAGTAGAACGGAGCTCCCTTGCTCTCCTGTGCATGAATCCCTTATAATCGATTTTGCATTATGTGGCTATGCTCACAAAAAACAGCAAAACCTCTTTAATCCATGCTAATTTGGGGGATTCAATGATTATTCTGAATGATAGAATCTTTAACAAATGTGCATTTATTGGCTATTTACCCAAAGCAATTACATTTAGGTTAACTTACTGAATAACCATGTTAAAGGGACCTGTTTTAAGGAACAGGGTAAGATTAACTTGTGATTAACATCAATTACATGTAAATGATACTTGAAAACCAACGACACCATTCACTGTAGCCTGAATTCCCACGCATCCCAAATTAGTACAACCCAAATGTACGGAGGTTTGACCGTAAGCCCAGTTCGCTTCTGCCTGTGCCATCAAGATGGTCGTCCAAGGATAAAATTCACATCTGACTCCGACACTCAGTAAACACCACGGCGATTTTCTTTCAGGACCGCTGCGGTCGATTTTTTGGCACTTTGTTAAATAACTTAATCTCTTTTCTGTTTAAGGGATTTAAGGACCATGTCTATCGACAGAGAAGAAAGTATTTTGTGGATGTGGCCATGGGTTATAAATAGTAAGTACCTGTGTAACTCTTTTCTGTGACTTGTGGCTGGCTAATTAGGAGCAACCCATGCCGTGTGAAACAGACCCGCCTTGCCTTCACTTTAATTTTTGCAGAAGGCAGACATGAACTGTTTTAAACCCTGATTTTTCACTCGCAGGTGTAATTGTGAAATAATGGGACCTGCAGGCCACATGCCAAGCACTCCATTTTCACCATTGTGTTTGCTGCTCAACCCAGGCATGGGGCCATTTTTGTATATACTCTGCAGGGTCCAGAAAATGCGTTTGAATTGTACTTGCGCTTTGACTTGCCAGTAACCCCTTCAAGGTCTAGCTTCCCCGGGGAAAGTAGGAGAGTCCGCAGGAATGGTGTGAGGGGTCATGGAAGCAGCCTTAATAGAAAAGAAACGTGTTTGCTTTACACGGAAAGGGAAATTCCCTGTAAACTGGAGGGTTATGGGAGAGTTTCATGCCTGATCTCAGATCCCGGGTGGGATGAAGTTGGAGAACCTCAGGACTGGGGGTTAGGATGGTGCCTGGTGTATGGCATACGACAGGATGTTTGAGAACGGCCATAAGGTTGCGTTATTGACAGCAAGAGTGGATGTTAGGTCTCTGTTTATTCTGCTCGTGTTAAGAAAACGTGGAGACGATCATGGTGCTGCCTTTCCTTTGTCTGTTATGTGATCAGCTACACGAACCTTGTCTTCAGAACAAAATGTAAATCCACACCCTATGCATAGGAAATGTTCTTTCTTATTTTAGTTGCAAGTAGATGAGAAGCTTGACTGTCCTGTGGGGCATGTTTGTCCTTGGTGAGAGTTTCAGACATCTTGTGTGTTTTAGAGAGAGTGTCCGCGTTTGCTTTTTTCTCTCCCTCCCCCCCCTTTTTAAAGGAATAGGACACACAAGGGCTTAAAGTCAAGTCAAAGGATCCCACATCACACCTCTGATTGCATCCATTGTTTGCTCATTTATAACTTCCTTTCAGGCTTTGGGCTCCTCCTCTCCTCCTCCCAAGCCCCAGGAACCCTTCATTCTTTCTCCCCCACGTTTATGATCCTAAAAGCCAGGACCACTTGGCACGTCTACTCCATTTTTATGTTCCTCTGTTCCAGGCAGCTTCTTGACCACCTTTAGCCCCGTGTGGCTTTCTGCCCCCTCACGATGTCAGTGTGCCTGAGTCTCATCCCTGCCCAAGCCCCCTGCCCACCCCCAGCACCATCGCTCACGAGTTCCATCTTCCATTGTTTCCCAGTCAAATTATCAACAGAGGACCCTGATGGGCTGGGCTCACTTTTTCACATCAGCGTCTGATAATTGATTGTGGGCCTTCAGCTTGGCTCCCCTTGCTTCACAGATTGTCCCTGGGGAATCAGGTCATACACGGGTCCTTGGAAGGGGTGTGGGCAGGACTGGCCGTTAGGACATCACCTGCCCACAATATGATAAAAGTTCAGTGCGTGGCAGAGCTTTTTTCTTTAATAGGACAGATGGATAAATAAGTATTTTATGCATAGATGGTACACGTGTTATACCTATGTGAAAAATATACGTATGTAGGTATGTGTGTCTATAAAGAATTTTGTTAGGATGGTGATCAGGGAACTATTTCAAATGTTACTTATTTCTTCTTGAGAGAGAGAGAGCCCAGAATGGGACAAGGCAAGCTGATATTGTGGTGACAGTAATTGAATTGGTATATCTGAGTGAACCACTTTCAAGGGGCATTGATCATGGGGACTCTTTGGTTTTATTTATTTATTTATTTTTAAAGATTTTATTTAGTTATTTGACAGAGAGAGAGAGAGAGAGATCACAAGTAAGTAGAGAGGCAGGCAGAGAGAGAGACGGGGAAGCAGGCTCCCTGCTGAGCAGAGAGCCCAATGCGGGACTTGATCCCAGGACCCTGAGATCGTGGCCTGAGCCGAAGGCAGACGCTTTAACCCACTGAGCCACCCAGGCGCCCCGAGTCTTTGGTTTTAAAGAAAACATCCTAATATGGGCATCCTGAAAACATCCTGAAAAGTGCATATAATGAAAATTATGAAAGGTGCATACAATGAAAAGTGCATATAATGAAAATGATTGAGGGTGAAGTTCTCAAAGCATTAAGAGGAGTTTGTATTTGCCACCTTCTCTTAGCTAAAGAGGAAACTGAGGTGCAGTGTCCATGGAAAGCAAAAGTATAAATTGGCGGATGGAAATGGGGATTTTTTTTCCTGCAAAAAGCTTTATTTCTGTTTGGTCCACTACTCAGGAGAAGGCTCCAGGGTGGCTAAAGAGCTGCCTCACAGTTGCAGGGAGAGGCTCGGGCAGGAGCCCTGGCAGCAGGGGGACGCCAGAGGGGCCTCTCAAAGGGCGAGCCTTTGGAAGAGACCCACTCAGCCCAGCCTGGGGGCCGCCAGCCTGCGGAGTTAGCCAGGTGGTTGCCACTCCTTGCTGAGTTTCACCTGCTCATATAGGAAGTGGTTCCCCAGGAACCACAGAGCTAGGGGTCTGCGTGGGCAGAACCTGAGCAGGCAGGTCCGGAAGGGCCCGTTTCAGGGTCTTCTCCAGATCCCAGCAACTTCCGTGGGATAGCTTCTGTGTGTCCTGGGGGAGGGCCTGGCTGCCACGTTTTTACCTCTACGAGAGGTGCTGGGCACCCTCGTGCTTCTCCTTGGCCGATTTGGGGAGGAAGTGGCCCATGCCTTCCAGGGCCACACCAGCGTGGTAGGAATAGAGGCCCCAGGGGAGGTGTGCAGGAGGCCCGCAGGTGCATGCTGACCAGGCCGTCGACGGGGGCCTCCACCTTGGGGGAATAATTCTGACCAATCTGGGAGCTCATGGTTGGTGGCCAATAAGGAAACTAAGCTCAAAAGATGGTGTTGGCTGGTTCCAGAGGCTGAGGGCGGCTGAGAAGATGGTTCTGAACGTTATGACTGGAAAAGAGGTTGGAGGGTCATGGGAGGCTGGAAGGGGCACCCCTGGGTCTGTTCCATTCAAACACTGTTGGAGAGGAGACAGACTCGCAGGACCCCCAGCCGGAAAGGGTGGAGATTTTATTTTATTTTTTTATTTTATCTATTTATTTGAGAGAGAGAGAGAGAGAGAGAATGAGCAAGTGAGAGAGAGAGCGAGACCAGGGGTGGGGGTGGGGGAGGGGATAGGGAGACTCTCTGTGGAGTAGGGACCCTGACACGGGGCTCAATCCTGGGACTCTGGGGTCACGACCTGAGCTGAAGGCAGATGCATAACTGACTGAGCCACCCAGGTGCCCCAAACGGTGGAGATTTTATACAAAGAAGGCACTGGACAGGCTGGAGCATTCCAGGATCTGGTGGCCCCTGTTTACAGGGCTGTGGGATGCTTTGGTTCAAAGGCTCTGACTCAGTAACTGAATGTTCAAGAGGCTAAGGTAGGCAGGAAGTTGTCAGTTCATCATTTTACAGGGAGAAACTATTCTCATAGGATTTATAAAACTCCCTATTGTCTTGACCCCAGAGAGGCTAAACATTAACCTGATGGTGATTTGGTGGCTATAGAGTCAAAGAAGAAGGTGTTTAACGAAGAAAGTCTGGAATCCAGTGTGATCAAGCTTACTGGGTCTGTTTCTTTATCCAGAAAGAGTGTCTCAGCATAGGTATGACTCATCTCCCGGGGTCGTAGCAGGGATTGCCCAAGAGAAGGTGCGTGCTGTGCCTAGTGCAGGGCCTGGCGCGCTATTTGGGGTCCTGTCACTCAGTATCATTACAACCTCCCCTGCCCCTTTTCCACAGGCTGTCTTCAGTTTTCTTTTTCTTTTTTTTTTTTTTAAAGATTTTATTTATTTATTTGACAGAGAGAGATCACAAATAGGCAGAGAGGCAGACAGAGGGAGATGGGGAAGCAGGCTCCCTGCTGAGCAGAGAGCCTCATTTGGCACTCCATCCCAGGACCCTGAGATCATGACCTGAGCGGAAGGCAGAGGCTTTAACCCACTGAGCCACCCAGGCACCCCTGTCTTCAGTTTTCAGCTGAACTATTGTTGAATTCTGTAGCTATGTTAACACCATTGTTTACGCTGCCACTTTAACAAATGTCGTAGCTCCATTGTCCCTAGAAGTTATCTTTGGATGAAAACTCCTTCGGTTCCCCATTTAAAGACTGTTGTCTATACCGAAGCTTTTGGGGCAGACCTACATCCTTCTTTATGGAAAGATTTCATAGAAAGCAATCACGTTCGTGTGTGTGTGTGTGTGTGTGTGTGTGTGTGTGTGTGTGAAGTTGCCAAAATACTGATAAAAGATCGTCAGTTGCCTTGGTGTTTCTTGTGAGTTGACAGAGCAGGGAAGGTGCCCAGCAGGGGTGGCTACCTTTGGAAAGCACAAACCTAGGGCCTGTGGGAAGTAGAGAGGAGTCATTCCTTAATGTCTTCTATGTCATTGCTGGGGTGGCTTCTCTCTGTGTGTGTGAGGATGGTTAAGGGCTAGCTATTCGTGTGTGTGCGTGCGTGCGTGTGCCCTCACACAAGCACACGGAGAGCTGGAGGTCAGGCTTGTGTTAGGGGCTGGTGGGTGTGGGCCACAGGTGCTAGCAATTCCCAAGTGGGCCTGTCCCTGTCATTTCATTTGCCATGAAGTAAGTTAGGGGTCCTTTTTGTTCACAGAGAATAAAGATGCAATCTTTATTCTGCATCAGAAGATCAAAATAGATATTTTTCTAGTGCTGATGGCTTTCTGAGAGAGCAAAGGGAAAGGATGTACACGATAATTACTTAAAATAAGCTCATTAGACTGGCTTCCGGCAGCATGCTGCACTCTCATTTTCTAAACCAACGCTTGGAACCCCTGGTCTGAGAAGCAGATTATTTGAAATTGAGGCGATCCTGAAAAATTCAGCATGTGAAGTCCCAGCACACACAATTGGGTGCTAAAACGAGGGATCATTCTGACACGTGGAGAACAATTCAACTTCCTGCTAATAATTTGTTGAGTCCAGATGTTCGGGGTTTTCATAAGAATGGGCAGGCTGCAGTCTGAGGTGTCTGAAGGTAAGGGGAGGAAGGAATGGAAGAATAATAGATATTGAAACCATGGCCAAGAAGCCCCCCGGGGGATTCGTGTTGAATACTGTATTTTTCTATGATAGTCTTGAAAGGATAAAGCAGGGGGGAAGAATCAGCACAAGCAGAGAAAATGAAAAAATTCCAGTCTCTGATGAAAACACAGCAGGCTCGAGGTCTGTTATTACCGCGAACCTGGAGGAGGAGCGGCGCCGGGAAGGCGGCCGCACGCTGAGAGCTGTCGATAGGGGGCACTCGGGTGCCTTTCTGATTGACAGCGCCGCCGAGAAACAGGATTGATTACCCAGGGGCCAGGCGATGCCCGCAGACGTGCCTGAGCCTCGTGGCCGCGTGTCGGGAGGCCGGATTACCTCGCCAACGATGGCAGAGGAAACCTTTCTTAGTGCAAATAGTTCTCCATAGAAGACCCCAGAACGCCCGCCCTGGCTGGAGGGGGCACTGCTTCTGCATTCACGTGGGAGAGGATGCGCGTCGCACCTTGTCCTCCCAGACCCAAATAAAAGAAATGCTTGGGGAAACAGAGAAATCGCCTGTGATTAGACGACATGCAGCACACATACAGACAGTTCAGAGACTCTGCAAGCCTACGGAGGCAGATGGCGTGTGGAGGAAGAGAAAATTATGATGGGGAGGGGGGGTGGTAGCTGTTAGGTTTGTCTACAACCATCCAGTTTTCTGTCATTGGCACCTTCATATTTTAACCTTGGCATTCGCTTTGCCGCATTTCTGTAGGGTTCACAATTGCTATATTATTGGGTAAGAAGAATCAGTAATACATTTTTTTTCCAATTGGCTAGAAATAAACACATTTTTCTTTGAGGGTTATTATAATGATTATTCCTCAACAATATGCATGCATATTTAATTATATTTTTGGTGGGGGTAGTGGTAGTTATTTCAATCCATCTTACTCTCTTGGAAAGAGTCCCCAAGCTCTGACTTTAATTATGCCACTCTTGTTTGCTTCAATTGATTTTGAATATTATTGTGATTGTGTTTTGTTTTGAATGTACTTTCTTCTGGCTGAAATTGAGGTGGTACATGAACCTCACGTCCTTCTCATGGGGCTGCTTCCTCTGATTTATTATTTTTTTTAGTCCATGGAATCTGAAATGTAAATAGGTCAATGCTATGTCAATGAATAAGTTAAACAAGCGAGTTTCAAAAGGCCAGAATTGGCTTAAAGTTGGAAAATTCCCCAACTTGCCAAGAAAACTCCTCTGACTTCAAATTCAGGGAGGACCACTTGAATCTATCTCTCAGCCTCAGTTTTCTCCTCTGTGGAATGGGGATAATAGTATCTCCTCTCCCTGTCTCCTGGGAGTATTTTGAGGATTAAATGAAATCAATTGAGCATTGCTACACAGTGTACTTTATCTTTCTGTCTCTCAAAACAGTACTCAAAGAATCTAGACCAAAAGCCTGGGGTTTACTCAATCTCTCGGCCCACTTGAAGGCCTTGATTGCTTTCTCCAGTTTTTCTTTCAATCTGAGAGGCAGGGTGCGTTATATTTAAGAGGACAGCAGCTGGACTGGACTGCCTGGGATGAATTCCAGCCCTAAACACTTGCCAGCTAAGTGACTCCTGTAAATGATTTGTCTTCTGTGCCTCAGTTTCCATATCTCTACAATGGGGATAACTCTCTTACTGCTTTATAGGATTGTTAAAAGGGTTAAGTGAGCTGACATAGTAACAGCACTTAGAACACTGCATAGGAAATGCTACATAAGTATTTGCTAATATTATTACAATTTTTCTCACTTCAGCTGTCTCTTTGTCTATCCTCATGCTCCACATCTTTTTTTTAAGATTTATTCATTTATTTTGGAGAGAGTGCATGTGTGCATGTGAGCCAGGGGAGGGGCAGAGGAAAAGAATCTTAAGCAGAATCCCACTGAGGTGGAGCCCATCGTGGGACTGTGTCTCACAGCCCTGAGATCAGGGTCTGAGCCAAAATCAACAGTCAGACGCCCAACCAACTGAGCCACCCAGGCGCCCCTCCAGATCTTTTTATTACCTTTTGGTTAATATCCTTTCCCACTTCCCTTCACTAAGACTCTTCAAGCCCTAAAATTGTCTGATTTTTATACTGTATTATTTATTTTTGTGTTGCAAATTATTTCCAAAATTGAGCAGCTTAAAACAACAAGCATTTCTTAACTCACAAAGTTTTTTTTTTTTTAAGATTTTTTTATGTATCTGAGAAAGCAAATGAGAGAGAGAGAGAGAGCGAGAGAGAGCATGAGAGGGGGGAGGGTCAGAGGGAGAAGCAGACTCCTCGCTAAGTCGGGAGTCCAGTGCAGGACTCAATCCTGGGATTCCAGGATTGTGACCTGAGCCAAAGGCAGTCGTCCAACCAACTGAGCCACCAGGAGCCTGACTCTCACAAAGTTTCCGAGGGTCAGGATTTAGGGAGTGGCTTAGCTGGGTGGTTTTGGACCAGGGTCTCTCACGAGGCTGGAGTCAATGTGTTGACCAGAGAAGGCTAGGGCTGGGAGATCTGTCTACAATATGATCATGCACATGGCTGTTGGCAGGAGGCCAAATTTTCTTACAAAATGGGCTCCTCCAATAAGGCTGCCAAGTGTCCACAAGATATGGCAGCTGGCTTCCTCCAGATCAAGTGGTCCCAAAGAAAGCAAGGTAGAATCTATCCTGCGTTTTATAACCTAGCCTCAGAAGTGACCCACCGTCCCGCCTGATGTGCTCTGTTGGTTTCATAGCCCAACCCCCTGCTATACCGTGGGAGGAGACTACACATGGGGATGAAGGCCAGGAGGTAGGCTTCTCTGGGGACCATCTTGATGGTTGGCTACCATATACATTTAAGTTGTAATTTTATTTTATTAATTTTTATTATTAAATTATTATTAATATTTATTAATCTTATTATTGAATTTAATTAATTAATTAATTAATTAATTAAATTTTATTACGTTCCATTTTATTTCTTCAAGACCCTCTCTATCAGCTCTACCACAATGGGTGCTAATGTGTTATCCGTAGAAGTAATCCTTATGGAAGCAGAGGTGTGGCAGAACATGCGGCGGAATGTATAGACTGTGGAGCTAGACAGTCCTGGGTTTGATTCCTGCTCTGTGGCCATGAGCATTGACCTAGTTTCTCTGAGTCTCAGTGCTCTTTTTTTCCCTTAAGAATTATTTATTTATTTTAGAGTGAGAGAGAGAGCATGGGTGGGGAGGGAGGAGAAACAGAGGGAGGAGGAGAGAGAGAATCTCAAGCAGACACCTCTTACCAAGCGTGCAGCCTGATGCAGGGGTCAATCTCACGACCCTGAGATCATGACCTAAAGCGAAATCAAGAGTCAGACACTCAACCAATTGAGCCACCTAGGCACTGCTGAGTCCCAGTGCTCTTACCTTTAAATGGGCACAGTATTTATCTACCTTGTGTGGTTGGGAAGATTAGCAGTGATTACAGGGCCCGGATGCTGGCTGGTACAAGTTGGGGTTGAATCGATGATAGATATGATTATGATTATCATGTGTCCTATAAGTAGCTAATGGTTCCTCGATTCCATATAATCACTTGTTAAGCTCATGTAAAATGAATAAAGGACCTTAAGGAGTGAATGAATGATGGAATTTCAGGCTCCATGGTGGGCTGGGTTAAAGGAGCTTTTCAAAAATATGTGTGTGTGTACGGGTGGGTGCGTGTGTGTGTAGATGTGTACATGTGTGTGTGTACACTTTTCAGTTTCCTGTAACTCATGCATACAGCTCGCTTTTTCAGTTAACAAGGCGGCCCTCTCCAAGGCCTGCCCAGGCCAGAGAGTCTCAGCTAAGGTCAGAGGGTGCAGGTTGCAGCTGGGCTGTGTTGGATCAGTCCCTGAAGGGGGGATGAGGGTGGTAGAAATGGTCATTGTAGGGACCTCTCAGCTGGCATATTTGGGTAGTTTTAGCCTCCTTTGGTTAAATGACTGCCATGTGCTGGACACTGTGTTCAACACTTTGCTCATGTTCACTCATTTAAGCTCATAAAAAGCCTTTGGGAGGGGCGCCTGGGTGGCTCAGTCGTTGGGCGTCTGCCTTTGGCTCGGGTCATGGTCCCAGGGTCCTGGGATCGAGCCCCGCATGGGGCTCCCTGCTCGGCGGGAAGCCTGCTTCTCCCGCTACCATCCCCCCTGCTTGTGTTCCCTCTCTCGCTGTGTTTCTCTCTGTCAAAAAAAATAAAATCTTAAAAAAAAAAAAAAAAAAGCCTTTGGGATAGGTGCCGTTCTTGCACTCATTTTGTAGACAAGGAAACTGACCTGCAGAGACATTAGGAAATTTACTGAAGTTGACACAGCTGATCATGTTACCTGCATAAACACCAGTGGTGGATGCTTTAATTTCTCTGAAATGGAGTAGTTGAAGAGTAGAACGAAAGAGTAGAACAAAATACTGTTGGCCTCGGTTCATTTCCCAAATGGCCAGAATAGTTTCTGGATAAGGTACCTTCTGGGGCTGTTGTGTGCTTCTCTTAAAGACTCTCTCTCTTTGTCCAAGAAGCCACATCTAGTCTTCACTTGATCTTAGCCAAAAGGCCGAGAAGCGATAAGCCAAATCTAGTCTTGTCCGTCTGGACGTGGCTGTGGCACTTCCTCTTGACACAGGCGGTATTGTACACTGGTTCAAAATAGCAGTCACAGAATGGAGACTCGGCATTTTAAAAAGTCATTCTCTTTACAGAATTCTCGGCATATTTGAAATGCACTGTTCTTGTCTGTATTTAGTTCAGTTCAGGCTTTAGGGAGCCAGGACTCAACCTAGCCGGGTGTGACTTCAAGTCTCTAGCATGAGAGGGGGGCAGGGGCGGGGCCCCACGGGGCAGAGCCACACCCCAGCCTGCATAGTGATTCTGCCTGGCTTGGCCGGGTCCTGTGCTCTTCTTCTCCAGCCTGTCAGGGCCTGACCTGTTGGGATATACGATGGATGGAAATAAACACAGCTGGGCTGAAGCTTGAAAAACGATTGCCAGGAATTTGTCCCTCTCTGCCTTTTTCAAGTCACCAGACTATTCATTTCTTGATTTTTTGATGTAACAGAATTGCACCCTTTTGTGATTCATTTGCTGTGAGTGTAAGTGCACAGCTAAACAGAGTCTCTAAAACAAAACAGTACCGAATGGGGACTAGCATATTTGAAAAGTGCAATCGCCGGCTCAGTGGGCTCATTCAATTTGGGGGAGCTTGTGAATAAACCTCCTTTCCTCATCAAAGCAGAAGAGAGCATTTTTTTTTGCCACCCTCTCTCCCCCTACCCACAGTCCCAGATACCCCATGTCCACACGAAGCTCTCTGGGACGGAAATGCCACACACTCTAAGACAGTGAATAGATACATAATAGAGAATAGATGTGCCTTCCAAGCCAGCAGGAGGTCTTGTTTATAAGGCTTGTGCTACATGACTCTGCAGGAGTCACTCTAGTTTTGCAAAGAAAAGGAAAGGGGTGGATGATCGGAGACAAACAAAGGTAGGCTCCAGACAGCCAGTAGGACTGATCCTGGGTAGCGCTGATGCTGCCGGCACCCACCACTGGGCACGTGGGGCCTTCCTGACTCCCACGTACTTGTGACCAGTTAGCTTTTGTTTGAGCAGGAGGATTACTGACACTGGGTCTTTCCTAGGAGGCATTTGCAATTATTGCAACTTGCAGAAATGTAACTGCGGTGGCTCCGCCTCTCCACCTTCCCAGAAATTTCAGTTGACCCTAGCATTTCTCATTTCATGGGAGAAGTGGCATGATTTATGGATCCTGCTTGGTTTCAGAATGTAACGAAAAGAAATAAATTACTAACAGGAGTTGTGAGTGCCACATTACCTGTTTTTAGATAGGCGAATCTTAATTGGAAATATCACAAATAGAAGGTGGAGGAAGGATGAGAGGGAAAAGTTATGCTTTCTTCCCAGGGAAGAAAACTTAACTGGGGGGTTGCAAGTCTTTGTCTTTAATTCTATTTTTCTTATGGGTTTTGTTGGCAGATGGTCACCATGATGAATCGTGGGCTCTGTTGTGAGGTGGGACGGAGCTTTAATTTTTTTCCCTTTTCCGCCTTTTTGAGAAGACGCACCTTAGAAGGCAAATATGTTTTCTCCCCGACCGAGCTAATTTTATCCCGTTCCATTATCCTCCATTGATTTGCTTTCCCAGGTTTTGAATGAAACCGAGATATATGTGGCCGTTTGGGTACTTTGTGACTCCTGCATAAACACCAGTTGTTGATGCTTTAATTTCTTTGAAATGGAGCGGTAAATTGAAAAGTAGAACAAAACCAAATATTTGTTGTGCTGGGGTCATTTCCCAGATGACTGGAATTGTTTCTGAGGAAGCTCACATTAGGCTTTGCAAGAGGGCCTCTTCCATAGAATCCGAGTATCTTTTTCTGCTCAAGAGGCCACACCCCCCTGCCCTTTTTTTCCGATCTACAGGGCAACTTCCATTTGACATAGACGATATCATCCTCAAGTTAAAAGCCAGAGCAACAGAATTAAATGAGTGGGTTTTATAAAAGTTATTCTGTTCTCTACAGAATTCTTAGCATATTTGAAATGCATGGTTCTTGGAAGTATTTAAAAGATGTCGGGCTTTACGGAAGAATCATTTTCATGCCAAATGTTTCTCTTTACCTAAAGTTCAGCTCAATGGCTGAAAGGAAGGGAACCTGAGAATTGAAAGAAAGACAAAAGGGAAAACTGATTTGGAAAAGGTTTCTCCTTTTCATTTTTTGAGCTTGGCGGGTTTTTTAGATGTGCATGAATGCCTCAGTAGGATGTTGTCTGATTATAACGTGGCTCCCCCAGCTGGGGAAAACATTAGCACAGTATGGCTTGACAAGGAGAGGGGTTGCACCAGATTTTAACACTGCTCACAGGGAATGAGATAGGGTATTTTACTTTAAAATGATTTCCATGAACATGAAGGACTAAAATTACTTTCCACAAGTCCTGTCTGAGAGGTGAATGGATTCACGCAGAAGAGCGCTGTTTTGTCATCTCTAGGTCTATTCCCGACCCTGCAGGGAAGGGATGAAATTGTATTCAGTCCTGTACGCCTGGAGGAAGGGATCCCGTTTCCTATACTGGGGTTATAGTTTCCTACTGTAGTTAGTTTCCTAGTTACAGTTTCCTACTCAGGGCTACACTGAGTAGCCTGGGGTTATATTTTATAGTATAGTGTAGTATAGTTATAGTATAGTATAGTATAGTTATAGTATAGTATAGTTATAGTATAGTAATAGTATAGTATAGTATAGTTATAGTAATAGTATAGTATAGTATAGTTATAGTATAGTAATAGTATAGTATAGTATAGTTATGGTATAGTATAGTAATAGTATAGTATAGTAATAGTATAGTAATAGTATAGTATAGTATAGTATAGTATAGTATAGTATAGTATAGTATAGTTATAGTATACTGGAGTTATAGTTTCCTACTATAGTTAGTTTCCTAGTTACAGTTTCCTACTCAGGGCTATAATGAGTAGCCCGTTAGGTGCTAGGCATCAGCCCAGGCACTTTACAGATGACATCATCTGTGCTTGCTTCGGCAGCACATATACAGATGACATCATCTGATCTTCTCAGGGTTGTGTGGTGATCTTATTTCCCTGAGTTTCAAGTGGGGAAACAGAGGCCAAACTCAATGCTTCATACACATTAGGTACTCAGTACCTTGCACTGAGGTGTGTTGGTTAAGAGCGGGGGTTTCTAGAGCCCTCTGTAATCTGAATCCCAGCTGTGCCTCTCACTAGCTGTTTGATCTTAGATTACTGTGCATAAGCCTCAGTTTCCTTCGCCATAAAATAGGGAGACTAACAGTTATATAATCTCTCTGTAAGGTGAGCATTATATGACATTCTCCGGGTGATGAGCTATTATATTGTTATTGTCACAGGTAGATGAACGGATGGATGCTATTATTAATTTCCTTAGGGCTATGACCTGTAGGGTAACTACACTCCCTCACCCACCACTAAAAGACATTGCAGGGCCCAGTAGTCAGCAACATCCGGTCCCTGTAGGTCAGGGTACACGATGTTTGGGATTAAATCCGGAGGCCTTGGAGCCCCTAGCCTGGGTCTCTCCGTATCCGTGTCCTGAGACTGTTGGCCACTGTTGAATTTCAGCTCCTTTCTGGATTGCATTCTTTTGAGTTCCCCTTCCTTCTGTGTGTCGAACGTGCACGTAGCGATGGATGTGAGACCCATTGTTGTGGCTGTTCATAGTTAATTTCATGATGGTTCTTGCAGAAGAAAATCACTCCTCTAGAATGTGAAGAGGGCTTTCTGTAAGGTGAGAAAATGGTTGGAAGCCCTATCCTGGGGTACACGGGACAAATAAAAACAAATAATTTCCAGGAGTTAAATTTTCACTCTCCCTGAGGCTCCCAAGGTGCAGTAGTTTATTTTCATTATGTCTCTTATAAAGGCAGCACCAATATTAACAATGTGAACAAAACAAACTAACGTTTTTGTTTGCTACCGACTGAAAGTTCCTTAG
This sequence comes from Procyon lotor, assembly GCA_028646535.1. Taxonomy (NCBI): domain Eukaryota; kingdom Metazoa; phylum Chordata; class Mammalia; order Carnivora; family Procyonidae; genus Procyon; species Procyon lotor. The sequence continues at coordinate 70,674,375 of CM053611.1, forward strand.
GGCCCATAGACTCATTTGCGAAAATTCATGTGTGCAAAACTCATTTGCAAAAGCAAATAAAATATGTGATCACAAATGCTCTTTACCTGACTGGCCTAGGGGACTAGCTGAAAATGAGTTTGTGCCTTTACGTCTAGTGTAGCGTAGCTGTCTCGGGCTGCCCGATCTCCTTACCAAATGAACCCTCATTGAGCCACTTTATTTATGTCAGACGACTCGATGGTTTGAAATCTGGATCTAACTCAGACGGTTGTTATGTCACCGTACTGATTTGTGAGTTTCCCTTTTGAAAAATCGCATCCCATCATCATGCTGGATAGCTTTGGAAACATCTTTGCAAGTTCATTCCTTAAGAAGTCCAGCAAAGGAAACATCTCTGCGTTCAGCCAAGTTTGGCTTTTCTGTCCCTTTGGGTTTGTACATGCTGCTTTCTTTCCTCATGAAAACTGTGGCTGCAAGTATAGGATATGCCTAGGAAGCCTGAGTTAAGAAAATTAGAAAAAAAGAAACACATATAAAGTATGTAGTACATACTTGCTTTTTCCATAGCAATTAAAATATGAGGCAGGGGTAAAGTAAGACAAATAAATGTTTATCTGCCTGGCTTTGTGATATACCACTATAATTCTTCTTAACCTTTAAATTTGTGGCTTGTTTCAGCCAGATTGATTTACTTATTTGACAAATAATATTTGTTGAACACCTATATATTCCAGACTCTGGTCTGGGTAGCAGGGATATAAAAACGAATGAGCAAGCAAAAATTCCCTGCCTTGAAGGAGCATACCTTGCAATGGGGGAATAGATTTATCAGACTAATATTTTGGATATGTTACTCCCCCAACCCTGTCCCGGGTATTATTGACACTATTTCATCATAAAGTTATTGAGTGTCCTTTATGGTCTGAATTCTGAAGTGTAACTTTATCAAATGCAGGAGCCTTAGACTTTTCTCATTGACTTTTGGAAATCAGTAGAAAAAATGGCATTTGCTTTCTGGTTAAACTTTAATGGAATCCATCGACTCCACTTAGTACTTTTTTTTTCCTGGTTGTGGCAACATAGTTTCCAGTCTTAGAGGTGCAAGCCATCTTCCTGTTGAGCTCCCACTGACCGTACAGTTCTCTGCTCAATACACCTGGCTGCATGTGATACTATTTCATGAAGGTGGGACCAACTGGCACAGTCCTAGGTGACATTATGGTCACCAGCTACATGAGATTACAAGTACTGATTGAAATTTTTGTATACTAGTGCGTCACCTCGGTTGTGAGCAGTATAACAAATGCTTGGTAACACTAGATAGTGAATTTTGTGAATGATGAATGTTTCTTTAAAAAATATTACATGGGGAGGGGGCGCCTGGGTGGCTCTAGTTGGTTAAGCATCTGCCTTCAGCTCAGGTCATGATCTTGGGGTCCTGGGATGGAGCTCTTTACAGGGCTCCTTGCTCAGCGGGGAGCCTGCTTCTCCTTCTCCCTCTGTATCTCCCCTCTGCTCATGGTCTCTCTTTCAAATAAATAAAATCTTTAAAAAAAATTACATTGGATTGAAACAAAGACTATTCTTATAATGTTAGAATAATGTCAGTCTCCTCTTCTATATTCTTGTACGTTTCCTTGCATGGGAAGGAAAAAGGATGAATCACAGATAGCTCCCTGAAAATTATGCAGAATTCAGGGTATGCTCATTGGGGAGGCAGCACGTGCATGTGTCATAAGTCAAGAAGGAACAGAGATAGAGACCTCCTAGGAGCCTTCACGTTTCCATGCTCTTTCTCCAAAGGCCCTGTCCAAACCCTTAGAGGAGCTGCTAATTGCTAACGAGTTGCAAAGCTGATGGGGTTTTACTTTTCATCTCTTCTCATTTCCCTTCTGCAAACCCCCGGGTGGAAGTGTCAATCAAGAGAGAACTGCCTAAGGTAGGGAAGGAAGAAAAGATGAGGCAGAGATGAGAGGGACAGTCTATTCCAGGCAGATAAACAGCTGTTGAATAAGTGAGGCATCTCCTGGCCCAAGGAACATGTAATGAAATCAAATAAAAAATGATTTCATTCCTAACTGCTTCTATCAGATTCACCCATCCCCTTAACCGATTCTCTGTTTACCTTCTGCTCTGTTTGGTTCTTGCCACTGAGGAGATCCAACTGTTTTCAAAGAACACAATCTGCCTTGTGTTGCAGCCAGTCTTGCCATCTTGATGTAAATACTGTCAATTGCAGCCTGTTACATTTTCCTCCACTGAATATGTGAATTGCTTCCCAGCGCTGGAGTTCTTCTAACCATAATGCAAGGAGAGAAACTGTGTCTCACCTTCGGAGTCCTAGTAGCAAGGACTCCAGCAGAGAGCCAGGATGCACCGCTGTAACCAGATATTTTCCAATCCCCCAAATTTTAAAAAAAAAAGTAGAAGAAAAGTCCAGCCTTGTGGTTGGACCTGCTGGAGGAGAAGATCAAAAAAATTGTTAAATAAAACAAAAGCGTTACTGCTTATTCATCTGGCTAGAGAAAGAACTCCCACAATTTTATCCTCGGTGGGGTACGTGTCCCTGGATTTCAGGATCCACAATGTATTTGTTAAACAACTTGAACAAGCTCAGGACTTATGTACAGTAACTATAAAGATAACTTTGCCTCTGCACTTTCTACTTTGTCCTGTCTGTGGGGACAAGGCAGGTTTTTCAGGATCATCCCCCCCCTCGAACAAGAGTGGCATTTCACCTCACAGGCAGAAAGACAGCCTTCAGTATTTCCCCAGAAAGTTCTTTGTCATCTCTGAGTCACCTGCTGCATCAGGGATTTTTCCCGTTGTCAAGCCTTGATTCTGTGGTGACCATCATAGTGCTTTTCCCGGTTCCCTCTTCGCCAAGCGCTGCTTCTCTGTGGTTTTTCTAAAGCCTTAGTTTACCTTCTTTGGCAGGAGGGTCGAACCTATAGTGAGTAGAAGCTACTGAAAGTTGCATCTGTTTTCCTCCAGTGATTTAGGGATCTGTGAATAATAATTTTGGTGGTTATTGAGAATTCCGGAATCCCAACTAATTCCATGTAAGTGGAGGGGACTCCCTTAAGATCTAATTATAATATTTACATGTCATTAGTTTGTTGAGAAGGCTCATCTTGTTGGAGTTTATTCCAACGGCAGAATGGTTTTATTTTTCCCACTCGCTGCTTTCAGCTGTATTGTGTTGAATTATACTTTCCTGCTGGGAAGCAAGTTCCTTAGCAACATCTAATTTGCTGTCATTTTCAATTATTAATGTAGTCTCATTTGGGTATTTAAGGCCTCATCCCATTCATTTAAAAAAAAGATTAATCTTAAATTTGATTCAAAGTGTGTCCTCCCCCCCTCTGTTATTTGGAGGGAGTGTGTATGTGTGTAAGTCGTGTGTGTGTGTGTGTGTGTGTGTGTGTGTGTGTGTTGGTTCTAAGACATCATTCCTTCTCTCTTCTAGGATCTCGCTCCCCTGGTGTTGGAAGCTGAGAGGAGGGAGGGAGGCAGCGGAGAGCTTTTTACAGGGTTGTTAGAATATCAGTGGTGGGCAGACTGCAGGCCACACTCACGCTGGCTGAGACAGATTTTGTCTGATGGTATGGTCTCTGCTGAAATGGTCTCTGCAGAGTGTTAAATATAGTCTCTTGGGCCAGGGACTCTCTGTTTCCTCCACCTCCATCCCTACAGACACGCGCCCTGCATCCCCGTGGCCTTGGCCGTGCTCATGCCACCGACCCCTTCTCTGGGTTGTGCACACTGGAGCTTGGGGAACCCCTCACAAAGCAGGAGTGATGGGAGCCCCTTCTGTCTCCTGAGAGCTGGGCAGAACAAGATGGGATGAGACTTCTCCTTTTTCCTCCCAGGCACATCATATTGGGTCCCACAGAACTCTCTAGAGTTCGCTGGGCATCTGACTTCATGTTCCTGTGAACCTCAAATGGCAGAGGACATGTCAAAGGCCCCCTCTTCTGTCTCAGAGTACTATACTCCTACCTTCCTGATACCCTCATGTCTCTCTCCTGCTCCAGTCTGGTGGCCATTCCAGGGGGGTCCCAGGGGCCTGATGCTCATCCAGGGTCCGGCTGGGAAACGTGATGCCAGGCCCCACTTCTCCTGGGCAGTCCTCCTAAGTGAGCGTCACAGTGCAGCCTACTCTCCTCACTGGGGGAGGGGAAAGAACCTGCCCTCTCCCTCACACACTGGCCTTCCCTGCGATCCTGTGCCTCTCTTATTTCCTGTTAGACTAGTGGGGGAGTTTGCGGGGTGGGCTGGGAGTGGTGGTGGGGCAGATTTTTTTTTTTAAAGATTTTATTTTGAAGTAATCTCTACACCCAGGGTGGGGCTTGAATTTACAGCCCTGAGAACAAGAGTTCTCAGCCAGGGCATGTTCCAGCCAGGTGCCCCTGAGAGAAGTTTTTAGTGGTAGGGCCATTACTGCTGCCTTTTTTTTTTTTTTTTTTAAAAAAAAGCTTTTTATTTATTTGAGAGAGTGAGAGAGAATGCATGAGCAGGGGGAAAGGCAAGAAGGACATGCAGAGAGAATCCTCAAGCAGACTCCCCCTGAGCATGGAGACCAAGGCAGGGCTTGATCTCACAACCCAGGAGATCATGGCTTAAGCTGGAATCACGTGCCCCTTAATCAGCTGGACTCTTAATAAGCTGCCTGGCTCTAGCTGCTAGGGGCTTTCTCTAGAATCTGAAGTACTTGAATGACTTTAATTTTGGGCCAGAGGAGAGTTTTAGGATGCTCAGCTATGACACCTATGACACGTACATTAAAATGTATACCCACAGATAGATATGAAATGACTATGGGTATATATCCTAGGCCCTAAAAAGATCAGGACACCCTCCTGTCATTCTTCCCATATATAATTCACACCAAAAAACCTTAATCCATGACAAGGGGAAAGAAGGGCAATGCATTCTGTTTTTCCCATGACCACAATTTTTATTTTTCCAAATGTCAAATTTCAAAGTTTTAAAAACTTGGTGCATTCCAAATGCCCCAACTGTGATCTCTCCGGTCTTACGGAGAGGATTTAATAAGTGAATAAACATGGAAGTACTTTCTGTGATCTACAAATGCATGCAAGTACCATGATTACATGTGATTGTATATGAGATTTTCTATGTATAAGTACACATACCTACAGGCCTTATTTCAGTTTGGTATATGAAATTAAGTTGGTTCCTGGAATACATAATTTATTTCATTGGTATACACTAATCAATTAAGACTTGAGCCAATCTTGAGCCAGACTGATTGGGTTTTAAGCCTGGCCCCATGATTTTAGGCACACACCTTAATCTCTTTGAGACTCAATTTCTTCATGTGTAAGTGGGGATAATAATAGTGTCTACCTCATGGAGGTGTGTTGTGAGAATCAAATGGATTAATTCATTAAAAAACAGTTAAAAAGCCTTAGAAAAGTGGCTCATCGTGAGCTCTCAAAGATGGGTTTTTTATTTTTTTTAAAAGATTTTTATTTATTTATTTGACAGAACGAAAGAGATCACAAGTAAGCAGAGAGGCAGGCAGAGAGAGAGGGAGAAGCAGGCTCCCCACTGAGCAGAGAACCCGATGTGGGGCTGGATCCCAGGACCCTGAGATCATGACCTGAGCTGAAGGCAGAGGCTTTAACCCACTGAGCCATCCAGGCGCCCCAAGATGGGTTTTCATTATATAATCCTATTAGCTACATAGAAAAACAGGAAATTTCTTATTTTTTCTTCAATCTTGGTATTTTGGCTATTGATCATAGAAATAAAATGGATAAAGTTAGCATTTACTTTGTGAGGAAGTTGACTTTTAAACATCTGCCTTCAAGAGTGACCCGGGGCGAGGGGCTCGTGGAATGAGAAGGCTGGAGATGCCCAGAGACTTACCTGCCATCAGGGTGGCAGTCACATACACAGGAGTCGAGATACGCAGGAGTCGAGAACTCGGAAAGCAGGCCAGTGAGCCACTCAGGCAGGACAGATAAGCGGGGGGAGGGGGAGGAATGAAAATGTACCTGAACGGCTGGAAATTCGTTATTAAGTAACAGATCTGTAAAGCTCTTTGCTCCCATTCTAGCTCACACTCGCTTTCCTTCTGTTGCTTGCTGATGGCTATATTCAGCTCCCCCTTGAAATGCCGAAGGTTTGCAGATTCATATGGAACGGAAAAGTTTGACCTAACGATTCTTTTCAAATAGCTTCTCAATATTTCATTTACTGTTTCAGCCTCATCGCCTTCCTACCTCGTGCTTGTGCCCAGCTCTTATTAGCTTTATTGGCTTACCTGACTCCAATTGATTTCATTGAATTTTCTGGAACTGGAGGCAGACCATTTATATATTTATTTCCTTGCATCCTTTCTATTTTTATCTTTCCATTTCAAGCTTTCATCCTAAACTTACCACAGATGCTAAGCCTTAGCAGTCTTGATCTTCTCAGCAAATATTTGCCAGGTTGTAATTTTTTATTTGTTATCAACAGCCAAATTTAAACAAGGCTAATCTCTTTCTAATTTGGTTTGCGTAAGCCCCAGTCCTGGTTCTTAGAGAAAGCAAATGCTAATTTCTTATTCTTTCTTAAGTGTGTTCTTCCCTTATCCCTCATATACCACAGTTCATTTTTTTTTTTTTTTAAATAAAAATAATTCGGGGCAGTAGGAACCCCATTTGGACTTAAAATTTAAACGGAAAGCAATTTGGCACCAACACTGAGGGGGAGAGATGATTGGGGTGGGCGATCTCTATGTTAGCCTCATCTCGTTATTGTCCTCTTTCCCTTTTTCACTGCTACCGTGGGGGAGGGTGCAGGGGTGGGGCGTGGGCTGGGGGGGCGGGGGAGGGGGCCACTTCCGGTGGTCCCAGCTTGTGGAAGGGGTCCTGCAGCTGCTGCAGCCCTGAGTGGCAGTCCCTGCGGTGCTTGGGTTCCCGTGCGGCTGCCTGCTACAGGCTGGGTTTCCGTAGACGGCAGAGGTGGTTCCTAGTCTCCTGTGTGTGTATTTGGACTTCCATGTGTTGTATGTATATATCTGCTGAAGGCAGGGGCAGAGCTTCTGCCCGATGGCCAGGGGAGGCAGTGGGGGAGGGGGGAGTGCTGCAGGTGGCTGTTGAGGATGTCTTGAGAGGTTTTTCGAAACCCTAATTTCACTTTTAAAATAGGTATCTTAATCAGAGGCTACATTTGGATTCTAGTCTGTCAAACAGTAGCTTGCACAAGCACATGTCCATACTGCCCTCGTTCTGCTGGCCTCTGGCCGCTTCGGAGCTGTTTCCTGCTCTCAGCTGCTGGTTGCTATTAGAACAGCATTTCCTCCATCACCTTTCTGCCTGGGAACTTGCAGATCCTACCTGGCCGAGGAGGCTCAGCCTCCTCCAGGAAGCCCTCTGTGCCCCTTCCGGTCCCGAGCCACCTCTCACCATTCTGACCTAGGAGTCAGCACACTGCAGCCTGTAGGTCAACTCTAGCCAATTGTCTTTTTGTAATGAAGCTTTGATTAGGATACAACGATGCTCATTTGTTTACATGTTCTCTCTGGCTGACTTTGAGATACAATGGAAGAAGCAAACAGTTGTGACAGAGACCGTGTGGCACACAAAAACTCAAAATATTTAATTTGCTTTCTGAACCTTTGCAGAAAAGGTTTACTGACCCCTCTGCTGAAGTGGGAAAGCTTAATGTATGACCCTCCCGGCATGATGGGTAATGAATGCCCCTATTGTACGTTGTGCAAAGCTCTCACTTTAGAATTCAGTACAGTTTATTTTATTTTTTTTTAAAGATTGTATTTATTGGACAGACAGAGAGAGAGCACAAGCAGGGTGAGTAGCAGGCAGGGGGAGAGGGGGAAGCAGGCTCTCTGCCGAGCAGGGAGCCCAAAGTGGGGCTCCATCCCAGGACCCTGGGATCATGACCTGAGCCGAAGGCAGATGTTCAACTGAGCCACCCAGGTGCCCCAGCTTTTTTTTTTTTAAGATTTTATTTTTATATAATCTCCACACCCAATGTGGGGCTCAAATTCACACCCCCGAGATCAAGAGAGTCACATGCTGTCCTTACTGAGCCCCCAGGAACTCCAGGAATTCAGTATAGGTGGTTTTTTTTTTTTCCCCCATAGGTCCCAGACATTTTACTCACTGAATGAAAAATCTCAAAATTACACTTGGAGGTTGGGGTGGTTTCCCCACAAGGACAAAGAGAAGCCACAGGCAATTTCATTTTCTAGAGATAATATCCATCGATTGACCTCAGTAGGTGACTGCAGAAAAGGCTTCCAAAGCATAGCTTTGTACCCAAACCAGTTTTTTTTTTCCCCAACCCAGAGCTCTTACTCATTACCGATCTCAATGTAAGTACATAAATCTTATCAAATTTCCATAAGGATGTGTGAAGATGTAACTTAATCAAATCATTATATGGAAACCCATATATACACAAAATTAAAAGGTTACCATTTATTAAAAGAATAATTCTTCGTGGGATCCTTTTCACACTCAGGTGTCCCACTTTACAAGAACTTGACTAACGGTAGGTATGAAGTGAGATGACGTTTAACTCCATTCTGGAGCTAGAACTGGTCTGTCTTCTCTCCTGCCCAGCGGCCAGCCCATCCCCAGGGTGGAGTACACAGAGGAAGAAACGAAGACGTGGGGTGTCGTGTTCCGTGAGCTCTCCAAGCTCTACCCTACTCATGCTTGCCGGGAGTATCTGAAAAACTTCCCTCTGCTGACTAAATACTGTGGCTACAGGGAGGATAACGTGCCTCAACTGGAAGACGTCTCCGTGTTTCTGAAAGGTGAGGCTTCACACAGGCTGCCTCTTGCCTTCCTAGCCAACATCCTTGCTTGCCTCCCAGGGATACACGGTGAGGTGATGGCCCTTTTTACAAAAAGGGAAATGCTCCCTTTGATTTAAAGAGAGGAACACTGAGCCAGAGACTCCCCGGGGCCACCTGCGGGAAGCAGAGCAGGGACCGTGGGCAGGGAGAGGGACTCCACTGTTCACACGGCTCACAGGCTTCAGTGGGGTCTCTCGTGGTTGCTGTTCTAGAGGGTAAACCCCAAAGGATATTGGCAAGTTCAGCTTTGAACTCTTTCTGATCCAGGAACTACTCTGTGGGGCTGCATGGGGATGGAATGACCTCAAAGGTGACATTTTATTTGCTTTGTTAAAAATTACATATTGCATAAGAAATACCATGGATAATGTTGAACACTAGTGACTTTCCTTTGGGGAAACCAGTCAATTAATCAAAGAAATATTTTTATATATATGTGATGTGCCAGGGGCTAGACTCACGGCTGATATACTAGGGAACAAGATGAGACATAGTGTCAGCTCAAGTTCATGTCCCTGTGTGGTCACTCTCCTCACTGGCTCTCCTGGGACAGCAACTGGGGGAATTTGTAGGGGTGGTGAGAGGAGGCCAGGTTTCATGGTGGCCCCACTCCCTCCTCTGAGCTTCCCCGGGGTTGAGCCCTGGGTTCTCTGTTCTTTTCTCTCCCCATCTCAAGTGCAGCAGTTGTAAAAGCAAAACCTTCGCTGCCCTTCTTCTTCTTCTTTCCTGGAACTCCCTTCCTCCCCTGCCTACCCTCTATCGGTGACACTCTTCTCTACACTCTCAGGGCCACCTCTCAGGAACCCCTCTGAGTTCCCTTCCACCCTCCCCACTATGTAATCGATCTTTGTGTTAGTTTCCTATTGCTGCTATCAGACAACACCACAAACTCAGTGACTTAAAATAAGATGAATGTGCTACCTTACCACGCTGGGGATGGGAAGTCTAACACCAAGGTCTTGGCCGGGCTGCATTCCTTCTGGGGGATTCTGTTTCCTTGCCTCTTTCAGCTTCCCGGATTTTACCTGCCTTCCTTGGCTCCTGGCCTTTTCCTTACATGGTTCCAGCCTCCTGCTTCCTTGATCACATCTCCTTCTCTGACTCTGACCCTCCTGTGTCCCTTTTATAAGGATCCTTGTGATTATCTCAGACCTCCCCTGAGTAATCCGGGATAATCGCCCCATCTGAAAATCCTTAATTTAATCACACCTGCAAAGCCCATTTTGCTACATAGGCCCAGGTTGAGGCTGTGAGGTCATGGGCATCTTTGGAGCCTCCACATTGGGCCACTTCTAGCTTTGCTACCCAATCATGAGCCTACCCTTTGCCACCACCCAGATTGAGGTCCCCATTTTACAACCCTGATGCCTGTATTTTCTCCCCTCCACTCTCTTGTCCTCTGCTTCCAGATGGAGCTTCCTAAAGCATCACTTCCTTCTAGACATCTCTGCTCAGAAGCTATCAGTGGCTCCCTTTGATTTACTGGGGTTGAACTTGTTTTTTTTTTTTTTTTTGGTAAAGGCCAGATAGTGACTGTTTCATTGGGGTGCACACAACAAGCTGGATTTGGACTATGGGCCACAGTTTGCTGATCTCTGGTTTATATGATCCAGTTCTGAGCTGCTCAGCCTCAATTCAAGGCCCGGACCTGGCTTTCCCAGATTGTGTGCGGCGACCACTGAGCCCTGCAAATCCTCTGTTGTACCTGTGGGCTCTCCATACCTTTGCTCACGTTCTGCCCCTTGCTAGAAAAATCCTTCCTCCTCCACCTATCAAATTCTACCTGTTCTTTAAGACTCAGAGCAAGTCCTGCCTCCTCTCTGAATCCTGATCCTAATAGTCCCCATGACCTTTCCCTCTCGGAGTTCATCTGAGATCATGTGTGTATCAGGGGAGAGGTAGGCGTGGTCTGAAAGCAGGTACACTGGGAACCATGCCCAGCTCAATGCGAGAGCCCCGAGTGTGAACAACATCCGTGATATTTCTTACTACAGGGAAAAAGACTGAGAACCACTAATCAGTATCACTTAATTAGTGCCTAATTACATAATGCCTTATGTTGTTGCTTAACTGGATTATGTTCTCCCTAACGGCCTTGCCCCTGGCATGTCCCTCTTTGTTTCCCACAGTTGTGTGTGTATTATAGATTTATGGTGGGCTTGATTACTCATATATGGGAATTGCTTTTTATTGTGTTGTTTCCCAAACTGCAGTAATTAGAATACCATCCCATAATTTTTGCCACAATTTTAATATTTTTATGAGAGGCCATATGGTATAGCATGGATTCTAGCTACAGAATGTCTGTGCAGAGTCCCCACTCTGCCAGTTCTTGGCTGTGTGACCTCGGATGAGTTCTCCTAACCTCTCTGTGCCTCAGTTTCTTCTCTGCAAATGGAGACGGTCATTTTATCTACCTCACAAGGTGGTTGGGAAAGGAAACTAATTGATATTGATATACCTAGAAGCCCTAAAGTTATTTCTTTAAAAGTTTTTAATTTATTTTTTTAATTTTTAATTTTTTAAAGGTTTTATTTATTTATCTGACAGAGAGAGAGAAAGAGAGAGAGAGAGGGAGAGAAAGCAGAAGTAGGGGGAGTGGCAGGGAAAGGGAGAGGGAGAGGGAGAGGGAGAAGCAGACTTCCCACTGAGCAGGGAGCCCAATGGGGAGGGGGCGCTCCATCCCTGGACCCTGGGATCATTACCGAGCCTAAGGCAGATGCTTAACTGACTGAGCCACCCAGGTGACCCTATATCTTTATTTTTTAAAAAATATTTATTTATTGAGAGAGAGCGTGAAAGCGTGTGCATGCAAGAAGTTAGAAGAAAGGCAGAGGGAGAGAAGCTCAAGCAGATTCCTCACAGAACAAAGCAGGGCTTGGTCTCATGACCTATGAGATCATGACCTGAGCCCAAACCAAGAGTTGGAGGCTCAACCGACTGAGCCACCCAGGTACCCCTAAAGTTATTTTCTGACACATGTTAAGCATAGCAGAGTCTTAAATATTATTGCTATTGCTGTTGCTGTTATTTTTCAAGAGCCCTGTGAACTGGACACTGAGAGCACAGTCTGCATCATTCTTCGGCACATAGCAAGTATAATGTAAATGTATGTGGGTTTTTTTTTAAATTATTTTATTTTATTGTTTTTTAACGGACTCGCTTTTCAATACCTAATTTGTTTAAAAAGGAAACTTTTAAAGCAACGATGTCCATAAATTCCAAGTTCTTGATGTGTTAGTTACATGTTTTTTAAAAAAATTATATAAAAATAAGATACCTAACTTCAAATAAAGAACATTTCTCTGTGTATCACCACTCAGGTCCCACACGTGGGATATACTGGTTTAATTGACATAAAATAGAAAAAGAAGAAAGTACACTTATCTTTTTGATATTCAATAGGGAACAATCCGAAGTAAAAGCTTTTAGAATGAACGTAATATTGTTAGAATTATGGGTCTGAGGAGGCCAGAGAACAGGAATATTTTTCACATAGATACCAGAAATCCCATGATGGGATTTATAAGCTTAATTGGTCCTTGCCTTTTAAAACCATTCTAACCATTCTGAGGTGCTCTCCTAATGAGATGAGGTTTTCAGAATGGGAGTCTTTATGATGCTGGTGTCAGAGATAAGGGTAGCTCTCGTGTTGTAAATTTCCCGGGCTGTCACGACAAGCAGGTGTTAGGTAGCCCTTAAACTGAGAACACTGATGACCCACCGCCTAATTGGGTTAGCGGTATAGGGCAGCTCTATAGATTGTGTTGAGCTCTGTTTATTTTGTCTCCTCCTCCCAGAAGCCAACAGAGCATGTAGAGCTTTACTGTACCTCTTCCAGTGACAGTAATTAATATGCTTGTTTTCATAATACCACAGAAAACAGCAATATGGAATGAAGGAGGCAGGGGGTGTTGACAATAGAAAGCCGTAGTGTAAACTGACCCCACAAGGCCGGCGGCGGGGCTGATTTAGCTGTGGGTGAACTGAACGCATACAGACAGAATGGGGTTGTCTTTGGGAAAGACACCAGGTGATCCGTGGTAAGCATCACTTTCACTGTAATCTTGTCCTGCGAATTTGAGCTTTCTTCTCCTAATTCAGCTTCTGAATTTAAATCTTTAACATCTTTTTTTTTCACCTTTCTTTCCATTTTAATGAATGTCTTGTTCCCCTGGAAACCATCACGCTGGAGTATATTTTAGTAATCAGAAGCCACAAATGTGATAGCTATTAACAGTAGATGTCATTCAATTGTCAAGAGTTTTTAAGACCTTGATTACTTTGTTTCTAGGATGCCCTTATGAATAATAGGACGCCCTGCTTGGGTCCTCAAGTCTTGTCGAGTCAGTTTTTAGTTGGCTCTTTCCGTTATCATTTCAGAAAGATCGGGCTTCACTGTGAGGCCGGTGGCTGGATATCTGAGTCCGCGAGACTTTCTGGCGGGACTGGCCTACAGGGTGTTCCACTGCACCCAGTATGTCCGGCATGGCTCGGACCCCCTCTACACCCCGGAACCGTGAGTACCCACATCGCATTCCTAGACGGGATGGGGCCCACCAATCTGCCAAGTGGTCTATGCTCACTCTACTTGAAAGATGCTCAGGCCCTCTTTTCCCTGCAAAATTTCCCTGCAAAATAATTTCGTCAGAGAGCCAGCGTGCTCGCCTAAAGAGGCCAGTGCTCACTGCAAGATTGGTACAGGTCCTCCGATATGCTCTCTTTAGTTTGTCTCCCTAACTTTATCCCAACACTGAACCTTTTGCTTTGGCCAGGAGTTGGCCAAAACATATTATGTTGATAACATAGCTCTCTAAAATGGGTAATTTGTATATAGCTTCGATCCACAGAGACCATTAGGTCAATGTTGCGTTTAAAGAAGCAGGGCTCCCCAAATTCTAATAATAAGGGCAATCCTGACATGGCAGGGGCTGTTCTCATCAACCCATTTAATGCCCACAGCAATCCCATGGTGTAGATTATTTATTATTTCCAGTTTGACTGAGGAGGAGAGGCAGGCACAAAGGGATAAGTCAACATTGGCACAGCCAGGACTCATGCCCACTCTCATGGGGAGGCTCCCCCACATTAAGGACGTTCATGCATGCCCAACAAGGTGATTTTCAGTAATGCACATTACTGATTTCTTCTCCCGTAGTGTTTTTCATCACCCTCAAAACTCAGAATGTTGTGCTCTTCCTGCCATCTTTGTTTCTTGAACATTCCTCTAGTCCTACCCGCCACTTCTAGATATATATGAGATTTGTGATTCTTCTTTGACTGTCAGCTTTCCTTGACAGAATTTACCTTTAGGGCTTTTATCATTTTTCTCCTGGATGATGGGTGGCCAAGGGTTGGATAAGCTGTGAGCTCTCACATGTTAATCATTTGGCCTTATCACACATGGATTGTATATTCCCCCAGGGTGAAACACTGCCCTGTTTTCTTAAACTTACTGAAATTTCCAGTGCCTTTGAGGCTGACATGAATCCCATCTTCTCTGGGAAACATTCTCTTCTCATCCCTATGCACAATCACTTCTTCCTCAGCAAATCTGTCATTTGCTTTCCTTATCATCCATGTATTACATGTGGTGCAAGAGCCAAAGACCCTGAGGCTGGGAGTTATCATTGGTTTCTGCCCCCTTGGGCTCCATTTGAATGAGTGTCTTTCCCTAATCATACCCAAATTTGTTACCCACTGTTCTTCAGGACATTGGGGTTATCACTTCACTTGTGATGCTTACTAAAATAATTTTGTGATTAATTGGACTGCCACAATCTTCACTGGGGGGCAGAGAGTCCCTGGAGTTCAAGCAGTTGAGTAGCCATTTGTTGTGGAAGTAGGCAGGGATTTGAACTGAGCCCCTGAAGCTCCCCTCCTCCTCTTAGGTGGGCATGAGGCTCACTGACCAGGTGGGTCCCTGCTGGGTCACTACATTGCTTTTTCAGCTCCTTTCAGGTTCTCTGAGAGTGTTTTCAGGGTAAACAAAGGTTACTTATAGGACTCGAGACATTTGGAAAAGAAATGCTTCTTATAGTGGAGTGAGTACTCAAAGGAGCATTGTCAGAGTTAGAAAGGCAATCTCTAAATCTAGCCCAGAGGGTTTACAAATGGCCCCGTTTACAAATAGCAGGCACTTTGTTAGTTCCTTTTGAATAACTGGCCCCCCTGGGACCTGTGATAGCGTGCCAATAGGTATGCAGAGAGAGAGAGGGCAAAGAAATGAGATTTTAGCCACAGAGGTCTATAAAATTTTGGGATAATGTGCTACATTTTTACCAAAGTACTTTCAGCCAATTCATTCAGCAAACATTTATGTGCAGTGTTAGCAGGGAGGTGCAGTGGATTTCAAAGATGAATAAAATATAGCAGCTGTTTCTTAAAGCAGCTCACATTCTGGTAGGGGAGATAAAAACAAATAATTATGGCAGAGTATGGTTGGGGTGATGATGAGGGTGTGTACAAAATGTTAGAAGAGTACAGAAGAGGGAGCAGTCCTGAAAAGGCTTTCAGAGAGGGTATAAACTGAGTAGGGGTCTGGAGGCGGGGGGATAGGAAATTGTTTTGGCCAAAGCAAGGCGGGGAGGGAGGGGAAAGCTTTCAGGTCAAGGAAATAGCAAGTGCAAAGTTTGGAGGATTACAAGGGGCATAAAAGAGCAAGGTTTGTTACACCAGAGTGGCCAGAGCATAGGGTATGTGTCAGGGATAGAATGTTTTTTTCAGGCTACAGAGTAAATGATCATTTGTTGAACTAGGACGTTTGGGCTAAGTTCTGTAGGCAGTAGGGAGCTATCCAAGGTTCTGAAGCATGATCAGATAATTGTGTCTGAGAAAGATGATGGGGGTGAGGTCTGAGAAGTGTAAAGAATGAACTAGCTGGAAAATCAGCAGGAGCTCCCATTCCAGTGAAGGAATGTAGTTTATAATGTCTTAAACTAGAAAAGGTCAGTGGGATAGGACGAGATGTCGTCTATTTGAAAAACCCTATCGTGATGGAATTAACAATATTTGGTGACTATAATGAGGGTGGGGAGAGGGTCCGCAAGGTAACACTAAGGTTTTTAGATTGAGAAGCTGAATAGATGGTCTTTTTTTTTTTTCTTCCTAATAATGACTGAGAATTTTGGAGCAGGATCAGGCCTGGAGGGAAGAGAGTAGGAAGGAGGGAGAGAAGAGGAGGATTTGGGTTTGGGACATGCTATCTTTGAGGTGCTCAGGGGCAGAGTGTCCTGGAGAAGCCTCTCATCGTGGAAATAAGTGTCAGGAGATCAAAAGTGAATTTAAAGCTCCCACTATAGATGTGAGTGTTTTCTTCTTCCACGACTCCCATGACTACCCAACACAAAAGGAGGTTTCAGTCAGAGGATGGGAACATGGGATTCACCTACCTGGTTTTTTTTTTTTTAACAGACTCTTTTTTGGGAGAGTGGATTTTATGTCATTCATCTGTTGTGTGTGTGTGTGTGTGTGAAGTTTCATTCGTTTTTTAAAATTACTATTATTTTATGAGTAGGTAATACAGGTACATGATTCAGAATTCAAAGCATACCATGGACAAGGACTTCCTTTTCCTTTCCTCCTCCCTTGACACTCACTTCACCTCCCCAGAGGTGAGCAGGAGCCAGTTTCCCCCACACTCTTCCAGAAATACACTATAGAGACACAGTTCTCTGTAAAGATCTCTTTGATTCAGATGTATTGCCAAATCCTAAATCCCTTCCCAGCTGCAGCAGTGAATAGATGGGACCCCATGCTGGGAGTGCTGTTTCCTGCCCAAGCACTTTTCCAGTCGTTGTCTTTGTAATGAAATCCCATTTCCTCAATTGAAAACCAACGAGAGGGCAGATTCTCCAATTTGCGAAGTTCAACTTGGCCCCTGTGTTTGGTGCTCGTATTCTGCTTCCAAATAACCGCCTTCAATTGCTGAACTGTTGGCCCAGAGGCAGCGCTAATGAGACACAGGTAAGCCTTGAAGATGCTCATAGAAATGAGCGGGAAAGCAGCGAAAAAACATTATCCACAAAAAAGAAGTTGATTTGCTTTTTCAGTCTGGGGAGAATGTGTTTTGATGTCCTAGCTTTCAACAAATATTGGGTTTTTACCGTGTCTTTGGCCTGTTTTTTACATTTTACTCGGAGAGTGAGAGTTTAATTTAAAAAGTGATGGCAAATTGGATTGGTTCCCCGGGGAAAGTTTTCTGGCCTGGAGGACAGCAGTGAAAGTTGTGGAGAATCAGTGACTCTTGGTTTTCTTGGTTGGAGGATTAGCTTTTGCAGGTGTTTCTACCTAGATTGAAAGGCCACTGATTTTGCTAGAAGTGGAGAGTGATCTTTCTCCCCTTCAAAGGCGCCCAAGGCCGGGGCTATGATTCTGCACTTCGGATCACCTGTGATCACATGCAACTTTGTCCCTAATCGAGTACTGAAGTGTGTAAATGATTTCCTTTACATAAATCAATTGGTTCAAATTCAAGGTTATTCCAGGAATAGCGCTCTTCTCACTCTGAGGAATGAGAGGGAACGATGCAGAGTTCCAAGTCGCCTGGGTGTGTGCACATTGGTGGCAGAAAGGTCATTTGAGAGGGCCCACCATCCCCACGTCTCCTCTCCGCCTCTCAGGGATATCCACAGCGGCTGTGTCTTCTCGCACCCTCTGGCCACCTTATCTTTTAGAACAGGGTTTCTCTTCCTTGGCCATATTGATATTTTGGGCCAGCTAATTCTTTGCTGTCTTGTGCATTGTACGGTGATGGTTAAGAGTATCTCTGGCTTTTAGACATCAGATGTCAAGAGCACCCTTCCACTTAACCACAGATGTCTGCAGATATCACCAAATATCCCCTGAGGGGGGCAACATTGCCCCCAGGGAGAACCACTGTTCTAGAAGAAATTCGATGGGTCATGTTAACGTCGTTGCTCTACCAATTATTGCTTTCTTTCTTTTTTTTTCTAAAGATTTTATTTATTTATTTAAGAGAGAGAGAATGAGAGAGAGAGAGAGAGAGAGAGCCTGCCTACAAGCAGGGGTACAGAGAGGGAGAGTGGCTGAGGGGACCCCAGGATCATGACCCAAGCCAAAGACAGACCCTTAACTGACTGAGCCACCCAGGTGCCCCTAATTACTGCTTTCTTTTCTCTTTGAAGCAGTCTGTAGACTCTGTTTCCTTTCTGAAACACAGATGCAGTGTAGAATTCCCTTGTTTAACCTCTGTTGTTCCCTGTTGCATATAGAGAATAAAGTCTGCTCATCAAACCATATCTTCTGCTTCTCTTTTGCCTCCTCCAAAACCTATGCCCCAGCCACACTGGACTTCTCACCATTCCAGTGATCCTGCTGGTTCATGACTCCATCCTTTTGCACAGGGGGTTCATTCTGCCTGGAATGACTCTAGTAAAATCCTCTTAATGCTCTAGAATTAGAGCTCAGTCACAACCTTCTCTGTGGAGTTTTTCCTAGGCGGAGCTGGGTGTTCCTGCGACACTTTGCCTTACTTCTATGTTAGCACTTACGACACAGGCTGGTAAATATCTGTTCGTGTGTCAGTCTCCTTCTGAAGACTATTATGAGCCCAAAGCCAGTTGACAAAGGCAAGGCAGAAGCAAGGAGATCAGACCGAGGTTGCAGGGGATGCCCACTCTGGCACGTAAGGTGAGAACTGAGTTGTCTGTGGGTGAAGCCACGAATGGCACTGCCACCGGGACGCGTCAGGCTCAGGGTCTGCTCAGAGATCCAGCCTGAGGTCGGTGGAGGGAGGGTAAGGGGGACTAAATGCCGTGGACCTATTTGAAGTCCTGGGCCCACGTGCTGTGGCGGCGAGACCTCTTTCTGAAAGGCTGCAGCCCTGTATTGGGGGGTGCCCTCCACTCTCCCCAGTAGCTTTACTCTGATTTCAGGGACCCATCTGGATGCCTGTCCAGGACTAAGGTGTTTTTACAAATTTGGTGTCTTCAGGCAGAATCCTGGACCTTTGCTGGTGGGATTAGAGTCAGCTGCTGCAGCTGTGAGGGCTGCAAACCCTCTCCTCCATCGCGCCCAGCAACGGGCAGCCTACTCTGCTCCTCTGCTTTGTTTTGGGGATGAAGATAGTTTCAGAAGAAGGAAGGTGGTTAGTCACTGTGAAGCTGAAGAAGAGGAACAAAAGGAAATGTGCAATTGTCCCCACCTCCCCCTTAGTCAAACGAGAGAAAAAGCAAGAGAGGGAAGGAGGGAAAGAATCAAAGAGGGGGAGAGAGAGAAAGAAGGAAAGGAACTGCACTTTACATGGTGCTAAAAAGGCGTATTTTCCCCCCTTTGGGTAACTACTCCTAAATATTGTCCCACTTAAATGGCAGGGAAGCTCACGGCC
>CM053611.1:70693646-70755747 GCA_028646535.1 Procyon lotor
TTCCTTTGAGGGCATTTGTGGTCTCTCTTCTTCATAGTTCCTACAGACTTGAATGTGTTTTGTGCAAGGTGGAGGTTGAGCACCAGTGACCTGAATTTGCCTGTGCACATGTACTTGTGTATATGATTTCTGAAGACCTCTATAGTCCCAACGCCCAGTGGTATCTTAGAAACACAGAGCTCTTTAATGAGAAATATAGTTGAAGAAAACTGTATTCTCCTGGGGCCAAATTTTATACTTTCCTCCAGAAGCTGTGTGGATTGACTGAAATCTTAGGAATGAAGAAGGATAGGGCAAGCAGACCCTATTTTCTAAGGCATTAATCATATATATATATACACACACACACATTCCTGTATAATCTGATTTTGTTCTTCTCAATATAGGTCAAATCTACTGTGATCTAGATTTCTGGATAGAGGTGGCCTGATGTCTCATGGTTCTGCACTGGGTGTCTTTTGAAACTTAAAAGTTTGCCCAGGGCGGTGCTGAAATACACATCCATAGCACAGCCCCTCCACCACTTGTCTATTGCTCAGGGAGAAGCAACCAGGAATTCTAAATAGAAACCTACATTCTTCGAGGTCGGTTTTTTGAGGTCAAGCCAGTACAATATCTGTCTTTCCAAGAGAACTCTTTCCAGAGCCATAATGAGATTCTGCACCAGGAATCCCTTTAAACAATGTTATAGTGAAAACATTTAAAAATATTCATTCTATTTTATTTTCAGATGTTGGGCTTAACATACTAGTAACAAAAATATACTTGGCACAACACAGTATAAGCTTCTTCAATCAGGGAGTCCCTGATTCCGAGCTGCGTTGGCATGATTGATTATTCAGCATAGAGTGATGGAGGTTTATTTTCTTCTGCTCTTTCCTGGTATGTCACTTTTCAAATCAAAGGGCAAACTTCTACCATTAGGAAATAATTCCCGACACCACTGACTAATATTGCAACGTCTGTTGCCATAATACCACTGAATGCATTTGCATTAAAGAAATTCTTTCCTGTTGCAGTTAACATTTTAGGGGCAATTAATGTTATCTTTAAATATAACTGTTTTAAAGTTTAAAAAAGGCTTTGCCGCCAGGTGATTTTTCTCATAATTGCTGCTGTGTTTCAGTTTTACAAGAAAAATAGAAGTGAATTATTTCTGACAGTATTTTTCATCTGTTCCTAAGTAAATGAATTTTATGCTTAGCCCTTGCTTATTAGAACAGAACCCTCCCTAAAACTAGCAGAAGATGTCATTAATTTCTTTTCTTGCGGCTCAGACATGAATCCTCATTTGTTAAGTAATAATATCAGCAGGTAAAGATGTAGACTTCCACATTTATAAGAAAATTTGGCTGCCCCTCTCGTGATCTAACAGATGCCTCTCACTAGGTCTGTAATGAGAGGAAAAAGAGGATCTTTCCTTTCTCAATTTTCCCTCCTTGCTGCCAACTGAGAGATTCTGGGCATGCGAACGTGTCTGTCGTAAGCCCTGACTGTCTCGGATGTTTTTAATATCTGGCCTCGCTGAAGGCCAAGTCTGGGCAAGGTCTTACTGTGGCACTGGGAAGATAAACCAGAACTTTAGAGAATTAGCTTCAACTTGCTCTTTCCTAGAGGACATGGGAGCGCAGCCCCGAGCTCCCTGCCTGGCCCCCTGGCGTCCTTTGCCGCTCTGTTATCATCGTGCCATCCGGGATTGCAGAGAAGCGTTAGGACTCTCGAGTCTCAGCAAATGGCACGTTCTCAGAAAGCCCATCCCAGCTGGCGTCCTTTTCTTGCTTTTTAACCCAGAGCTCACACCCTCAGCACAGGAGCCGTATTTCCCCTTAGGAGACGTTTGGTTTGGGCTCTGCCCCAGCCAGTTAAGACGTTAGACAGAGGCCCTAAGCCCTGGAAGTATTGTCATCCCTTCTAGACTAACAGATAACTTCAACAACAGTGTTGGGAGAGCAAAAGCCACAACAATTTATTTTTTTCTCTTAACAACAATATGTATTTATTGACGATTATGGACGAGGCACTATTTTCAGTGTCGTATGTGGATTGAACTCATTTAATACAACAACCCTCTGAGGGGTTGTTGCTGTTATTATTCTGAGTTTATGGATGAGGAAACTGAGGCCCAGAAAGGTTAAGCAACTTGCTAAAGATCACATGGCTGGTGGGGAGGGAGGAAGTCAGGATTTGAACTCAAGTAGTTGGTGTCAGTGACTGTGAGATTAGCCACTATTCCATGTTAAACGGTACCATTAAATAGGAAAACTCAAAACCTATCATGTGGGAAGCTGAATAGCTTCTTTCTTGGTTTTTCTAATTTACAAATGTTATGTAAGAGAGTCAGCAGTAACACCCTTCCTTAATTTGGTGGCCCTTGCTTTGCCAGAACCCTAAGCCCTGTCTGTGTCTACCGGGTGGTCTAGAGCTATGCAGGTCCCGTCTAGTCTTTGGTCCCCCTACCAGTCTTTGTTAGAAGCCCTACCTCTCCTTTGATCTTCACAGGCCCAGAGCCTGCCCTATTTATCAAGAGGAGGCATCTCCTCTTTCACTGGGAAAAAGAGGCTAGCTCCTGTCTTTGGGGTAGAAATGCAGATAGGAGGCTGCTGTGTCCGTGTCCTCAGGCAGAAGGACCTACGGGCTGCTTGCTGGAAATCCAGGCCCCGCTATCAGCTCTCAGCGTGACTGTCGGCAAGCCACTTAACCTCTCTGTGTGAGGGATAATGAAATAATGCTTTGATCTTTGCAGAGAGAAAAAAAGCTTTATATAAATACCAAATGGGTCCACTCTTTCTTGGTACCTCTGAAATTCATGAGGAGGCTGATGGACTTCATAAAATTCCAGCCTGGTTACAAGGCCACATACATTCCTAGATCTGGACTCCCGAGTTTTCAATCATAAAATTGTGTCTAGTTTTGTGAGGTGCCTAAAAGCAAAAATAACCCCTAAGACTTTTTACAGGGCCTTTTGTCTCAAGAGCCCCAAGCACTCCAACAATAGATATTCTATGGAAAAAAAAAAGTGCTGTACATTATTTAAAACCTGTGCATTTTGAAATCAAACTTCTAAGTGCCTGCTGGAGCTGTTTCTGTTCTTTTAGGCTGTTGTCCACAGTGACTTGGGGTAAAGCTTTCAGATTTATAGAAATATGTATGCGCAGATTCAAAGCAGGATTCCTTCCTGTCCCCACCCTCCAAGGTTTGCCTTCCTTGAGCGGTGCTCGTCATCTAAAAATTAACACCACACCCGAACCACAATTCTCATTCCCTCAGTGCCCTGTAGTCAGGGGAGAAGCCCATTTCTGTGCCTTCAGGTGTGGAAGACTGAGATGACTTGGAGAATTTTTGGGGGGGGGTGGAATATTTGCATTTTTAAATTGCAAGTTCAGAAAAAGAAATTCAAAGCGATTGAATTTTAGGCAAGGAAGAGATAACCACTGGTCATACGTCTTCACTGCTGGGCGGAGGGTTAACGTCTGTTGACAGGTACAGAAGATACCACAAAAGAGAAGGCAAGAATGATCTGACCTCTGCCACACGTGTTCTGTTGGGCTGGCATTGTTCTACTCATCTTTATGAGGTAGGCAGGACTGTCACCATTTAACAGGCGGCAAATCCATAGTTCAAGGCAGTCAGGTAATTTCCTTATGGTCACACAACTAGGGAATAGCAAAACCTGGACCTAGTCCAATGCCCTGATGCTACATGGGAAATTAGGAAAACTGTACTTGGGATGCGCTTGGGTTTACCTTTTTATGGAGCCATGGAGTCCCCTCATCCCTGCCCTGTTTGGTTGATTCAAATGACAGTTAAATCAAGCATCTATTATGTGCCAGGCACCCAAAGATGAACATGGCATGACATCTGTCCTGGAGAAGATAACAAATTCTTGTTTAAGGGCAAACTTACTGAACTACAATAGATGTGGTCGTAAGTATAATTTAATACAATATGAGGAATAATACATAACTCATTGGGAACTGATGTTTTCAGTGTGTTATCTTACTACATTGTTTTTTAAGACCTCCATGAGATAGGGACCCATGTAATCTCCATTCCAAAGATGAAACAACAATACATCTGTGCTGTCCAATACGGTAGAGATGTGGCTATTTCATTTTTTTAATTAAAATCCAATTTGCTATAAATGTAGTTCCTCAGTAGCGCTAGCCACATTTCCAGTGTCAAGTAGTCACCTGTGCCAAGTGGCTACCATACTGGACAATACTGATATAAAATATTTCCATCGATGAAGAAAGTCCTATTGCACAGAAGTGCTCTAAGTCATTTGCCTATGCAGAACGTGGAACATGGACTTGGATCTGACTTCAGGGTATAGACTTTTAGCCATTCTGTTATGTCGCATCCTTCATCTTTAGTGAAATTTGGGAAGGCGTCAGGGAAAGCATGAAAAATCCCTTATTTATTCCAGAAATAAATGTCTGAGATGATAGGGGAACTAGAGATGTAGGGACAGTTTCCCTTGCAGCCCTTTTATGGGATTTGTAAGAGCTGGCAAGTGTGTCTCTCCCTGGATCAGGAAAGTTAGTACTTGCTGTTTGCCCTTTTATGGAACCGTAAGGTGACTTTGCTAAGAGTTATTCTAGGATTATGTCTTGTTTACTTTTAAGCATCGTTTCCTAACATAGTGCTTGGTACATAATACGCATACGATAAATGCTTCTTGAACGAAATTTCAAAAAAGATAACTATAATATCTTCTGTCAGTCTCGAAAGAATTGTAGTGAAGGAAAGTAACGTCGGTGGCCTTCCTTATGATTCCTAGGGGGAAAAAAGTAAAGAAGATTTCTTCCAGGGCGATATCGAAGTGCTCGGCTTCATAGAAAGAGAGCCACATATCTATTTATCTGCACGGTGATAGGGATAGAAGAGGGAGTGATCATAAGGGCTGCCTAGAGTTTTATCTGGGCCAGCTTCTGCAGGATGCTATTTTAGATCTAAACCGAAGGAACTCTGTATGTGGCTCCAAGGCAAGTGCTGAAGAAAAATCGCCTCGATACCAAATTAATTCCCGTTATCATCTCCTTGGTGCAGTGAAAACAAACCAAGTTACCCCCTCTTCAGAGCGTCCTGGAGTGTTATCCCAGATTACTTGCACTCACCCACCAAATGTTGTGTGAAAGCTGAAACAAAAAATACCCGATTTTGCCTCCCAGCTCATCCTCCTGCTTCTTTTCACCCGTGCGAACACCCCACCCCTCCCACTCATCTTGCTTCCCTTCTCTTCATGATTTAGCTACTGTCTTGGCTTCTGTGTCATTTAGAACAAACAAAACCTATAGAAATATGATTTAAAAGACAGATGCACTGATTTGGGATGGGAAGCAAATGCTGGATGCTGGCTCACTGCTTCTTAAAGGCTTTAATTTACAGCAGAAATAAAAAGGAGTTGTTCAACACGTAGCCTGAGGAGTCAGCTTTGAAAACTGATAAGAGGAGAAAAAATGCCAGACTTATTTTGAATGTGAACGTAACAACCAGGACCCTTATTTCCCCGCAGCAAGATGATCGCAACTTTCTCAGAATGATTTAAGAATTCCCCGGAGGCATTTTGCCCAGGCCCTTTTGTGGGCCCATTTCAGCAGGCTTTAAAATCCTCCTAACAGGGCTTATCAGAGAAGATTCCAATTTAGAGCAGGAAAAGTTTAGAGTCTGATATCAGCTCTAGCTTTTCTTTTTCTTTCTTTCTTTCTTTTTTTTTCCTCAAAAGGAGACATGATGTTTTACAGTGTTAACAGTTTTGAAAGGTCCTACATTTCCAGTGAACACGCTTTTGTGAAAAGGCTTCTGAAAGCATTATTCAGGCGAAAATGCATCAAAGGGATGCGAGTTAAAAAGAGAAAAGTTTGCCGATGTAGAGATTGGAGGCAGCATGTGCTGACAGGTGCAATTACAGGCAAATAATTGAATCTTTTAAGAGAGATCTGGTGTGATAAGGCAATAGTTGTGGCCTCACCTCAGAAACCTGTTCATAGTTAGGTACTCAGGGGTCCCAGCTGTGGATGACACAACCCACGGAGGGATCGTGAACTACTTTATATGCGGGATATAATAACAGCTGCACTTTGTAAGATAGGACGAAACCGCGTGATTTCAGCCCAGCAGAACTTGACCTGATACAAAGGTTGGAGAAAAGACTCAGCCTTTTTCCTTCAGATTTCCAGTAATCTCGAGCCTCTTTCAGTCTCTGAGTCACAGTCAACCCCAGCTTCTAAATCCTTCGGTGTCACAGGAACTAAAGAAACTTTCTGAAGTTAAGTAATTGCTTTTGTTAATGTTTTGTAACATTAAACATCTTTCTTTGCTGTTTGGTCGAAGGGTTTCTTGGCACTTCAAGTTTCTTTCGTCTGCACCCCATGTCTAAGCCAAGGACGCTGGGATAGAGTTTATTTCTGAGAACGTTGCACCAGTCATAAAAGACGATAACCTGGTTTCTGGTCTTGAAATATAGGTGTTTAAAGCATTCGCTCAATGAGAGGCGGGCTTAGTGTCCATACTGTGCACACACACTCGCTCAGGAACCCGAGTGGTGGTTCTTTCTCAGGGTCACTGCGGGGACACGGAGCTGAGAAGAGGACAACAGGTAGTGAGATCCTATCATTTCTACTTACAACAGGGTGAGGGACATCCTTCCCATTCCATCAGAAATTCTGTTAGACATCTTGCTTCAGGCTTTCATTCTTTTTTTTTTTTTTTTTTTTTTTTAGATTTACCTATTTTAGAGAGAGAGAGAGAGCATGAGTGAGAGTGAGGGAAGGGGCAGCAAGGGAGAGAGAGAGAGAATTTCAAGCAGATTCCCTACTGAATGTGGAGCCAGGCATGGAGCTTGATCTCACAGCCCTGAATTCTAGATGTGAGCCAAAATCGAGTTGGATGCTTTACTGACTGAGCCATCCAGGTGCCCCCAGACTTCCATTCTTAATGAAACAGTATATTTTGCTGCATTGTATGATTCATTCTTTTTTTTAAATATATATATATTTTTAAAAATTTTATTTATTTATTTGACAGAGAGAGAGAGAGATCACAAGTAGGCAGAGAGGCAGGCAGAGAGAGAGGAGGAAGCAGGCCATTCTTTTTTTTTTTTTTTTTAAGATTTTTATTTATTTGACAGAGAGAGATCACAAGTAGGCAGAGAGGCAGAGAGAGAGGAGGAAGCAGGCTCCCCGCTGAGCAGAGAGCCCGACGCGGGGCTCGATCCCAGGACCCTGAGATCATGACCTGAACTGAAGGCAGAAGCTTTAACCCACTGAGCCACCCAGGTGCCCCTGTATGATTTCATTCTTTCAAATTTCTTTCATCCTCCTCTACGACTAGTTGGATTACCTTGTCATTGGAATGCTACTAAACGTTCCTGAGTTGGTTGTGTGTTACAGGTTTCAGATAATGACACTTAAAATCCAGGGGATAGCTCCTTTTTTACTACAGAGAACTGACTCCTTAATGTCTTTGGATCTTAGGTATTTTCCTTTTTAGCTGCCACCTTTTCATTTTTCCCTCTACCTGTACGTTTTTGAATCCCATTAGTACGTAGGTAGATAGAAGACAGTCTTCTGCAGCAGCCTTCCTCAAGGACTTAACAAGCTCAAAAGTAAATCCAGTATTGCACCCTGAATACACTGCAGTGGTAGCCGTGGCCTGTCTCGCTCTCACATGAGAAGCACTTAGCACACTGCCTGGCTCATAGCAAGCATTCGAAATGTGTTGGTCACAATACTTGCTATTTTAGTTTCTACTTATCCACTTTATTTACGCCACCTTCAGTATTTCTCCAAAGTTTGACATCTGGTCTAATTTTGGAGTTATCATTGTCATATTTTCTGCCTAGATGGGTAGAGGTGCTTTAGTGTTTACATTATAGGCTACAATGGAGGTATTCAGATTTGTCCATGGTGGGCCAATTGATCCTAATCCCAACATCAGTGCAGACTGCGTGGCCTTTAAAAAAACTGATCACGGGTGCCTGGGTGGCTCAGTGGGTTAAAGCCCCTGCCTTTGGCTCAGGTCATGATCCCACATTGGGCCCTCTGCTCAGCAGGGATCCTGCTTCCCCCCCTCTCTCTGCCTGTCTCTCTGTCCGCTGGTGATCTCTCTCTGTCAAATGAATGAATGAATGAATGAATCTATCTATCTATCTATCTATCTATCTATCTATCTATCTATCTAATCACAAGAATGTATCAATGGGGTCCACTCCCTGCATAGGAGTGTTAGATGCTTAAACTGAATCAAATGCACACGGAGAGGTATTCAACTATCTAGTGAACTTTCTTTCACCACCTTTCATTATGCCCCAGTGTTCTGATGTAATTTCAGTGGAATTAAATTTGGGCAGCTCAAAATTACAAAATCACCTTTGGCTTTCGTTTCCATTCCTTGCTGCTTGAAGCCTGCTAGAAGAGCTCCTAGCATCTTCTGTTATGACAGTGGGTCTCCACCTTGGATGTGTCTTATTAGCACCCTCAGAGCCCATGAAACAATACAGATGCTCTGGTCTATCTTGGAGAGTCGGATTGAATTGGTTTTACATGGGACCCAGTCATTGGCATTTTAAAAAATGCTCCTCAAGTAATTTAGAGGATTGAGGGCCACTGAGTGCCAGGAAAAGAGACTTGCAACATGCTGATAACATTTTCACTTGTGCTATCCAGCTGGGTTAAACTCTCTCCCTACAATGTAAGCGGCGCCCCCTGACCTCTCCCTTCCCATTTTCTCCACATCTGCTAGTTAAAACGGTGGAGCAGGAAGACAGCAGCTTTAAGTTGGACGAATTTGATTTCAAATCTTGTCTGTCTCTTATTAAGAGTGTGACCTTGGAAAGGTGCTTACATTTACTGAATTATAGTTTCCCCATCTATCAAACGGGAATCATAAGACTTCTTTGTAAGTGAGGATAAATTACTGATATGATAGGACAACATTTAGTATAGTACCCAGCACATAATAAGAGCTCAGAATATGTTAGCTTTCTTTTTTCCCCTTTCTATCTTTAATATCAAGGACTCAGATAATATTTAAATTTTCCTTATACCCTAAAATCCAATGAGTCTGAATCTCTGCCTGCAGTAGTAGGATTGGAGAGTAACAACCATATGTTCTTTCCCATGCATTCAGTCATGTGTAAAAAGAAAGCTATTGGCACACAGTTGACAGGGAATACATTGGGAATTTCTTTTAGCATCCTGTGTCCATGTTCTCATTTGGCTACCCGTTCAACCTGATGTACCTGGGAAGTAGCCGGCCAAGGCTGGGGATGTGGTTTGAGTTGTGGGAACAAGATGTTTTGATTGAGTAACGCCATCTGTTTTATGAGGGCATTGATCTTGTGCCTTTGACCACCATTGACTTGCTTCAACCACATAACCACCCAATGTACTTTATACTTTTAATCATAGTGGCAGCTCTTGGCATGTATATTCTAGCATGTACTTGAAGTGGTACACTTGAGAGGTGCCCAGGTGAAATTAGGAAACATCTTCCAAATACTACTTGGCTAATTACTTTTTGCCAGGGAAATAAAATATTGCAGCTTCTTGATCCATTCCCAGAGAATCATAGGGGGATTCATGCCAATATAGCTCAGGATCAGGGAACACTTTGTGATTCATGCCAGTGACTCAGGAAGGCCTCTGCCTGGCTTCCCTGTGACACATACCTGTCTTTGCCTGATCATTTGGCTCCAAATAGAAGCTCAGGCAAATGAGAGCAGATCTAAGTTTCTATTGTTTCCTAGTGCAGGCTAACCAAAGCAGAGGACTGGGAAGGTTTTCCACTGGGCAAGTTCAAGGGAGTTGCTTGTGTTATAGACAGACAACTCGATGGAAAAGACACTTTGATGATGATAATATGATCTTCTGCTGCTTGCCAGTGCCTGCAAAGTGCAACATGGCAGACCTTGCAACTTAAGCATTAAAAGTGACAGTTTCAAAAGTCGCCATAAGCTGGATTCAAATTTTGGCTTTATCACCATAGGGCGAGCTAGTAAATATTTTAGGCTCTGCGGGCCATATGGTCTTAGTCACAACTATTCAACTCTGCAGTTTTAGTTAAAAAGAGCCATAGACAGTACATAAACAGAAGGCCCAAGGCTGTGTTCCAATTAACTTTATTTGTAAATGGGTGGTGAGCCTGATTCATCCTGCACCTGTAGATTGCCCACCCCTGCTTTATAGGATCTTGCACTATTAAGGTACTTTAATTTTCCAAGTTTCTCTTAAGGATCACAAGAGATAGTGTATGTCAAAAAACACTTACCACTTGGCATATGGTAAGCACTTGAAAATAGTCATTGCTATTATTTGTTACAAATATTGGATATCATATAATCGAAGATGCCATGGATTGTAAGGTGTGTCTGGATTTCAGAGCCGTTGAAAGGTGATCAAAAAAAGTCTTAGACTTGATGAAATTTGGTCACAGCGATTAATTATAATACCCGGGTTATAGTTAGGATTTTAAGTCTTGTTCTACCAGCCATATTTAAAGCCTTTCGTATAATACTTTTTTACGATGTTTTTCTTGTCAGAGACACATGTCATGAACTCCTGGGACATGTTCCACTACTTGCGGATCCTAAGTTTGCTCAGTTTTCACAAGAAATAGGACTGGCCTCTCTGGGAGCATCAGATGAAGATGTTCAGAAACTGGCCACCGTGAGTTCATTTTCAATTTAAAACACTGTCCTATTTATGTCCATTTGTAAGATAAAGCAAGCTTTAGAGTTATTGACTATGAATTAGAAGGCAAATAGTCCAGAGAGGGTGTGGTGACGCCACTACTTCCCATGTTGTGCTCCTTTGAAGAACAATGCATTCTTAGCTTATTAACTGTCAAAATATTTGTATTTTATCCTTCTTGTTCAAGGAGTGGCTAGACATTAAATTTTTTTTAGGATTTTATTTATTCATTTGTCAGAGAGAGAGAGCGAGGGAGAGAGAGAGAGAGAGTGTGCGAGAGCCTGCAAACGGGGAGTGGCAGCAGAGGGAGACACAGTCCCTGCTGAGTAGGGAGCCCAATGCGGGGCTCCATTCTAGGACCCTGGGATCATGACCTGAGTCAAAGGCAGATACTTAACTGACTGAGCCACCCAGGGGCCCCTAAATAGTAAAATTTTAGGCTTGCAGGTCATAAGGTCCCTGTCATAACTACTCAATTCAGTCGCCCTATGGTAAAAGCAGCCATGGCCAACATGGAAATGAGTGAGTATGGTTGTCTTCCAATAAAACTTTATGTATTAAAGCTGGCAGCGGGCCAGATTTGGCTTGTGTGCTGAAATGTGTTGACTCTTGTTCTAGTTCAGTGTTTTTCTAGAGACATCAGGAATAGTGGCAGCTCCAAAATATGCATTTATGGAAAAGTAGGGGTTGTGCTTGAGATTATTTCTGATTAGCCAATCTGGATGTGGTCAGACACAATTTGAGTCAGCAATAAGAAGCTGAAGCTAAGCAATTATTGTAAGTACAAAACCAGAAGAAGTATTGATTGTGATTTTTCTCAAAACAAGCAATACGACAGGAAAAGTGTCATGTTGATTTCCTTTAAGATGCTCAAAGCCAAGTCTAGCAAACATATCTTCTTTACCTTAACCCCATTTTGAAGAGCCCAGGGTGAGAAAGAGCAGCTTTTCCCAACTCATTCATGGGCCAGTCCATTTGCCTAAGTGAACAAAGCTTCTAGAATCTTAAGCTGTGTGTATTTCACACAGATACTCATTGATGGCATATTAGGTATGCAGGGAGATTCTTCTCTCCCACCAAGAAATAAGTGTCCTCCTAGATTTCTTTCTTTTTTAATTTTTAAACATTTTATTTATTTAAATGAGAGAAAGAGGGTATGCAGGAGTGAGGGCGAGACAGGGAGAAGCCGACTCCCCACTGAGCAGGGAGCCCAAAGTGGGACTCGATCCCAGGACCCTGAGATCATGACCTGAACCAAAGTCAGATTCTTTTTTTTTTTTTTTTTTAAAGATTTTATTTATTTGGCAGAGAGAAACACAGTGAGAGAGGGAACACAAGCAGAGGAAATGGTAGCGGGAGAAGCAGGAGGCCCCCTGCCAAGCAGAGAGCCCGATGCCGGCTGATCCCAGGACCCTGGGATCATGACCTGGGCCGAAGGCAGACGCTTAACGACTGAGCCACCCAGGCGCCCCCTAAAGTCAGATTCGTAACCAATTGAGCCACCCAGGTGCCCGGTTCTCCTAGATTTCTTAAGACACATAAGCCCTTTCAGTTTATCTTTTGCTTCCTAGTTTTTTTTCAGAGATATAGGAAATGAGAAATATTTTTCTAATACAAGGGAAAGAGCAGTGCACAAGCCATGCTGTTAGAGTCTGCGGCATGGAGATGAATAGCTAGCAGGGTTAGTGGGGGCCCAGGGAGCTCGGGAGAGCCTACAATAGAAGGCAGGTCCTCGGTTCTCCCTCACAGCTGCCAGACCCGAGCACAGGTCTTTGTGTTGCCAGATCTCCACAGTTTTGAGAGAGTCTGGAAATTTAGATTTCTAAATGAATTTAAATGATTTTTAAATTTTGGCTCATAAAAAACATGATGAGCTGAGGAAAACATATTTGTAGACTGAATCAGGATCTTGACTTCCAATTTGCAACCTCTGCCCGAGGGATTGTGTCTCATGTATATTGGCTATCTATTACTGCATAACAAATAACTCTAAAACTTAGTGGCTGGAAACAGCGAACATTTGTTATCTTATAGTTTCTGTGTTTGGAAATTTGAAAGCAACTTTGCTTGAGTGGCTCTGGCTCAGGGACTCATCCTCTGGTTGCCATCAAGATGTGGGCTGGGGGAGCGCCTGGGTGGCTAAGTGGGTTAAGCATCTGCCTTCAGCTCAGGTCATGATCCCAGGGTCCTGAATCAGGCTCCTTGCTCAGCAGGGAGCCTCCTTCTCCCCTGCTGGCAGCTCCCCCTGCTTGTGCTTGCTTTCTCCCTCTCCCTCTCTCTATTTGTCAAATAAATAAATAAAGTCTTAAAAAAACAAAACAAAACAAAAGATGTGGACTGGGTCTGCAGTTGTCTGAAGATTTAGGAATCTTCTGCCAAGACAGTTCACTCATGTGGCTATTGGCAAGTCACTTCCAAGTAATGAGGGGGTTGGGAGTGGGGAGAAGAAAGAGAAAGATCGAGGAGAGGAAGTTGTAATGATTTTTGTGACATGATCACACATTGTTCATGTTCCATACTGTGTTCATGAGAAGGGACTCCCTCTAGCCCATATTCAAGGGGAGAGAAATTATTCTCCACCTTTTGAGGAAAGGAGTGTCAGTATTTGTAGACATATTTTAAAACCAGCACACCACTGAATTGTTATTTAATTCTCAAACCTTGACTCTGTCTTTAATCTCTACGTTTTAAAACTTGAAAATTTCTGTGCCTTGAAAATTTCCCTTGCAACTTTCTGGTTTCAGTCTTTGACCCCCTACAGCTTATACTCTTCATCAGGGAGTGCACGTATTGCTTACTTATCTGACTCTGAATGGTCACAAACTGGGATTCAACTCTGCCAGCCTCTGTGTGTGCATGTGTGTATATGTCCAAAGAGAGGAGGAGAAGGAATAAGGCAGGACATCATAGATGTGATTGATTGTAGGTGGATCCTAGCAAGTGATCTTATTCTTTTCTTAAAAGTAGTGACAAGAAAGTGGTTTTATTGGCCCTTATTTTTATACTCCATCAAATGATAATTAAACCCGTCATTCAAACGAACATTCACCAAGAATATAACATGGTCCTCACATTTGGGAAATTTATAGCCTGTATAGGTAAAACTAAGATTTTCACAGGAGAGAAAGTTGGTGCAGAATCTTGAAAGATGACCAAGTCAGCCAAGTTGCCAAGAGGGAAGGGGGACTGGTTTGAGCCAGAATAAGAAATCTCTCTGGTTTGGGGTCTGGTGGTGAATCTCGCTCACCACTTTACAGGGCCATGCTGAAAACGAGGATTGCCTTTTGTGTTAGTTTTCTGTCACTACCGATAACAAAATACAGGTGACTTAAAACAACACAAATTTGTTACCTTACAGTTTCATAAGCTTAGAAGTCTGAGCTACAATTAAGGTGTAAGTAGGGCTGTGTTCCTCTCTGGAGGGTCCTTGGGGAGAATCTGTTTCCTCACCTTTCCCAGCGTCTAGAGGCTGCCCACACTCCTTGGTTCATGACCCTCTTCCTCTGTCTTCAAGTCACCAATGTTGTATCTCTCTAATCATTTTTCCACTGTCACATCTCTCTTTACTGGCTACAGCTGGGAAAGGATTTTTGCTTTTAAGGACTTATGTGATTAGATTGGGCTTCCCTTGGATAATTCACAACCACCTCCCCATTTCAAGGTCCGTATTCCTAACTGTATCTGGAGAGAGAATATATTCTAGGGGTGAGGGCAGGACATTTTTGGGGGGCATTATTCTTTGTTTCTATTCTTACATTGGTGAGAAAGAATAAACACTCGTACTTTGAAACCTATTCTGCTAGGACCAGTATATTCGTAATATGAATAAGTTTTCTTTTGGAACTTACATTCCTTAGTATGATTCCAGTACCATTGGCTATGGATTGCCCTAGTTCCAATAGCCAAAAATGCTTCTATCTTTTAGAGATCATTAGGTTGTTAATTATGTCTCCCTCTCTCTCATTTTTTTCATTGCCTTTTTCCTGGAATATACCTGCATCTCTGCAAAA
Organism: Procyon lotor; assembly: GCA_028646535.1. Classification (NCBI taxonomy): domain Eukaryota; kingdom Metazoa; phylum Chordata; class Mammalia; order Carnivora; family Procyonidae; genus Procyon; species Procyon lotor. The sequence goes on from CM053611.1 coordinate 70,708,348, forward strand.
ACCAATCAATAGTTAGTCTTTAAATGGCTAAAGAGTCCTAGGTACCATGAGGTAGGAATAGGAAAAAGACAAAAAGGTATGCGTCATACCAAGGTGCATCACTTGCATCAAGGAGCTCATGACCTTGTACACAAAAATATGGAAAACCCAGAGTCAGTGTCAGCTTTTTTTTTTAATGAATGAATGAGTAAATTAATTAATTTAGAGAGTGTGAGCAGGGGGAGGGGCAGAGACAGAGGGGGAGAGAGAGAATCTCAAGCAGACTCTGAGTTGAGCATGGAGCCCAATGTGGGGCTTGATTCTGTGCCCTGAGATCATGACCTGAGCCAAACTCGAAAGTCAGATGCCCAACCAACTGAGCTACCCAGGTGCCCCCAGCTTTTATGAAGAGAGCTATGCACAAGTGGATTTAAGGGGAATCTTCTGTGTGTGAGTTCTGAATTCAGTGGTGGAGACTAGGATTCAGAATTGGGAGCAGGGGCCAGCAGATAGGTTCATTTGTATGTAAGAAGTAACTGGTGACAGCTTAAGGAGGAGCAAGTATCCCCCAAGGGAGCCAAGCTACCTGGAATCTTGCAGTAACTTTGATAGTTAAACAAACAAACAAACAAACAAACAAACAAGCCCAAGTGAGTATAAACTTGTATAAGACCTCAAAACAAAAGATTTTGAATCTTTTCTAAGTGCAGGGGAGAGTTTGGGGGCGGGGGTGGTGCTCACCACAGTTTTGCCTGATCCCTTCATTCCTCTTTTCCCCAAATTGTATGAGCAGCCCCTACCCCAACTCCCATCGATTTCCCGCCTCTCACAAGCCTTGCAGTTCCGGTTCTAGTTCCTTCCAATTTTACAGACTGCCCATTTACTCTGAAAAGTGGTTGGCAGACCGGAGAGAAATCTGGAAAGCATTTTCCTTGTGATGAGAGGAGTATGGAAGGGAGACTCACAGGGCGAGGAGGCTAGGGAGATTTTCCCTGAGATGCTACTGAAACTCCTCTTGACTTCTGAAACTGCATCCTGTCTCTCAGTGAAAAACAAAGTGAACGGAAAACTAGTGGAAGGTGGTTTTGAAGGAAAACACAGATTCCAGCTGGGCAATTGCAAAGTAAATCCTGGAATAAACAACCTATTGGATAATTGCATGTTAATGACCCTCAAGCCACATACTGTAGCTAAAAGCCCAATTTAATGACCCAGGTACAAAGACTAAGAGATCAAGGGCTAGCTAACTAAGGCTTCGTTGGGAAGTGTGAAAAGTCCAATACGGGGGGAATGTGGTGGTTGGCGAGGCCTCATAGCTATCCAGATGAGAAATGGAGGTGTTACTAGCTGATTTCCTCAAAGTTGTTCCCATTAAGTCCCCTGAAGAAGTACTGGAGTAAAATAAGGACAAGATGTACCAAAGGAGAAAAATCCATAGAGAGGACAAATGGAAAACCATGGAAATCACTATTTATGCAGCACAATGAGACAGGCCGTATTCTTCTTTTCCTCTAGGTGAGATCTGTATTATTAATGACTGTTTATGTAGTGCCTGCTTTTCCTTGTTGGGGGAACTTAAGCGCTTACGAAACAGAGAGTCACGCCTGGGAAGGCAGGCGCTTGAGAACTTTCTGTGATGTGCTGTCAACAAGTCCATCCAAGAAAGAAAGCAACGTCCACTAGGACGAATTGGCCCCACTATACTCTGTCTTGTCCAGACTCCTGGATCTGATTTCAGAGGGACTAGGCTATTGCCTACCACTAGAGTGCCTCTTCTCTCTCTGTTTCTGCATGATATTTATTTTGACATTTCAATAATGCTCAGTGTTGAGAATGAGGCTATCTCGGCTGTTTCTGTGGGCAGTGGTTTCTACGCTCGGAGAGCCGTTCAAATGAAACTCTTCTGTAGCTGAAGAAATTGATGACGTTGCTTGGTAAATGTATTTCACATGCATTGTTATACATGTAAATAATTTGCCCTCTGGTGGATGATGAATAAGGCCACTGGTTTTGGCAGCTGCACTCTTTTTATACTCGTCATAGCTGTCCAGGGTCTGCATATGATAGATATGCAGAAATATTCCCAATAATGGCTGCTTCGAGTGTGCTATCATTTTGAGGTGAGCCGTTTCCCACCATAGTGCTGGCTTAAGTGGATTTAATAGATTAGTGCGTTCTTTAAGGGGTGTAAACTTAAATGCCGTCGGGGACCAGCTAGGTAGCAAACATGTGTGAAACAGCCTGATATATGATAATAAGGATTATAGGAGCCTGTGGAGAAGCGGAGAATGCACATTACACCTAAAGGCCTTCAAATCCAAAAATTAAAACAAAACAAAACAAAATGTTCTTCAGCTACACACCATGTCTGCAAGGCGAAACAGAACCACAGGCTCTCAGTTGCCACCTTGTATCTGAAGTTAGATGGTGCATTAGACCTACCATCCTTGAGGGACAAACCTGTGCTGGATTCATCTCTCTGTCAGAGTGGACGACTGCTAATTGCTGTTTGCTGATGATTTTTCCCAAGAAAGGGTGGCTATTGTGTGATTACTTATCACTGGAGGTAAGTATCCTATCTCTGTTGAGAGATGACTGGGTTTGAATTAAGCCGTCAACAGTTACAAGCATGATGGTGGTCATGCATGTGTGCGGAGCACATGTCAAAGGTTTATTTAACTCATTAATGAGGGAAAAGCAGGATGATAAATGGAGGGGCTGAGACCCTGTTGTCCCTGAAACAGAGTTCTAGAATAAGGTGCAAAATGGTTTATGCTCTACAGGGCAGCACCCCCATAACCTTGAAGGCGTCTTTCCTACCGGGCAGAAAGCATTTGCATGTCTAGTAGACAAAGATAACTTGCAATTTAGCCATCTTCCCAAGTGAAGCCCTATCATCACAACATCTGGGCCCTGATGAGTCAGAAAAAGGGTATATTCCATACATCAATGCCACTCAAACCATAATGTCTATAAAATAACCTATGGATCTTGCGAAAAGGCAGATTCCGATCAAGTAGGTCTGGAATGGGCCTTGGATCTGGCATTTCTGACAAGATCCTAGGTAATGGCAGTGCTGCTAGTCCAAGAGAATCAGTTGATCTGCTAGACAGGTGGGCCTGTTAGACAATGCTTGAGTCTGTCTTTCAAAAGGCACACAGTAATCTTCCAGTCCTATTTCCATATTTTGATACATTTTCTACAAACTGGATTAATAGGGTATTGGCAGATAAATATTATGTGGTAGGAGATGAGTTTCTTTAAGACTTAGTCTGGGGCTGGGGCGCCTGGGTGGCTCAGTGGTTTAAGCCTCTGCCTTCGGCTCAGGTCATGATCTTAGGGTCCTGGGATCGAGCCCCACATTGGGTTCCATGCTCAGCGGGGAGCCTGTTTCTCCCCTTCTCTCTGCTTCCAGCTCCCTCTGTTTGTGCTTTCTTTCTCTCACTCTCTCATGTGTCAAATAGTTAAATAAAATATTAAAAAAAAATGCTTGGGGCACCTGGGTGGCTCAGTGGGTTAAAGCCTCTGTCTTCAGCTCAGGTCATGATCTCAGGGTCCTGGGATTGAGCCCCACATCAAGCTTTCTGCTCAGCAGAGAGCCTGCTTCCCCTTCTCTCTCTGCCTGCCTCTCTGCCTACTTGTGATCTCTTTCTCTGTCAAATAAATAAATAAAATATTAAAAAAAAAAAGAAGACTTAGTCTGGGGCTAAAGATGGACGCTTGCATCAATTAGAAGCCACGTCATTGGTTCCATATTGAGTATCTGCTTTCAAGCTCTCCTGCTGCCAGCTCTGTGGGCATATGATTTATTTTATTCAATTTTATGGGAATGCACAAACAGTAACTTGCTGATGAAATAAATTTAGGAACTGGTTCTAGAAAAATATTGATTTCTCTTCTCTCCAAACGTTGGGCAAGGTACATGGGTGCCTTTCACCCAATGGTGTGTCCCATCCTATGGTGCATCCCATGCTACCACGCAGAGGCTCCAATTCTGTCTCTTCGTTTCTCACATCATAAAGACATTTGAAACGGACAAAGCTGTGCATTGTTTGTGGAGAAAGCAATCAATATGAATACACCACAGATGTTTCCAAGCAGAATAAATCGGCCTCTGGCCTAGTTGGAATTTTCTCTCTACAGAGAGTTTTGGGTCATCCATTCAGTTCTGTCGACCCTGAAACATGTTTACCTTCACTTTTGATTGAAGGTTTCTGTCACTGGGTCTTGGAAAGCTGATGAGTGAAGAGTCTTGGCCAAGGGTAATAAAAGAATCAGCAGTCTTTCCCAGAATGTGTTCCCAGAACATTAGTCTCATGAAATGTTATTATGAGGTCTAGAAAAGAAGAGATCTATGGGCAAATACATTTTGGAGACGAGTTAATTTAACATTGAGTTAAATAAAGACAATAGCCTGTTTGTAAAGTGTAGGACTTTTCACAGACTTTAATGTGGTCATGTGTGGGTGAATCTCCACAGGTAATAAAAAAGTTATTTCTCCAAACTTACCATCTTTCATCCACCCTTACCATTTAAGGGGTCATTGGTTGTAAAATATACCCTTAATTTAATAGCTTTATTTTTTTTTAAAAGGGATTTAGTTAGTTTTTAGCATTGTAAGATGAAACTTCATTTTGGAAATGTTAAAATGTGAAAACAGTGAACTTGAGAATTAAGGAAATATATGGTTGCAGAAGTCTCTTTCTATGGAATGCATATTAGCATCCTAAGCTTTTAATATTCCAAGGAACAAAGTTTAGGAGATACAAGCCTAGAATGATTTTTGAAAGGGTAGAATTCATTGTGAACAGAGAACTGGTCACCAGCTTAATTTTTTTTTTTTTCCAAAATAGGATTGTCAAAAAATTAATAATATAAGGTTCTGTTTGTACTTTATCAAAAGAAATAATTTATTTGTTCCAAGTAAAAGAGTTTGCATTGATTGGGGCTTTTGATGGTCATGAATCAAGTGTGTTTGAATTTCCAGTTATAACCAGGACTTTTTCATGCTGAGAGTGGTAATGAAATGTACAGTCGGTCTTAAACTAATAATCGACCATAATTCACACTAGAAGTGTACTTGTAAAGATAACCTTAGTTTGTGAATTTCTAATGAATATTTTCCTGCCTGTGGGAGGACATTAGCTTGTTTCCCGGTATCTAGTCTTTGCCTACCTGGCTGGGAGGGAGAAACTTATGTATGTTTTTTAAGAGACCTCTGCCCAGCTCTAGTTCTCTCTGAAGATGGATGACATTAAAAATGACCATTTCAGTATCTCTACGGAAAGCTTGAAATAAGCCCTAGGCTTATTTATTCCACGTAGAGTCTTTGAACTAGTTCAGCTGTTTGGATCATTTGATACCAAGGTGACAAAAAGCTGGAAGGAATGCACTTTTATACATTCTTAATTGGGATGTTTGGGCAGATGACCAATGTGTGTGTTATTTCTAAGAGTAACTTAATTAAAAGTTAATAGTATCTATTCCAACTCATTACTTTCATCTCCATGTCTTCTGTGCATATAGAAAAGTTGTAGCACCTTGTAGGAACACTGTATTTCTTCAGCTAGCCCCATAAAGCTTAACTTTTTGAGTGTTTCCCTTAGTGTTCTTTTGCCTGGGTGCACTTCCTTCTGACTGTAGCTCTCTTCTGGGAACTTTGATGTTGGAGCTAAGGCTATTTTCTCTCTCTGTGTATGTTTCACTTATGATATTCATCCTTGCCATTATGAGGGGATCGCCATCTGTTTGTATTATGATAAGGACACCATCGTAATTTGGAATTAAAAAGTGAGCTCTAGGGGCGCCTGGGCGGCTCAGTCATTAAGCATCTGACTTCAGCTCAGGTCACGATCCCAGGGTCCTGAGGTAAAGCCCTGAACTGGGCTCCCTGCTCAGTGGGAAGGCTGCTTCTCCTTCTCCCACGCCCCCTTGCTTGTATTCCCTCTCTCACTGTCTCTTTCTCTCTGTTAAATAAATAAAATCTTTAAAAAAAAAAAGTGAACTCTACGTTGCTCGCTATGGTTAAAAACAAATTGATTTGCAATCTAGAATAGTTGTATATTTTTGCAACTCAAATCTTTTATTTGTCATTTAGAACTGTATCCTAGGGGCTTCAGAGAGCCATTGTGTAACTGCAGATGAGGCGGAAACAAGCCCAACAACCTACTTTAGATATTTGGAGACTCATACACAGAGCTGCTTTGGTAGCAGTTCATTCTGTTTGTGGGCTGAGCGAGGGCTATGCCCGCTTAATTTTATCCAGGCAGGAACACCAGGAGCCAGCAGTTGGCGTCTCTCAGCCCTCGATGAAGCTGCTTTTGGGGTGTCTCATGGTCAGTGTGTGGTGTGGTGTGATGTGATGGAAAGAGCCTGAACCCGAAGTTGGTCAATGTGGGGCTGAGTGCCAGTTTGTTTTTTTTCTTTTTCCAGCTTTATTGAAGTATGATTGACATAGAACATTGTGGAAGTGTGAGGTGTATGGCGTGCTGACTTGATATACCTCTATATATCTAATGTTCATGCTGGACATTAAGATCCCCAGAACGTCTTCTATCTGGAGGTCTATACCCTTTGAGCAATCTTCCTCCTCTCCCTCACTCCTTAGCCCCTGGTAACCACCATTCTAGTCTCTGTTTCTATGAGTTTGGCTTTTTTATCTTCCATATGTAAGTGAAATCTTACAGTATTCGTCTTTCTCTGTCTGACTTATTTCACTTAGCATAATGCCCTCCAGGTCCATCCATATTGCTGCAAATGGCAGAATTTTCTTCTTCCTTGGGGCTGAATCATGTTATCATGTTCCGTTGAATACCACATCTCTGTGCGCTTATCCATCAATGGGCACTTACGTTGTTTCTGTATCTTGGCTATTTTGAATAATGCCACAGCAGGCCTGGGAGCATAGATATCTTTTTTAATAGCCTGTTTTCATTCCTTTTGGATATGTATTCAGAAGTGGGACTGTTCAATCATACGGTAGCTCTATTTTTAACTTTTGAGGAGACTCCATACTACTTTCCAGAGCTACTGTACCAATTTACATTCCTAACAAGGCAGAAGAGTCCTTTTGTCTTCACCTCCTTGCCAACATTTGTTTTTTCTCATCTTCTTCTTCTTCTTTTTTAAAAAAGATTTTATTTATTTATTTGAGAGAGAGAGAGAGAGAGACAGTGACAGAGATCGTGAGAGCACAAGCCAATGGGAGAGGGAGAAGCTAGCTCTCCGCTGAGTGGAGAGCCTGACATGGGGCTTGATCCCAGGACCCTGGGATCATGACCTGAGCTGAAGGCAGATGCCTAACCGATTGAGCCACCCAGGTGCCCTTATCTCTTGTCTTTTTGATATGAGTACCAGCTTGGTTACTTCCTAAACTTGTATTCTGGGATAAATTACATTACCACTTTGTGCCTCCAATGTCTTCTTTAAAATGGGGGTGTTCTCCTACCACCTGAAACTGAATGAAGAGAAAATGAAATGAAACACTTCTGTGATGTATATGCCACGCTGTTATCTGCGTCATACTCAGATATGACAGTACTTGACTTTACATTTACCCAAGAAATCCTAACTGCACCAAAGGTTCTGTATTATTGATTTCCTAATTTTAGAGTCATTTTAAGGCCCTAAATCCTCTAGCTCTTCATCTAGAGATCACTTCTCCCTGTGATTCAAAAGCCCTGACATTGAGCCCTTACTTTTTCTCCTCAAAGTAAGCTAGTTTGCATTCATCAAGCACAGAAGATTTCTGCAGTCATTTTAATTTCCATAAAGATGTACAAAAGAGGGAGTTTTCTGGTTTAACTACAGTGGAGTAGGCTCTCAAAATCTTAGACTTGTATTAACAGAAATATCTGTGGGGTAATTCCATTTCTAGCAAAAGCAGGAAGAAGATGGTTGGGGTTTTTTTTTTTTTTATGAGCTAGCATAGCAGAGGTAATATTATATCGAACTATAAGAATTTAATTACCCCATTCCACAAATGTAGTTTTCAAATAAAGGAGTCAAAAGGATTTTCGAAGCTATTCTTCTGAACTGTGATATAAAAACCCAGAATGCATTTAGTAGATGTAAAATGTATTACTGTACATTATGAGCCACAATGAATGGAAACACGACACGAGATGGAACACACAGTGATTAAAAATCTCTTTGTTCCCTTCGTAGAAATATTATAATTTGCTTAGGGTTTTATATGCTTGTCAGTGTAAAGATGGGCATTTCTGGAGTATTTCCAATGAGTGGATTTCATAGTGGGGAAAGGTTTCCCAGAGAATGGAAATGCTGTCATTTGAGGGCTTAAATCCTCAGTGGGTGTAAGTAAGAAATGCTGGGAGGGTGGAGGGGAATAAATCACCCACGGGTGATTTATCGCTCTTTTCAGGGTCTACCAGTCTGTCCTTTATAGTGTCCATAAACAATCATTCCCTCGGCGATGAAGGGAGGGCTGAGGCAGGGTGACTTGGGGACTCCTTTACTGAAAAGTCTTTACAAAAACTCTTTGTTTCTCTTCCTTATGACAAAAGTGACATATATTCACTGTAGGGAAAAAATGTTAAAAAATGGATAAGGAAGGGAGAGAGTCTAAAGATCATTTGTAATAGGAGAGCGGCGATCACCGCTGTTAACATCTGGTGTATAGCCTTCCTGTTTTTCCGAAGTCATTTTGCCACGTCAAATAAGAACTTTGTAAGGGGAGTTGTGCCTTCCGAAAAAGGAGCAATGAGGTGTTCCTCCATTTATCAAACACCTGTGCTGTCAGGAGAGACCGTATCTTTTACATCTCCAGAAGCAAGAAGAAATTGGAAGTACTCTGGAAATATGGGGCTTGTGACTTTTCACTCAGGTAAGTTGCGGAGTGTTTTGGTGAACATCCAACGTAGCTAACGAGCTTTATTGGCTCTTCCTTTTTTTTTTGTGTGTGGGAGAAAAAAGTTAGCGGATGTGACTTTTTAACCAAAAACTGGTTTCCCTCTGTATTTTAATCTTCCATTTTCTGACTCTGCATTACGTTGTCCCTATCAGTGAGGGCTACTTTGATCTAATCCGTATTCATCCCTCCTATTATTTTCTTTTTGTGTAAAGTCATCAACATCCTTCCCCATAGCGCTTGATCTCAGAGAAGCATTCTGGTAGAGAGCAAAAGGGAAAGCTGGAGTAAAATAGAGTGAGCCCACCTTGTACAACACTATGTGGTTTTCCTTGAGCCAGTGCATCTTGGGGACCTTCTAGCAGGGCCATCCTGCGAGTGGGTAATTCAGGGTGCAGGCTTTGGGGTCAGATCACCGAGGTTCACATCCAGGCTGGGCAATGTTGGATAAGTTAATTAAACTCTCTGTGCCCTAGTTTCTCCATCTTTTAAAGTGAATAGAAATACGATTGAGTCTCGCAGAGCTGTTGGGGACTAACACATTGCAAAGCAGCTCTACCCAAGCCGGGTATTCGATACCTGCTAGCATATTTGACGTGACTGTGCACTTGGATATCGCGGTGGCCATATCGGTAAGACTCAGGGGCAGGAAGGACCCCTGTGTGACCTTGAGTAATTTTCCACCTTGCAGCAACTCGGGTTTTCCCTTCCGAAATGCAGACTATGCAGTTTATATTATGAAGGAGTTTTAGATGGAGGCAGCATGCCACTTTGCAATGTAAAGCATTTTAACCATAAATAATAAAGGTAAGGCCTCCCCTAAAAGATGTCAGGCTTCTCCCTGGAGATGGAGGAGGCCTCCCCAGAGTTAATAGCACACCTCCCCTGAGTGAACGCCGAGAAGAGCAAGTTGTAGGCAACAGCTTTGGAGAACAAATGAATAAATATTGCTCATGCCGGCGAGAGCACATGAAATATGAATTCCTGATTAAACTTTGCAAGCAGATTAGGAGTGACACTGTTCATTGATACATGCGGCACTCCCTTAATAACTAAAGAAAGCAATAAACTTGGGGTTTCACATCTCGGCTGCTCCTCCCGATGAGTTCAAATTTCTGAGAATCCATGCCAGGTGTTTGCAGGAGAAGCTATTGGAAGAGTTCCAAAAGATGTTGTTCACTCTACTTTGGATGCATTTTGGATGTGTCTCTGTGTTTGTACACAGGGGTCCTATGTCAGTGTCTAATTAGCAAGGTTTAAAGGTTCTCTGTAATAAAACATGGGGAGATACCTTAAAATGGCATACTTCAGAAAAATTTAAATGTTCAGTGCTCCAAAAAATTTTTTTGGGCTGTCAACTTTTCCTCCCTCAACTCCAATGAAAAAGACTTAGTTCTTCCAAGATAAGAGCCAAAGCTCTAATTGGTGAGGAAAGGGACATTGGATTCCGCTTCTTCCCAAAGGTGTTTTAACCAAGACGTGACCTTGCTGTATCCCTACTAAACTTCTTTTCCATGACTCGGATAGAATCAGTTGTAGCCCATTCGTTTATTTATTCAGTAAACATTTACTGAGCATCTATTATGTGTCAGGCAGTGGGGATTCAACTGTGAAGTAGGAAGACATGGTCCTGCTCCCTGGGATGTAGAGTCTAGCAAGGGATACACACAGCGAACAGGGATTGAAATATAACTTGCTAAGTTCAAAGAGAAGGAAAGGAGGACACTTAGGTCAGATTGAGGATGATCGGGGTGGTTTCTGGGGGGAAGACTTTCTCAGCAGTTAGATAATTTGTTATTTGCTATTGTATATGCTTCCTGATGGAAGAGATATTAGTACTTTAGGAAGCTTTTGCCTCTTCGTGGATTGTCTGCATATCAGAAAGCTCCTCTGATAGAGTTTCAGGAACCATTGACCTGTGATTAAGCCCACAGTTGCCTACCCAGAAGGTAATTTCTCTGTAGAGATGACTGTGTAGAAGCAGAGCCCGGAGATGGACGAGTCAGCCATGAAGACGTCTGTGGTCTTTATCTCCCCAGAGTGGGGAACCGTCGTCTGAGTTATAGCTCTTGCATCGCCTGAGCATTTGACATGTGTTTATTCATTTAAGTCTGAACAATGGGAGTTCAGGATGGGCAGGACTCCTATTATCCCTGAACACAGTCCCTGGTGTCTACACCACTGGTGCTCAATTAAAATTTGGTGAGTAAAGGAATCCCCATTATATAGATGAATAAAGGGAGGTTCATATAAGTGAAATGACTTGTCCAAGACCATCCAGTAAAATAGTGGCAGAATCTGAGCTATGAGATTTTCTGAGGCCTGATCTAGTGCACCGGACCATTTCTCAGGAGTTCAGGATGTCAGAGCAAGGTGTGACCAAGTGAGGCAGCAGAGACCCGTGCTTGGTGTCCTGGAAGCAAGTTATTACTAAAGAAGCAGGATTCAGGCTAATGTGGGGTAGTGGGGATGGAGGTAGTGTGGTGGGGGGTGAGGGGCAGGAAGTGAGGGGGGAAATATGTGGATATATAGCGAGCACTTTGCTTAAGTTTAAAAAGGGGCGTGCATTTACACATCAGAGGCTATCACATGAACATCCGGATTCCTAGCTTCTCTCTTTTTTTTTTTTTTTTTTAAAGATTTTATTTATTTGACAGAGAGAAACACAGCGAGAGAGGGAACACAAGCAGAGGGACTGGTAGCGGGAGAAGCATGCTTCCTGCAGAGCAGAGAGCCCGATGCGGGGCTCGATCCCAGGCCCCTGGGATCTGACCTGGGCCGAAGGCAGACGCTTAATGACTGAGCCACCCAGGCTCCCCAAGGATTCCTAGCTTCTCTTAAAAAGACCAGAGTCTCTGGGAGTCTGACTGCTCTTACCCAAGGAGACAATTGGCCAGAGCAGGGTTGCTGTTCTGTTAGAAGGGGCACATGATCCTGAATTGAGAAGTAAAAGCTCATCTTCAGTCACCTGCCTGTTCCCCCTTTATGATTAGGGGCATCTACTGACTAGAGGGAGGGCGAGGGAGCAGAGGGGTTGGTGCTTCTGGGCACGATGTATTTTACATCCTTGCCTAATTGATTGTAGCCTCAGGTCTCCCAAGCCTGCCTGTTAGCAGCGCTGTTTCCCACTTGTGGGCCTGAAAAGACGTGGCTTCCCATAATGACTAGTTAGGACTGTGCGCTCTTTACTGGCTCTCGATGACGCGTGCTGTGTTCCCTGTCTTGCTCTGGGGTCACTGAGGACTTGAAGGCACTTAGCCCCGGGGCAGCCATGGAAGGATGGCTGCAGGCAAGTTGGACAGATTTCCTGGCATACGCCACACCAAGCTCTTCCGGACGTCAATTCTAGGGGCCGGCAGCGCTCAGTCGCCGACAAGAGGGGGCAACCGGTATGAAATTATGCAAAAGTCATTGACTTAGGGGGATGGGCCCCACCGATTCCAATCCAGCCCTATCACCCCTCCCCTTGCCCAAGTATTGAACCTAAGTGTCAGTTTCCTCAGCTGTAAAATGGCAGATTTAGCACTGACAAATGCTAAGAATTGAATCAACACTAGTTAGTCGTTTTATTTTCTCCATTTTATGGACGACCTAAGACTCAGAAAGGCTAAGTAACTTTCCTAAGGTCAAGGAAATGGCAGAGCCCGCCCTTGAAGCTCGATCTTTCACTCCAGAGTCAAAGCGCTCAAGCTACCGTATTGTATTACTGTCACAGTGCCTGTCTCTCGGAGTTGTTGTGAGCACGATGTAAAGTGCTGAACGCCGTGGTAGAGAGTAGCTTTCAGTAACGGGCAGTGGTTATTACTAGAGAGGGGGAGCTCAACTGAGCTGAATGCTATCTGGAGGTTCAATTACCTGTAGACCTTCACTGAGACAGGGGCCCCAATTCACAGGTAAATCTTCTCAGCCCCATTTACACATAGAGACGGCTAGTGTCGACTCTGAGGGTGAGAGATGGGGATGGGAGTGCTGATAGTTAGTGACTAGAAAAGAAACATGACTTCATTAATAAAAACCTGAAATAGAAGCCGGCTTGGTGCAATGGAGTGGCGAGAACGGCTCTCCCCGCTAGACGTACTTTTCTCGTCAGTTTTCAGACATAGAATCGTCTCCGGGATTTTGGCGCTTGCCCGGAAAGAAATAAGTGAGCGAGTGCAAGCTCTTTAGCCCTAATGTCTGGGAGGGTGTTGCTTTTAGTAATGCAGGGATAAAAATAAAACGACCCTCTAAAGGCAGTGGAGACTGCCCACAGCTTACTGGGGAGTCAGTAAAAACCTCATTTTTCATACTAGCCTCCGAGAGCTGACCTTTAAAATCGCCACATCTGGGGAGAATGTGTGATTTGATGCAGAACATTTTAGGACATGCCATAGGATGAATGGCTGAGAATGTGCTCATCAGTTTTCTTCTCCTTCAAGGAGCTCAGAATTGCTTAGGTTATAAAAGTCAGTTCTTGGACACTTCCAAACCTATGGCGTTTCCTCAAGAAGGTCTTCTGTGCAGGGTAGGTGAAGCACATATATATAAATGGAATGCTGATCCATGCACCTGGTAGGAAAATGATTTGTGTGTGTGTGTGCGTGTCTGTGTGCGGGTCTGTCCTCAAGGTGAAGTTTAGGTGTTTCAAGGTAGCTTGTTGCGTAATAAGTTCAGTAGATGGTTGTTTGGAAAAAGATGGAATTGCTTTAAAAAGAGGGCCAAACCATGTGAATGGCTTTGTTGTGGGGATGTATTGAGACTCGTGTACTACATCGAGGGCCCAAGGAGTAATATTGCTGAATATAAAGCCAGCTCTTGATTTGGGAAACTCAAAATACCTGTACGTCCAGAGGGCATTAAAGAGAAGCCCATTTGTATTCATAATACCTTTTAAAGAGCCACGGAATTTTGTGGAAAACAGCATTGGATGGGTGGTCAATCTCACAAATTCATCTCCGGGAGAAAATAGCATCTGTCGGATCACATGGGTCATCATCTGCTAAATGAAGGTCTGGGCAGTGATGCCGGTAGAAATCCCTGTGGCTGCTGCTTCTGAGTGGCTTGGGCTGTGAGGCACCTCAGGGCCTGGGTTTGTCACAGTCGGACTCCTCCCTAGCCCGACAAAGCGCAGTCAGCGTTTTCCTTGGCGTGTCTCCCACTGGCTACAAGTTTCAGACACGGCCAACTCCCGAAGGGGTTGATGAGTAGGATGATCCTCCCTTCCTCGTTGGCTTGAGGGCCATTGGCTGTCGTGGAAGAGAGGTCAGGGGACAGGACCATTTCTGAAGCTGTAAGTGAAAACGGATGTGATGGCTGCTGTTGAAGGGTTTTCATCTTTACAAGAAAGTCTAAATTTTGGAGAATTTGCTGAGGGTAGTAGTTACGGCTCTGGAAGACTGGCCCTCACTCTGTTGCTCGAGCCACCGGGAAGCTCTTCTTGTTTAACTATTTCCTTCCTCCTTCAAAATGTGCTGAGCACCAGCTACGGGTCAGGCAGGGTGCTAGAGATCAGATATTGAACAGGAAGAACAATCAAACCAAGTCGGTTGGAGCCTGGTGGAGAGGACAGGCAAGCAGACTGGCGATTTCCATGCAGACCCATCAGTGCTGCCCTGGGAGAGAGAAGAGAGCCACCTACCCCAGCAGGAATTAGGCAGGGGAGCTGGACAATGATGAGAGCATTCCACGCAGAGGGAAGGCAGCGTGCAAAGGCTTAGATGGGAAGCTGAGGAGAGCATGGCCCGCCCGCACAGTGGCAAATCCCTGAGGGATAGGTGATAGGGAGGAAGAAGGTTGAGAGATGAGGCTGGGGGAGGCAGAGACTGGGTCATGGAGGGTCTTTTTCTGCCACATGGAGAAGAATGGACCTTACCCCGGTGAAGGTCTGTAATTGGGCCATGTAATTGTAACATGGCCGCTGTGACCCGACATTTAGCGCTGGGGAAGGAGAGTCTTAGAGTGAATTTTGCCAGGGTTTCAGGGCTGGTCCAACCGCTTGTGAGGCTCTGATGTTACGTGAATGCTTATCACTCCTGTTAGTCCATGATACGTCTTTTTTTCTTTTTTTTTCTATTTCTTCTCCTTTGTTTTACTTTAAAAAAAAAATACTATTAAAGCCTGATGTAAAAGTGAGTAAATGTTAAGTGATAAATCAGGTGGCCTTCTTTGAAGTTGAAAATGCTCAGAGATAAGCTGAAGGAGGGACAATAAAACTGAAATGGCCAGAGGGCTCTTAAACAAAATCATCTGATTGTTCTTAGAAGCAACGAGAAAGATATAGGAAGCAGTAGTTAAGCAATGCACAGAAAAAAATCCCAACGAAAGCAGTGCTGCTGAAAATCGCCTGTGTCGATGTATTCTTCAATAAAAGTTGTTTTCTGCTGACGCTTTTCTTCCCCCTACGGATGTCCCTCTTATATTTGATGATCAATTTTCCACAAGGTTTGCTATAATGTTTCCTCAGAGCTTAGGTTTTTACATTTTAATTCATTCAATGGCAGTTCTTAACCTAAGACAATATATGCTATTTCCATAACTCAGGATCACCGTTTTCTAGCTGACAAGACGCTCCTCAAATCCCAACCCTCCTCTTTGGCTCTGCTTGTTTTTACCTGTCGTGATTTGAGGAGAGCCCCTGGCGAAAGAAGCCGTCTCTGTCAGCTCCACAAGTAGAGCCTGTGATCTGGTACATTCTATAATTTGACTCACCTCTACCTTCCTTTGATGCTCATTCTGGGTTCCCAGAAGTCAACCCCCGACCCAGCCTCTTGATACGACTCCTTCCAGTAACTTCCACTCTTCTTCCACTCCAGAGCCCTTCTAAGATCCCATTAATCCTTCAAAGTCCAGCACAGACTTCATATTCTTTGTGTTCTGAGACAGATAAGCACACTGCAATTTCAAGACAGAGTGAGTTTGTGGCAGGAGAAAAACAGCAGGTTTTTAAAAATTATTATTTTTATGTTAATCTAGTCTCCCCAGCCATACTGCACATTTTGCAAGCAAAGGGACCGCGTCTTTCCCTGCTTTTGGAATCTCAACTGGAGTTTAGCACAGGAGAAGTGAGTAAGTATCAATGTAGACAGTGTATCTGGGTTAGGTTGTGGCTCGCCAAGAGCCACAGTGATGTTCATTTGAGGCTCGTGGTAAAATGAATGCAGAAATACAGGTGTAGCTACCATCACACAAGGCAATTTGGACTACGGTCCTTGGAATCTGCACAGCCCCTGGCCCCCAAGTCCGTGAACACGGGATCAGCGGCTTCCTTCTGCCGGGGGTGGGATGGCCTTTGAGCTGTGCCTGAGCGCTATGCTTACAGAGCAAGCTGTAACCCCAGGACTGCAGGTGACTGACGGATGGATTCCAGCTCTCAGTTCCTAGCGTCTCTTACACTCGTGTTTTACACAGGACTAGTGGGGGCCAAATACCAAAGCGTGCAAAATCCGCCTTTCTGCTGTCTCTTGAAACCCGGTCCCTGAGCCCTTCCCCACTTGGGATGCCTTGCTCTGGGGACACCACCCTGGGGTGGTCACAGCATCCCAGTGGGCTGTGGCTTTCCATGCTCTTGGGAGTGTTTGCAGATTAAATGGTCAAAGAGACGACAACAGAACCTGAGGTCTGGTGCATTTCAGGGGCATGAGCCTCTTCTGTGGCTAAAACTGTTCAGTACCCGTGTTCACTTTTGATTGCCGATGGTGACTTGTATTGTCTTGACATTTCTGTCCTAAAGCTTCTGGCTTAGCTATCCCACCTCATTCGGTCCCAATCCTATTGTCATTTGCAATTTAATTGAGATGAAGGGAAATGGGTTCAAAGGAGAGAAGACACCTGCTGCTGCTTGTAAACCGAAATGTTGATGGAGCTAAAATTCAAACCCCAGTAGCTGGGGCTGGGCGGGAGAGGGGCGAGTTTGAGGGGACCTGGATGGTTCCACCTTTCCACCAGTCCTCAGGTGTATGTTTTGATGTGTTGCTTGTTCCAGCTAAGATGGGAAGGTGTTAGCGAAAGCACTGTGAAGGCAGGGTTTGTTTGTTTGTGTGTGTGTTTGCACCTGTCAAAGGTGCAGACCCCTGATGTTGCAACATCTTTGAGTAGCATTCTTCCTCTATCCGTTTGTTAGGATCCAGGAGCCAAATAGAACAGATGCTTGCAGCACTTGTGCGAGAACGGGCTTCTGAGGTCCCAGCTCTATAGGCAGGCACTGAGCCTTGTGTTCTGGGTTATAGAGCCCCGGCGGCAACGCAACAATGGTGGTGGTGGGGGGGGGGGCAGGGATAGAACCTGGAAGCGAGGGCTGTATGGGGGCAGGGAACTTGGGGAGGGCAGGGTTATGGCTCTACACCCACTCTAGAAGGATTTCATGATTTCAACAGCAGGTTCTGCTGGGCCCATGTGACCTGCCAACCGTCGCCCTGCATTCATCAGTGCTCTTGTTGATGGAGAAAGAATGCTGGATTTGAACTTAGGAAATGAGCTTCATTCCTAGCTCTGCCTACCATGAGTAGTGGTTTCTAGGACCATCACTGGAATGTTGAGTCTTAGTCTTTCCCGTCTATAAAGTGGGAACATGTAGTGATAACTGCTCCATCTCAAGTTACAGTAAGATAACAAGTCTGTACTAAAGTGAAATCTGTGAGAATACATCATTAAACTGGGACATCTTCTGGCTAAGTTTCCTATTATCTTGATGTTTTAGCATCATTGCCGAATTGTTTAGTGATAACTTCAAGTATGGGGACGTTTAGGTTTGTATGCTCAAGTGTCAAATTTTATATTTTTGTGTTTTCTGAGTTCTTGGGTCTGACTTTTATGTGTTTTTTCACGTTCCCCTCTTATGTTAGGGTATGGGCTTAACACTACATAAGTAAACTTTGGACTGTGTACAAGATAAAGATAAATAAGATTTCAATGAGGTCCTGAGATTCTTTTAGATGTAAAGTAATTCAAATTTAGCATGGAACTTTTCGTTATGTTTAGCGCATCTCAGGACCTTTCTAAACTCTCTTTGCTAGCTTCTTGCTTTGTGCCCGTGTGGATATGTGGATAACAGAATTCAATATGTGGAAGGATAAATGTGATTATTTTAAAATATATACTACCTGTATGTAAAGGTCAGATTTTTAGTGAAAGTGGTAGAGAAAATATATCATTTACTCCCAGGCATTTACTAAGTGATGTGTGGAAGTCACTTTCCTGGAGAAAGTGAGAGAAGTAGACAGCCAGGCTTCTTCCTGGAAGTTTGTGGGCACCCTTTCAATCCAATTTAAGAATACAGAAGGACTCTCAGGAAGGGAAGATAGAATTATTTCAAGGGATGCAGGGAGTGGGTAAAGTGGGAGGTGAAAGGACCTTTTGAAAGGGCAATTGGAATAGTAAATGTCTTTTTCATCAAGAGTTCTTTGAGGGGTGCCAGGGTGACTCAATCGGTTAAGCATCTGCCTGTGGCTCAGGTCATGATCTCAGGGTCCTGGGATTGAGCCCCGCATCAGGCTCTCTGCTCAGCAGGGAGCCTGCTTCTCCCTCTCCCTCTCTCTCTATAATCCACCCCCTCAAATTAATCAATAAAATCCTTTAAAAAAAGTTCTTTGAAAAAGCTGAATTTCTCCTTAATTGGAGTATTTGCCTTAGCAAAAGCTTCAGGTACCTAACACCAAACAGCAGAAAGATGTTGCAGTGTTCGCTTTTGGAAGTCAGCATGTCTGGCCAGTGTACATTTGCTGGTCTGTCTAGAGTCTGTGGACTTGGTTCCCTCAAGTTTGCGCTACTACCGCCTGCTTGGCTAGACCAGATATTGTGAGAGTGGTGTACTACCAATAGTGACCTGAAGATGGCAGCATTGGGGCGACCTATCTCATTTTCCTAAGCACCTGCCCTGCCTGGTACATTCTGTAGGTCTGTTCCACAGCAGTGTTTGGATTTCAGATTGTCACTCAGACTTTTCTCTGCTTAATGACTGCATGTATGTAAATGATTCTGTTTTCCTTCTGTGGAAGAGGTCCGATCTATCACTCCTGTTTGGGTTTTCAGCTAATGATTATATGTAATTATACTCAAGTAAAATATTTATAAATAATTACACATAATTAGTGGTATGTAAAATTTGGAATTCATGAACATCAGCTTTGATGAAAGGTACCTTTTAATTTGGAAAGTGATAATCTTAGTATTATTTGTTTCTATTTGAAAGACATTAGTGGCCAAGAATCTGCAATTCTCTTTTACAGGTGTTCTTGTAACGTTCAGGGTTTTTTTTTTTTTTGGTGGTTATTTATTTTTTTGGTTGTTGTTGTACTGTTTTGCTAATAGGTAGGATATTTATTTGGCAAATCTCTAGGGAATATATTATAGATCCACATCTGGAGAGTGGTCAGAGGAAAACAAATTATATTTTCTTAAAATTTGCCGAAGCAATTAGTTATCCTTGAATTCCAAAAGGCCTCCAAGGGGTCAGCCAGTCCAACTCTAAGCAGGCTTTGCATTTAAAACCAGGCAGAAGAAAGGTGCAGTCATCCCGGCTTCTCCGTCAGTGATCATGCCCGGGGCACTCTGTTTTGTGAGATCTCCACTAGTCTTGAAAACAGAAAAGAATTGTCCTGAGCACGTCCATAATTCAAATTTTGCCAACATCTGAGATTCAGGTACGTTTTGCCATTTCTCTTTAGCTACACATGGAGCTGCAAATGGAAAAGTGTCTTAAAGCCAAAGGTCTAATTCTCTGGGGAGAATAGGCTGTAGAAGTTAGCACGTAGGCTTTCCTTGGTTGAGGACAACAGATAACAAATGAGCAGATGGAGCTCTGTAAGGTCAGAGTTTCTGGAAGGACTCCCAGACGAGGTATGGGGCCAGAGAGCATTCTGAGTGATGGGAAGGAAGATTCACAGCAGCTCTTTCCTCTGAGCTTGCCCTGATTCTAGAAGCACATGGACAAAGACACACTGATAGATGTAACTTTGAACCTGTAGTTGAGTTGATGCAGACCCTTTAATTCCTGCTTTAAAATAGGATAGGGATGCAAATCTATGTGAAGACCGCGTGTGTGGCGCACCAGACATTCTCAGGGGCTCTCTCAGCCTGTTTAGATTTAGATCATTATGTATGCACTGATGTAGCCTAAGGAAAATTAAAAATGCCCTTAATAGGCTGACCCGAATGCTCCTATAGCTGGCTCCGTAGGGGTAGTTTTGGAGGCTTTTGAACCTGATAGCTTTCTTTCCTTTTATTTATTTTTTTTTTAACAAACTCTTCTGTATTTAATGTTAAGACTCCAAGGATTTTACCTCATGTGCTATAAATGGAATATAAGTTAGGGAAGTCAACCAAAAACACACTAAGAAGATGCCATGAGATTTTAGTTTTCCTCTTTTAGACTTTTATTTCTCTGTTTTGGTGGTAAGGGAGAATCATGCATCAATTAATCTTTTACCTAGAAACATTACAATGTGACAGAAGTCAAGCTCTTTGAAATTTGGAGCTTTAGATCTCTTAAACGTCACCGTCTAGACTGGTCCTGGGTAAATCACTTTATGTCCTTAAACATAAGTTTTCCTTTTGGTGAAATGGGACACTGAACTTCCAGGCCTCTTGTTCTATGACAATACAGTCACTTCTCTTCATTGTGCCCAGGACTGTACACAATTTTTTGGAGGACAGGGGCACCTGGGGGGCTCTCTTGGTTAAACCTCTGACTCTTGATTTCAGCTCAGGTCTTGATCTCAGGGTTGTAAGTTCAGTCCCTGTGTTGGGCTCCTCACTGGCCATGGAGCCTACTTAAAAAAAAATAAAAAATTATATGTATGTTTTTTTTTCTGGAGGGGGGGAACAGACTTGAGGGCTATATTTTAACTTTTCGACACATGCTCAGGTCTCTTGTTTTGGTTCTTCTGCTAGGGTCTCTGTGATACTGACTTCTCCCCATCCCCTGCTCCTCCTGGCCCAAGTCCTTTTCTTTTTTTTTTTTTTTTAAGATTTTTTTTATTTATTTGACAGATAGAAACACAGCGAGAGAGGGAACACAAGCAGAGGGAATGGTAGCGGGAGAAGCAGGCTTCCCGCCAAGCAGGGAGCCCGATGCGGGGCCCGATCCCATGACCCTGGGATCTGACCTGAGCCGAAGGCAGACGCCCAACGACTGAGCCACCCAGGCGCCCCCCCAAGTCCTTTTCTAAGTCACTCGCCTCCTAGCTCCTTGGCTGCCTCTGCCTCCTCACTGGTCTCTCTGCTTCTACCCTTGCCCCACCGACAGTCTGTTCTTTACCCAGCACCAGCACAATCTTTTGAAACGAAATCAGAACACGTCTGTCCCTTGCCTGAAACCCCTCCCATGACTTCCTACTGCCCTTGGAAATACAAATCTATTCCTGCCTTTGCACCTGCCTCCTCAGCTGGGAATGCTCTTTCCCTAAGATCTTGCACAAAGGGCTGCTTTTCAAGTGGGTTGCGGCTTAAATATCACTCACTCAGAGACGCCTTCCCTGACCACTTCATCTAAAGCAGCCATCTCTTCTGCTTAATACCTGACACATTACGTGGATTTATTATTTATATAGCATATCCCACCTGCAATTATCCTGTATATTGGTTTTTGTTGTTATATCTCATCCCAGTAGCAAATAGGCTTCATGGGATTAAGGACTTTGTTGCTGTGTTCATTGCATATCCTTAGAAGCTAAAGCAAATTTCGGTGCTCAAGGAGTGTTTGTAGAATGAATGAATGAATGGACATCATGGGTAGGAAAAATACAGGCCAGAGAGGTTATGGTCACATAGCTAATTAGAAGCAAGGCCAAAGAAGACATGGACAGACATTTCTCTAAAGAAAGCATGCAGGTGGCCAACAGACACATGAAAAAAATCCTCAACATCACTCAGCATCAGGGAAATATGCATCAAAACCACAATGAGCTACCACCTCACACACATCAGAATGGCTAAAATTAACAAGGCAGGAATCGACAGATGTTGGTGAGGATGTGGAAAAGGGGGAACCCTCTTACACTGCTGGTGGGGACACAAACTGGTACAGCCACTCTGGAAAACAGTATGGGGGTTCCTCCAAAAGTTAGAAATAAAGCTACCCTATGACCTAGCAATTGCACTACTGGGTATTTACCCAAAGAATACAAACAGTGATTTGAAGGGGCACATGCACCCCAATGTTTATAGCAGCAATGTCCACAATAGTCAAACGATGGAAAGAGCTCAGATGTCCATCAACAGATATATGGATAAAGAAGATGTGGTGTGTATACACAGACATACACAGACACTGAAATATTACTCAGCCCTCAGAAAGAATGAAATCTTACCATTTGCAACAACATAGATGGAACTAGAGGGTATTGGGCTAAGCGAAACAAGTCAGTCAGAGAAAAACAGTTATCATATGATCTCACTCATATGTGAAATTTAAGAAACAAAACAGATGCACATAGGGGAAGAGAGGGAAAAATAAAATTAGACAAAATCAGAGAGGGAGACAAACCATAAGAGACTCTTAACTCTAGGGAGCAAACTGAGGGTACTGGGTGATGGACATTAAGGGGGGCATGGGATGTAATGAGCCCTGGGTGTTATATGCAACTGATGAATCAATAAACTCTACACTTGAAACTAATAATACACTATATGTTAACTAATTGATTAAAAAAAAAAGAAGAAGAAGCAGGGCCAAGACTAGAACTCAGGTCACACTGCCACACAGCAAGCCTGACTTAGAGATAATTCTCTCATTCGCTAGTTATTCATCAACTATTTATTGAGCCTGAGACACAATTGTGTATCAGTGGTTCTCAAGCAGAAGAGATGTTGGTCCCTTGGGAACATTTTTCAATGTCTAGAGACATTTTTAGCTGTTACAAGCTGGGGGCTTGTAACAGTGGGGCTGCTCCTGGCATCTCGTCGGTAGAGGTCAGGGATGCCGTCCTACAATGCACAGAGTTTGGGGGGGAGACACATGACCATGGGTAGCACACATAAGGAAATTAAAGACCATGTCAAAAAGGGTATGACGGAAAAGAGAGAAAAGTCAGAGCTAGCAGGAGGGCTGGCGGGCATTGCTGGTGGTGATGGGGGTAGGAAGGACTCTAATTTTAGCCTTCAGGGAGGTGAATCGGGAAAGGAAGTTTTCCTTGGGAGGTTGAGCGCCATGACCTGTAAGGACCAGTCCTTGGGGTTCAACCCACTCAACCTCCGAGGTCATCCTTACATTTAAAAAGTATAAAACCCTTCCGAACCAGGGGACATCTCAACTTCCAAATGAAAATAGAGCAAACTGCCGTGGGCTAGAAATAATTACCATTTTCTACTTCTCAGGGGTGTGTGGATTCTTCTTTCTCAACATTGTCAGTGCTCAGTCATCACTCACACAGGGAGGGCAGTGTTAATGTGATACAATTGTATTGGTCATTGTCAACTTCTCACTTTTAGAGCAAGAGTGTGTGATTTCAGCCTCTCTCAAGAGCATCCTGAGATTTTTGGTTGTACAGAGGTTTCTGTCTGCCTAGGTTGGTTTCCTAAAATCAACAGAAACAGTTAAAGATTTCAGTGTCTTGGGAAAGCTGGAGTAGTTGAGGCTCGCAAAACTCAGTCAATGAAGTGGTTCTTACTATATAATTTCTTTTTAACATACACACATATACGTGTATCTATGTGTGTAGCATATGTAGATATACATGTAAGATCTTGCTAAAAAAAATCATACTAAAATTGTGGTGTTGGTAATTTGGTAAGTATGTACTTGCTCTTTTGGTCTTGTTCTTGTTTCTTTACCACGGTTCCTTACCAAGCATTGGCACCTGGCAGGTACTCAGCAAAAGCTTGTTGAATGAATAAACAAACTGCAAAAATCACTTTGGGATTACTGGGTTCCAAGCTATTTTTCCACATTTGCATGAACTTTTTTTTATATCAGTTGAAACACAACTTGGTAAACACAGTAGCATATTCTTCTTTGTTTTTTTCTTTTTAAGATTTATTTATTTATTTTAAAGAAAAGAGAGTGTGTGTGCGAGGAGCGGCAGAGGGAGAGAATACCCAAGCAGACTCCTGCTGAGCACGGAGCCCAAAGCACTGCCTGATCTCATGTCCCATGAGATCAGGACCTGAGCCAAAACCAAGAATCAGACACTTAACCGACTAGGCCACCCAGGCGCCCCAGCAGTAGCATATTCTTACGGTGTTGTGACTGTGACATATTCATTCATTTCTAAATTGGGGTTTTTTATTTTATTTTTATTTTTAAAATTATCGCCGGGGATATGATTTGACTTATGGGGTTTCTGATTCTGCTAAGCATAAAACTCTTAGTAATTAATACATTTTCCATATACATTTAGCCTAGGGAGGGATTATTAAGTGAGGGAATAGATTTCAATGAATGGTGCTCGCTTTGGCAGCACATATACTAAAATTGGAAAGATTTCAATGAATGTTCTTAATTCATATGTATTTAAATTGACAGTGTTGAAGAAATTATGCCCGGTGCACCATTTTATTTTGGGTGCCATTTTATTCTGTAGAAGAACAATGTTGACTAGTTCACTGGATGTATGTCCATGCTTTTTTTTTGGTTTGTTTTTTTTTTTCTTCAGTGCTATTTCTTCACAATCGAGTTTGGCCTTTGCAAGCAAGAAGGGCAACTGAGGGCATATGGAGCAGGACTCCTTTCCTCCATTGGAGAATTAAAGGTATGAAGCTGTGAATGAAAACATCCTTCCCAGGCAAACTGGTTCAAGGTCATGGAAATATTGATTTGTTTGTTTGAGCAGTTCTACTCGTAGGTACCCCATAAATATTTAATACAGAGGATTTGGCACCTCAGATGTGGGTACTGACCTAACTTTTTGCACTTCGGAAAATGGGTCATGCCTTTCTAGGTTCATGGTGTGACTCAAATGGTTGAGCAGCCATGTGCACAGATCAACAGGAATGACAAATGTATGCTCAAATGTTGGATAACATATGACTGGCCTAAATTTAGTGCTGAAAAGTGGGCAGCCAAGTTAGCAGTGATCCTCTTGATTGAAATTTCCTTGTAAGGATAGCTTGGCTATTTTCATTTCTGTTATCCCCATGGCTCCCATGGATACCCTAGAATTTACTCCTCCAAGGGGAACATGAGATTATTTTAGCCTTTTTAAAATTAATGTGTATTAAAACATTGTGGACATATACAATTTGGAAAAAAAAATCCTAAATAAACCTACATTCAGAAAGGTAGCTAATATGTATAGTAATGCCTAAGGAATGCTACACACACACACACACACACACACACACACATATTTGTGTGTATATATATATATATACAAACAATATTTTATTTGGTCTTAAAATACAGTAAAGGGATGTCTGGGTGGCTCAGTTGGTTAAAATATAGTAAATTGGTCATTTATTCAGAAATGTTGGGGCCTGGATCATTTGACAATTTAAATATCCTTTAATAATTGCTATCTATACCGCTGGGAGATAGCAAGTTTTGATGAATTTAGAATGCAATGGGATGTATAATCTGGAAATGGTACTAAAGATAGTTTAATCTTTCTTTGGTTATCCTGACTAAGATCAGGATTATTGACTATGCTAAGGTTGTTATTTGGGGTATTGATTATCCTTATATAATATAGTTGGGAAATAGATGATTATTGGAAATTTTTAGTTGTTTATATTCTTGAAAGGTACAGTAAAACTGTAGTCTTATTGAGTATTCACTTTATGATTCCATTCATTCATTCATTCCTCAAACATTTGATTATCTACTATGTGCCATGTACTGTGCCAGTCAGTCACTGGGGATATAAATAATGAAGAAGAAGGAAGAGGAGGAGAGGGAGGAGAGAGAAGAGGAGGACGGGGAGGTTGGAGAGGAAGAGGAGAGGAAGAAGGAGCAGCATCAGCAGCAGCAGCAGCAGCAGCAGAAGAAGAAGAAGAATAACAATATAATGTCGACCCCAGTGGACACTTAAGCAGACCTCAATTAGTATTGTAGGTGTTTTAAACACATTAACTCACTTATCTCTCATAACA
Source organism: Procyon lotor (assembly GCA_028646535.1). Lineage (NCBI taxonomy): Eukaryota > Metazoa > Chordata > Mammalia > Carnivora > Procyonidae > Procyon > Procyon lotor. Next base: position 70,734,197 of record CM053611.1, read on the forward strand.
ACCCAGTGAAATAAGCAGTATTATTATCACAGATGAGAAAACTGAAGCATAAAGACATTAAGGAGCTTACCCAAGGTGACCCAGCTACTAAGGGTTGGAGCTGGACCCAAGTCCAGGTGGCCCACCCTGCAGGATTCCAGCCCTTAACCAGCAGTCTGTACTGCCTGGGGTCCCTGTTATCAGAGGGTTTACTTTCTAGTGCAAGGGATAAATAGGCAATCAGATAATGGCAAGTGTGACACATGGGCCTGGCAATTACTTGGTCACGCCGGCGAAGGCTCCTGACGAGGGCCTTGCTGCCCAAGCTGATTCCTGAGGAGTGGAAAAGACGAATGAGGGGAGGATGAGATGCACAGAACAGTGAGCAGACGGCAGCGTGTGTGCTCTTGTCAAATCCTGGCCTGTTTGGGGATCAAATCCCCAAATTTGCCCCAAATCTCCAGGCAAATCCTGCCTAGAGCTCCATGTGGCTGGCGTAGATGAGAACATTTCACATGACAAAAGCCTGATGTAATGTGGTAATTTTATTTTTTTAAAGATTTTATTTATTTATTTGACAGAGAGAGAGAGATCACAAGCAGGCAGAGAGGCAGGCAGGGAGAAAGGGAAGCAGGCTCCCCGCTGAGCAGAGAGCCTGATGCGGGGCTCGATCCCAGGACCCTGAGATCATGACCTGAGCCGAAGGCAGAGGCTTTAACCCACTGAGCCACCCAGGTGCCCCGGTAAATTTTTTTTTTTTTTTAACAAAGTTCGCATCAGCAACAAAAAGCCACTTGGGGTTAATTTCAGTACAGTGGCCGAAGCCCACAGCAATAGCATGATGTCATATCCCCGTAAGACCCATGCCTTCTGTAGAGTGCTTCTTGATTTCCATGAAGAAAGAATTTGAAAATGATTTAGCTCTTGAGCTACATCTATTTACATTCTCCTCAGAAGGTTTGTAAATGACGCCAGAAACAAAAGAAACAAATCTCTCTCATTGCCCCAACTTCCGACAGGGTCCTCTAATCGGGTTAATGGGGCATGTATAGGCAGCACTGGGGTGAAACTGTTGTTTTTGTTCCTATTGGTGTGGACAGAAATGTCTGGAAATGGAAATCAGCCAGGGCTACGTACACCAAAGGGCATTGTCTGCCGTGAATCTTGTTCTGGTCCATCACCTCTAGTCATTAGCATTCTTCTATTCTCAAATTTCTACACTCCAACATCCCAGTGATTGCTACTTTGGACCATTTTTACAATTCAGAAATTTTTGCTATGAGAAGTTTCTTCTGATGACTCACAGAGAATACATAACACAGGATGCTTCCCCTGTCCGCCTCCCTCCCTTCATCTCCACTATGCTCTGTGCAAATGTCCAGAACCCTCTCACAGCCTCTGAGTACTTCAGTCTGACTTCTATTTGAATGGACATGTGATGATCCTGAACTCAGGGTTGGGGGATAACTTTAGTGATAGCATTGTAAAAATTCCTGTGTAAAACATGCTTAGAATTTCTAAAGGAGTTACCTTTTGCAGTGAAATATCTCTTGTTTCAAACTGTAGCTTAAATGTAGGTCCCAGCTAAATGGTTGGAGATTTTGGTGTAGTCCTCATTATTTTTACATAAATATCCACGATTCACCTTCTCTCCTTGACAGAGCACTTTTTAAAATTTGTGCTTAAAGAGGCTAAATTTTCCTGGGCGTAGATGTTGTATTTCAGAGCTGACCAAGTACTCCCAAGGGGTATGTCTGTAGTTTGGAGGATAGCTTTCATTTTCCCCCTTATTTTTTCAATGATTACAATGCTTGTTTTTTGACAATCGTTGGAGAGAGAAACAAAATAAATACGGAAAAGCTTGTATAAGCAACATCTGATAGCCACGAAAACCTCTTCTTTTAACCTCATTAGTGGTTTCTCTCTCTCTTCTCTGTTCTGTGATATACTTTTAGGCATTTCAAAAGTGTGTTTGGGTAGGGCCCCTACCATACTTTCATCACTCGGGGGAGTAGTTGATAATGAGCTAACTCATCTGGAAGTCTGACTTTAAAAATAGGTTGAAAGTAGGATAACCGATTGGTGTCTACCCATAGTCAGCATGTGTCTTTCACACTTCTTTTATCTCAGAGTTGACCCTACTATATGTGTCTCATTTTTAAATTTATTATTCACTCATTTATTTGTTCACTTTATTCAAAGAACCCACAATTAAAGTTCTAAGGTTTTAAGAAACTTGGAGTCTCTGGTAGGGAAATTCTAAGAAAGTGGTTGGTATGGGTCTCTGTTGAATCCAAATGTCATGGACAAGCAACAGTGAAGTTTGTTCATGGTGGTGGTAAGGAAATGATTGATTGCTAATTGATGAAACGGCTGAATCTTATCCTAAAAAGTTAATCCATCTCAAAAGCAAAAAGGCAATTTCTCCTTTTTTAATGGGTAAAGGTAAAGTTTAGTTCTTTATTTCCTTAAGAGGATGGATTAGATTTTTTTGTAAACAGCCTTAGCACCCACCCCATAGTAGTTGCTAAAATAGTACATATAAATCCATCTGTTCTGCTTTTCAGGTTTTGACAAAGCTGATGGTTTTAAAATTTTTAATTATTATTATCTTTTCAGCTCTAGTTTTAGGATCTCCTTGCACAGTGACTTTATCATACTGCCTTTTTTATAGTTTAATTAGCATTCAAAGAACAGACTTGTATTTATTACAATCATTCATGTTTGCCATTTGCAGCAACTCTGTCCCATGGCCAGAATTCCCACTAGGCCCATAGAGAAGAGGCTGGAGGCACCTGTGGGTCCTGTCACCAGTGTGGCTAGAGTTAGGACTCAGCACCGCAGAGCTCCCCTACCTTTCCCCTGAACAGATGACTCATACCTCCCTTCCCCCCACCCTTCCTTTTCCTGAAACCAGCACTGTTAGTAAAAGGCAGAGCAAATTCTGGAGCATAGGGAGCTGGAAACAGGTCTCTGGGTCTTTACGAAGAGATAGTTTGAAGAGGGAGTTTTTCCCTCTCACCCCTGTAGCTTATTCAAACTGATGAAACTTGCAACATCACTGATTTAAAAAAAAAAAAAGTGTAATGCCATCACCACCAAACTGAGCAATAGCGATGCTGTCGTCACTTTGTACTTGGTCAGCGGGAGGGACATTTGAGGGAAGTTCGAAAATATCATCTACGTGCATATGTACATATACAAATGTATATATTCGCTGTTCCGATGGGGGAAAAGATGATTGCAGTATGAATATGGAAGTGTTTGCAAATTCTTACAGAATCTAGGGCCCAAATTACCTCTAACCCTGAGTTCACACTTGAGTTTTTTCCCAACTTAACCCAGTCCGAATATAGAGGGCGATGATCACAGGATTTACGTGGAGCATAGTCAAGATAGTAACTCAGTGTCTGCAAAAGCAGGTGATCGGGAGGAGGGAAGGTTTTAAATTGAACTTAGGGCAGGCGCGGTTGGGGTAGCCTCACAGCGAGGGCCATGTTATTTTCTCTCTGTGGGTTCTGGACCCCGGGGGAGAAGAGCTGCCCCGGTGGTGACAGCCGGGCTTGAATGCCTGTGTCCATCAAACATCATTTCCGGGCTGAATTGGCAATAATCACCTAGAACACTGGGCAGTCCCCAGGAGCCAGGTGCTTTGTATGCATTACCTCTTGTAATTCCTTTTTTTCTTTTAAACATTTATTTCAGAGTGCAACTGCGGGGAGGGGCAGAGGGAGCGGGAGGGAGAGAAAAGCAGACTCCCCGTGGAGTGCAGGGCTGCACGTGACTCGATCTCAACCCTGAGATCACGACCTGAGCTGAAATCAAGAGGCAGCCATTAACCGACAGAGCCGCTCAAGCACCCCTCGTTGAATTCTTACCACAACCCTGGGTTATAGAGACTATTAGAATGTCCATTTCCCAGGTGAATCCTAGAATAGGCTTATAGAGGTGGAATAACTTGCCCAAAGTCATGTAGAAACTTGAGATAACAACTGGGTTCCGGGCAACTAGATGTTGAAAAAAGATGTTGTATTTAAAAGGCTAGAATGGCAAATAGGCCTTAATTTGTGCACTGATGCCAATTTATTGCTAATGGCCACCTCTGTTGGGAAGGGTGGGAAGGCCATGCCGAGGCCAGTGGGAAAGGCTGCCACGGCCAGTCTGTGCCACCTGATGCAGAGGGAGGAGAGGCCAAGAAGTGCAATGGATCTGCAGGCCCTTTACAAATGATATTGCAAGGAGAGCGTTAGAATTCATGAAGATCGATCTTTTCCCAAAAGGAAACTCTGTCCCAAGCTGGGGAAGTTCCACTCCTTTGCTATCATGCCTATGGGACAACTATGTTTAGGACCCAGGAATCCCAGCTCCCAGTCCTGCGTCCTTGTCTTTAGTACTCGGCGTAAGTCCAACACAGTCCTTTTAGAGAGCCTTTCGGTGAGGGCACGTGATTCTCCAGCACTCCTGCACCTTTAAAATGGTGTAAGACTAAAAGACTGTCAGCCACATCCTCTCAGCCTTGTGAGGCCTCTGTCTGCCAAAGATGGATGAGTTCTTGTGGACTTCAGGATATCAGACTGCTAACACTTTGGCTCAATGTTTACAGAGAATCCACTGTGGACGTAGAGGGGAGGGCGTGGAAGCCGCTCCCTCAAGCCGAGGCAGCTGACAGAGAGAGAGATGTGGATGGGGGCTGAGAACCAACTCAATAGGACTTCACCTCCAGGGGCATCAGTGGAGACACGGACCTTTCATAGCCTTGGGGCCACACTCTAGTCGTCAGGGAACCCCTTGGGCTGCATGGATGGTCCTGGCAGGCAGCCCACAGAAGAGCTCGCTGTCAGGTAAAGAGACCACTTACAGGTGTGAGCACCACCTCATTTGTGGGCCTCACTCACTGGTTGCCCCGTGAACTCCAGGCTCTTGTCATTCTCCACATTTATATGGGGGTACCACTCTCATCCCCTTTTGTAACAGCTGAGGAGCAGCGCTGGTCCCACACCCCATGGGTGGAGAGGTCCCCCGTAGGTAGTTAGCATATTGGACCCAGCAGGTTCCCAAGGATGGACTGCCCTGTTGGGAGTTTGCATCAGTCACCTCCCAGTTTGTCCTTGGAATGTTACATGAGGCAAGTGTGAAATGCCCTGCCTGATGGTCTTTGCCTCAAGTTTCTTTCCTTTTTTTTTTTTTTTAAATATTTATTTATTTGATAGAGAGAGATCACAAGTAGGCAGAGAGGCAGGCAGAGAGAGAGGGGGAGGCAGGCTCTCTGCTGAGCAGAGAGCCCGATGCGGGGCTCGATCCCAGGACCCTGAGATCATGACCTGAGCCGAAGGCAGAGGCTTGAACCCACTGAGCCACCCAGGTGCCCCTTTGCCTCAAGTTTCATGCTGTGACTCCACCGACTGTCCTTGAGGTCTGGGGCAGAGCACTCTGCCCTCTGGGCTCTTTCTTGGCCCACTCTCCTCTTTACTAGCAAAAATGACTACATGGACTCCTATCCCATGAGTATCGGGTGGAATGTCACATTCTTTCTACAGCTGCACTGACTTCGTCCCTGTTACTGTATACACACATTCGGGAGGCTTTCTTTATACATGGTGGCTGCCAAGCCTGCTAATGGCCCGTCAAAGCATGTCACACCCAAGCAGAGGAGTTTCCCCTCCTCATCAGCAGTGGTTTAAGTGTTCTCCCAGTCCGTCGGGCTACTGCTCTGCCCACGCCCCTGATGGCGAGAATGAGAAAACGAAGACCAAGGACACTGAGCCAGTCACTGTCCTCCCTTTCCTGTGTGCCGTGGGGGAGCGCACACTGAGAACAATGCACCAAAGTCAAGCATGCTCGAGTCCGTGGCTGCGAAGAAAGCCCCTTCTAATTCTGAGAACCACAGCGAGTCAGTAGGAGGCCTGTTCTTTGCAGAGGCGCGCCAGCTCTCCGAAAAGGACATCTGTTTCTTGAAACTGTGAAGTTGTTTTTAAAATGTGGACAGAATTATTAGTCATGTGGAACCAAAATCCCCTGACGTTCACCGCACTGGATCGAATCTAGCACAAATGCGTTTCAGGTGTAGTGACCTTCTACTTCTAATGAAGTTGTTCTGTGGGCCAAGAAGAATGAGTTGGTTCCCAGAGGCCCTCCTCATGCATGCATGGAGGTGGACAACGCAACTTGGCGGGAAAGCAAATCACACGTGGGGCAGGGCGGCGTGCCCTTTCTCAAACATGTCAGTCCTTTGGTCTGCAGTTGTATTTTCAGACTTAGGGGACCGCAGCCTTATTCATGGAAGGCTGCAAATCATGCCGTGCATTTTGAAATTGTTGGGGAATAGTCGGAGAATTGGACCGGGAAAGGGTCGTGGCATTTCTCTGGGTAACCTCAGCAATCTACCTCTTACACTGAAAGGTGGAAAAGTACTTAGGGTGGGACCCAGAAGCTGGAATGCAGTGTCTTCAGAAATCATCCAGCCCAAGCCTCTCGTTTACGGTTAAGAAAACAGGCACAGAGAGGTGAAGCACCGTGGCGTGCTTATAGCGTGACAGCAGCAGCATCTGGAGTCAAGCCCGTTTTCTCTCAGTTCAAGGGGGTTCCCTGCTGCCCCTTCTCTCAGTCCGCCTCCCTCCCCCACCCAACTGACACAGAATCTGGAGGAGTATTTCTCAAAGTAGACTTTACAACCACCGGAGTCATTGGGATCACCTTGGATGACTCTACCATGCAGATTTCTGGGATTTACCCAGACCTGCTGAGTAAAATTGAAGCCTGGCTATTTGCATTTTTTTCACAAGCTCCTCAGTCATTCTTATGCACAGGAGGGTCAAGAACTATTCATCCAGGGTCTGTGAATAGGCAAGTGGAACATGGCAGGAAGCGATCATTTGCTTTTAGCATCACCGAATTTATCTCCAGAAGACAATCATTCACTGTTCCTTGCTGTTCTCTGTGCCAGTCATGTAGTGAGTTGAATGGAGCTAATGATGGTTCAAAGAGTAATTACACCGACTTCCCTGTTTTCCCAACACCTGCTCTGAGCATAACTGTAACTATTAATATTAGTTCTTTTTGCCCACCTGACAATATTTACCTGCGGCATTTTGCTCTGCTCTGCTTGCTGGAAGGGCAATGAAAGCTTTGCAAGTATCCTTAAATATACAAGTCCACTCCAGACTGTTGATACACAGTACCTGGCCTCAAAATGTCTTGCAACGAGGCCACAAATAGTTCAGTCAGAGTCCCCATTACCTTTCCACGCAGGTAATTATTACTTCTGCCATTTAAGTGAAATTTCAGTACCTTGCTTATGGCAATAAATCGAGGGCCGTATTTATGCTCTCTCCTTGCTTCTATTCATAGCGCAGTTTGAAAATTCCACTCCTTTTGGGATATAGCTCCGAACTGTCCTTCCATATGAATTTGTCTGGTAACAAATAAAATAATACCATAATCTCATTCTGCGCCCTCCCCTCAGCTTCTAACAGGCTTGAACAAAAGCAAACAAAACCCCAAACACTTTACCCTGCGTATGGGAGAGTACCATATTTCGTGGCCGACCAGTAACTGAGCAGTTAAATCAAATACTGTAAAATACTGTAAAAATTCTGAGCTGTGTTGTGGAAACACGACATCATGGCACTTTGGAAGTCTCATTACGGAGTTTAACGGGTTTTGTGGTATGTTTTGCAGCATGCTCTTTCTGACAAGGCTTGTGTGAAAGCCTTTGACCCAAAGACAACTTGCTTACAGGAATGCCTTATCACCACTTTCCAGGAAGCCTACTTTGTTTCAGAAAGTTTTGAAGAAGCCAAAGAAAAGATGAGGTAGACTTGTTTTTCTTCCATCTACAGAAAATAACTTTTTATTTTCTCTGGCTCTGTTCCTTCCTTCTCTCTGTGTCTTCTCTACCAGTGAGAGTTGATCGCATATCCTTCTATCTCCGTTTATTTTGCAGGGACTTTGCAAAGTCAATTACCCGTCCGTTCTCCGTGTACTTCAATCCCTACACACAGAGTATTGAAATTCTGAAAGACACCCGAAGTATTGAAAACGTGGTGCAGGACCTCCGCAGTGATTTGAACACAGTGTGTGATGCCTTGAACAAAATGAACCAGTATCTGGGGATTTGATGCCTGGGACCAGTGTCATTGCCGGCATGATCTTTTTGGGGCTTAGCAGCAGTTCAGTCAATGTCATATAACACCAATAACTTTCTGTGTTGTGTCATGGCCTGGCTAGTAAGCATGCAATTCTGTATATCTCTATCTATGTGTAATTTACTGTGTTAATGTGTGAAACACCATAAGGAACACAATGACTATAGATAACTGCTCATTGTTTGAAATACCATAACCTGTTTAACCCTCTTCAATAGATTTGACATTCCTGCTTGGTGTCCTTAACCAAACTGCAGCTCTTTAAAATTTGTAAGAAATAACCCTCTTCTGATTCTAGCTTATTACCTTTTCCTCCTCGGAGCTTTTCCTCTGTGTTCATTAGATAAAATGAAAATAGCAGTGGAACAGTTTCTATAGTCCCAGTGTTTCCACAGCATTATTTGAGATAAACCCAGAATTGTGAGAAACCTCCCATCACATCAACAAAGGATTCAGTATTTTGTTCCAGAAAGGAAAACTAGGGAGCACACTAGTTGGAATGGGTTTTCGATTGAGTATTTATACAATGTAAGAAAAGGGAACATCTTACAAATGGAACAGATAAGTGGCCTTGACCGTGTAGAAACTGAGGGGTGGCCTGTTTTCCAAAGAATTTTGGAAGAAAATGCTTCCAGAGGGGCTATTAGGAAAGACTAAATGGTGGGCCAAAAAGTCTCCAGAATATGAATTTTATGCTGGAATAAAGTGAATTATCACGCTCAGGTGTTTAGCCTGTTTCACTTAGAGAACACTAATATCATAGAGCTTTGATTTCAGAGATGGGGAAATTGATCTCAGAGAGGAGAAGCGATAGGCACAGTCAGTACGTACTAGCATTTACAGCCTGCTGCGTCCCACCTTCGGATCGCTGAGAAGTTCAACTTGGTAGATTGGTGTGTAGTCAGAGAAGGGAAACTAATACCTATCGAAACTAAGGTTTAAAGAGGATCTTGTTTGTGATCAAGGACTGCCAGTAGTACAGCTGTCTCCTACTGCAGCTCCAAGCCTGGCCAGGTCTCTGAGGGTTTGCCTGGTTTGCCCCAAGTTTGGGCAGATTTGGGCAAGCACCAGTGATACCCCACAAATCTCTGGTTATCTTTGCCCTAAGAGGTATCATCAGGTGATTAAATGAACAAATAAAAAACTGCTGATTGAGTGAATAAGTTCTATCTGATTCTCTCAACAAACACAACCATGGTTCCTCTCACTCTCCTTTCATCACACAGAATACTGGGTGGAGGAAAGAGGGGCTGGGGAAAAGTAGAGAAGAAAAAGATGCCCAAACGATTTTTAAGTTAACAGTTCTAAGATACTTACTTACGCAATTTCCAAGGTGTTCTTTTAATAACAAATTGCATGTAATTTCAAACTAATTGATACATGGGGTCATTATGAGTCAGAAATTTTTGGACTACATATATTTAGGGAGGACATGAAAAAGAGTAAAAATATGCATCAGAGAGAGGTAAAATGAAAATCAGAGGTTTGAAGAGTGGTTCCTTAACTACTGAGGACCTTTCATTTCTGAAGGATTCTCAGAACAACTGAGTTTTAGAAGGGGATTTGTTAGAATGTGAGACTCATGCAACTTAAATGCTATTTTTAAAATTATGTTCAGTTAGACACTGTATAGTACATAATTAGTTTTTGATGTAGTGTTCAATGATTCATTAGTTAAGTATAACATCCAGGGCTTAACTGCTATTTTAGATGAAAGAGATAGTGCCTTCAAAAATTATTGGTGTTAGAGAAGTGATGAGCTAGCTGAACCAAAAGGATCTAGAATGATATAGTAGTTGTATATTTCAATAATTTTGTAGGTCCCCAAATACATAGTTTCTTATATCTTGTTTTGCTAGATTTAGATGACCCTGAGTAATTATTTACTTATAAATACTAATCTAGAACAATAACCCAGAAGGATAAATCCAGAAATTTCCAGAACTAGTTTCTGAATTTTCTCAAAGAAGGAAATTGGCTAAGAAACTCTTAAAGTCTGCCTTCTATGTTGTTTTCATCATTTGGTTTTGCTTTACCCACCCTTAAAAAAAAGCCATAAGTAGCCATTAGGTTTTTTCCTTTCCAGCCCCATGAAAGGGGAGGTTTTCATTTAAGTGGACTGAAAGAAGAATTATAGTTAATTGTAAACAAATTCCCTCAACAAAAATAATGTTTGAGCTATCTTCTGATTTGGCTTACAGTGGTGTCTTCTGTTTTTTTTTTTTTTTTTAACATGTGCAAAATCTATGTTGTTTCAAAAATAGAAGAGTTGCAAAGTAAATAGGGTTTCCCACAGAGCTTATATAGGTATCATACACAGTGGAGGAATTACTTGATTCTTTTTAGATTTGTTCTCCATTTGGAAAAGCAGTAATGATGGTTTTCACCGTGTGAAACAATGGAATCATGGTTCTCATTTGTTGTGAGCATTTAACATGCAAATGCCATTACAACTAATGGTGGGAAAAATCCTATAAAATTTAATAGCCATCATAGGAAAAGTGTTGGCAGAAAAAGCCCCCAAATGGAAATCATACAACAAGATAATCACAGCTAGCTTCTCGTCATATTTGGTACCTGCTTTGTGTAGCCATTTGTGTCCATTATGACTCATGACTTAAAGCTAAATTAAATAGAATCAAGGACAATTATAAATTTGAAGACACTTGCTCACTGTTGTCTCATTGTGCATTGCTACTTTATTTTGACTTTGCTGCTAACTTCTATAATCAGAAATCAACAAGAGATTCCTAGTAAGACCAGGTTTTTATGCATAACAAATTAGCAAAAGACAGCCAGAATCTGATTAGTCCATTTCTTTTTCTTTCTTTCTTTTTTTTTTTTTTTTTGAAACATTTTTGTCTGTTACGAGTTAGGATCAGGCATCCAATATATTCTTGGATGATCAGTTTATTTGGCATAATGAGAGTTCAATAGATTGTTCATAAATTGCATCTTTTTTTTAAAGATTTTATTTATTTAAGAGTGAGAAAGAGAGAGAGATAGAGAGCATATGCAAGGGGAGGGACAGAGGGAGAAGCAGGCTCTCCGCTGAGCAGGGAGCCCGATGTGGGACTCAATCCCAGGACCCTGGGATCATGACCTGAGCAGAAGGCAGACACTTAACCAACTAAGCCGCTCAGGGCCCCATAAATTACATGTTTTAAAATAGGGAACTTTGACCCAAAGTTGTTATTTTTATTTATTTATTTATTTATTTACATTGGTGGTAAGGGTTGTGGAACTTGGGTTTCTGGTTTAGTCTCATTTATTTACTGTGTAATTTAGAAATGATGCTTTATGGGGATGATATATCTATGCTTGTCTTGCTTGCACGTAGTAAATGGGCCTGAGCCTAATGAATGTAAAGTGTTGCAACATTTACCAACATGAAAAGTCTAAAATGAGAAACAGTGTGCTTTAACGTGGAAGCAAATAGAAATACAACGTTTCATTTTCAAATGGAGTCATGGCTCACATCATCTCATTTTCTTCATTCGAGAAAGAAAACATTAACACACGATGTAGTTGTCCTCCAATTCATTTGATCTAATTTTCAACTTCTAAAGAATCAAGCACTGATGCTTACTCTCATGAACCTTGTCTTACTTATAATGAAAAAGAAAGCAGCCCAGAGTTTTCTAGTGTGTTTGAGTTTTTGTATTTTTTCTCCTCCTCCTCCTCTTCCCCACCCCTCCTCTTCCCCCCCCTCCCCCTCCTCGTCCTCCTCCTCCTCCAATTTCCAAAGGCATTCTCTTATTTTGGGAAATGATTCTTATGTAGATTGCCATATTCTGGGAAGAGGCAAGGGGATTAATAGATATGCTTCTTCTAATATTAGATTTGCATGTGTTCAAAAGAAACCAGTTCTGGAACATGAAATAGTGATTTTTTATAATATGACTTGGGGTGTCAAAACATTTATTCAGTGGCTTAGACCATATTGGGGACCGTATGAGACACTTTTCTAGACACTGAGGATATAGTGGTAAATAAGGCAGAGAAGTTTATGCCCATTTTGAACTTAATATTCTGGTGGACAGATACAGGAGAAAAAAACCAGATTATTTGAGACCACAGCAAATTTTATGAAGAAAATAATTGGAGGGATAAGGAGCAATGGGCAGGGGGAAGGAGTAGGTGGCCAGAGAAAGCTTTTCTGAGCAGATGGCATCTGACTAAGAACCATAGGATGAGAAGAAGCCAGGCGTGAAGAGACCCATGGAAAGAGTGTTTCTGGAAGAGGGGGCAGTGAGATCAAAGCCATGGAAGGCTTCAGAGGAAGGACAAAGAGCAGCCTGGGAGGCAAGGATGAGATAATCCGGGTTTCCAGAGGGGATCGGGTTTTTTTCTTTTTTTTTTGAAGATTTTATTTATTTGACAGAGAGAAACACAGCGAGAGAGGGAACCCAAGCAGAGGGAGTGGTAGCGGGAGAAGCAGGCTTCCTGCCGAGCAAGGAGCCCGATGCGGGGCTCGATCCCAGGACCCTGGGATCATGACCTGAGCCGAAGGCAGACGCTTAACGACTGAGCCACCCAAAAAAGCCCTAGGGTTTTTTTTTTTTTTTTTAATTTTTATTTATTTATTTATTTGTTTATTTGACAGAGAGAGGGAACACAAGTGGGAGGGGCAGAGGGAGAGAGAGAGAATCCTAAGCAGACTCTCCCCTGAGCGCATTGCTCTACATGGGGTTTGATCTCATGATCCTGAGATCACGACCTGAGTCAGAAACCAAGAGTGTGTTGCTTAACAGACTATCCCACCCAGGAGTCCTGGGGGGTCAGTTATGTTCTAAATGGGGTAGAAAGTCACCGGGGAGCCATAGCAAGACGGTGATGAGATCTGATTTACATTCTTAAGAGGTTACTTAGGCTTCCATGTGGAAATGAATTGAAGGGGGCTGGGCTCGGAGGGTGGGGTCAAGCCAGTTAGGAGGCCATTGCAATATAGTACTTGCTGGATCCTGGTGCACATTATTAAAAGTAGTTGTAATTAAATAAGTTACTAAATTGAGTGGATGGATTAGAACTGTCAGATGAAAAATGAGGAAACTGTCATAACTGGTACCTGGGTTATCATTTGACCAAAGAAGCAGATATCCAATGATATCCTGTGTCTTTTGCAAACACCTAAAGCTTCCTTTGACAAAGCAACATCATGTTAAACTTTCCATGGCCAGCTTTTAAGGATAAAAAGCCATGTAATTTTTTTTTCCCCTTGTGACTCACAAATAGTAACAGCATAAGCAAAAATGAAGTAGGAAATGAGGCATTACTGGTGACCATGGGCGGTGCTGGCATTTAGGATGATTCAGGACCAAAAAGAAGCTTCCTCACCTCCAGGCACACTGAATAGTTGCGTTTACCATGCCATCCAGCCATCTCTGTAGGAATAGACCATGTAAGTGTAAATGAATCAGCTGTCTATTCCCATTCTTCTTGCTGCCTTCCATCTCCCCAGATGCATATTTCAGACAACCCAGAAAGGTTCACTTACTGTGATTTCTTCCTCTCCCCAAGAAGGCTGGGTCTGGTGTAGCAGCTGGGAGTATATTTCCTTCTTGGGGAAGATCATAGGGAGCCTGATGTTCGACCTAAGGGTATCCGTGGTCGTGATGCCTGCAAACAGCATTCTCATAATCCAGTCTGGATATAGTTTTTATAATTGAACAACGAAAACATCTGACAGATGTGGGTAGGGTAATTGGAAAGCTTGTGGCACCGAGAAATCAAGTTCGTTTTCTGTCAGAATCAAATTTTTAAAAAAGATGGAAACCTAGCCTTCATTTTTAGGTTGAGAAAGATAATACTAATTATAGGAGGGTGGTGGGAATTTCCTGGTGTCTCCTTCACTCCTTCCAGATCCCTTGCAGTCTCTTTACTTTTTAGCTTGTTAATTTTCATGGAGCCAGCAAGATGCTGATTCAGTAGGTCTATTATTCCCAAAGGGTTGAAAACCACTGAACACATCTAATGTACAGCTTGCCCAATTTTGGTGAACAGCTAACTTCACAGACGTTAATGAGGCCAATTATTGGCAAGTGAATTTGAAGTGAAGAACACATTAGGTTTGCCACTATAGCAGTTATTTGTTATTGGGATTGATCGAGGCAAACTTCCTTTTGATCATTACATCTGATTGATCACGGCACATGGCGTTATGAAAGAATGAGGTCCCCCAATCAGACAGGTATTTGGAAGAAAAATCTCTACCTTGCAAGGGCAGAACATGTTCTCCTATCCATTTCAGTGTGAAAGCCTAGCCATTAAGTTGGAATGGATCCTAATTAAGCCTCCTCACAAATCTCTAAAACTTTTTGGTCTTTCCTGTTGAGCAGAATTTAAAAGAAGCTGAAATTCTTCCCTTTCCCACGTATAGTCAATATCAAAGAAAATAACTTGCAGGGTAATACTTACTGCTGAAAACCAGTGCAGACACAGAAATCCTGATTTGAAGTGGCATTGGAAAGTGTAATTTGATTCACCCAGCCAAATGATTACCGCAAGTATAGATCATCAGCATAGCCCCCTCCAGCACGTTTGATTGGTGATCCACTGACAGCTAATTGCCAAGATGAGTCTGCCTCTTGAGTTTCTGCCTGGGAACAGAGAGAAAAATCCCCATGACGCTTACGGAGCCTGGGTGGAGAGTTTTCCATGTTGGAATTATGCCTTTGAGGGGGGTTGTCGCTCTGCTTACACTGGCCAGCTGCTGTTTGCCTCTCCTCTACCCCCTTTCCTTTTGTGAGCATCCCCCTATGCTTTGTTCATACCCCTGGGTAAAGCTGACTCCCTCAGTTCCAGGGATGGGCTTATTATGGCCAAGGCTTCATCAGTGAGATATATTATGGTGACTGGTACAAGGATGGGCCATGCCCTGAGGTGGGCCAATTAAAAAGTCAAACCCTGGCCTTTTCTGGAACTCTTGGGAAAGAGAAGTGCTGCTGTCTTTCTTCCATGACTGGAAGGTGGTAGTTTATGAGTCTAGAATTTCTAAGAGCCACCAGGCAGGGAATGTAGGACCAAGAGCAAGATAGAGGTGACGTCTTAATGCCATTGTCAAGCTCATGGATTTAGCTGCACCTGAAGCTAGATGTACCTTTGGACTTGGCCAGGTTTGTGAGCTAATACATGGCCCCTCGTCCCTTGCTCTCATTTTCCTGCTGCAGCCGCTGGCTCCAAAAAAGCACTAATGCCCAGGGGGCGCCTGGGTGGTTCAGTGGGTTAAAGCCTCTGCCTTGGGCTCAGGTCATGATCTCAGGGTCCTGGGATCGAGCCCTGCATTGTGCTCTCTGCTCAGCGGGGAGCCTGCTTCCCCCTCTCACTCTGCCTGCCTCTCTGCCTACTTGTGATCTCTCTCAGAAAAAAAAAAAAAAAAAAAGCACTAATGCCCAGGATAAAAGCACAAAAGGAGAGGCAGGAGATTTTAGACTTGCTTTTTTCACAGTTTTCCTCTTGGTTTTGGAAATCACAACTTCCTGAAGAAGTACTATTTATATCCTTCTGGTTTAGTCTGTGCCATAGAAGTCTGGGATGTCTGACCTGTTTATCCTCCTCTAATGCTGGGAACGATATAACTTCTTCCAGTAAGATGTGGCTGGCAAACCTGCTCCATGGAAGTGTTTAATTGGGTTCTAGGTGACTATCTGAGATTCAATCTGGAGGCCACTGATTTGTTCCATGGAAAAAGAATATCAAGGCTAGTTCAACTTAAGATACTTGGATAAGACTTTTTTTGTGCCAGTGGGTTTTTTTGTTTGTTTGTTTTTTGTTTTGTCGTTGTTTTTGTTTTTACTGTAACAGGAGGATCTGGTTTGCAGTAGAATTGAGCAGCTCTAAACAAAAATTCTCAGACTATAGTAAGAGAGCATGAGCTCTGGAGTTGGGTAAATGGAAGTACATAGACAGTCTGGTTTTTCTGCTTACTAGTTGGCTGATTTCTACGGACTGCTGACACTTTCTGAGCTTCAGTTTTGTTTTCTGTAAATGGGAATGAGAATATGTTTTCACAGAATTATCATAAAGATTAATTTTATATATATATGTCTAACCATAAAAATTACTTCACAAAGATTAATTTCCTTCCCTTCTTGTTTTAAAATCATCAGCCCTTAACATCTCCAGCTTTTCCCACACTTTAGATGATGAAGTCATTGTATCTTAATGGCCCAAAGAAGTACCATACCAGTGTTACGGGTCATTGTTTTTATTTCTGTGACTTTTCCTACTTTCATTTGACCAGATCTTAATAGAACTGAGTCTCGTTCAGATGTGAATCTGTGGGTTTGTGATCATTTGTATGACGGCCTTAAATCACTACCTGGAAATTCAAAGGCAATGGATGCTCACCGATTCAGTGACCTCAGAGATGTTTTGCATTTCTCTCTGGACATCAAAATTTGTATCTATGAAATGGGGCTAAAAATATAAAAACCTGTTTAAATTAATGAAACAATATAAAAGGTTGGAACTTTCTGGAAGAAACACACTAGGCAGATCAAACTATTATTCAAAGTTCATTGAATCACGGTAAGTTGGCTCTGGGCCAGTCTACAATTCTATCTCAGAAAAACTGAGCCAGAGGGCAGACTGGTTGGTAGTACATGTTCTTGTCATCAGTCCATCTACTTAAAGGCAGGCCCAACCAACCTCTTCTCTCTGAGAGGTACTACGTTCCCAAGACTTCATTTCAGAGAGCAATTGCTTAGGGCTGTCTCTAATGAGAATAAAGTCCTGGTCAGCGGGAACAAATTAAGTTCAGAATATAAATGCATTTTATTTGTAAAGCAGGAAAGGGAGGTGCTAAGTGAAAAGAGGAAATTGGAATATTATGTATTGGGAGAGCAATTCCCTTCATCCTTGGAGCTAATGGACTGAACAAAAAGTGAACAATTTGTTTCGTGTGATGATTCGCTAACGCGAACCGACGAGGTTTCCATTTCGGAGTCCCATTGCACATTCAGCTGCTTGTTCTGTAGAGCAGTAGCACAATTATCTGTCTCTCTATTGCACTGCATAAACAGGATGGCTGAAATGTGTGTGAGGAATAGCCATAACTGCTTAAATCCTTCCTGTTAAAGGAAGGAGAGAGGGAAAGGCAATATGGAATGTCTCCTACTTGCCTTAAAATAACCATCTGTTTCCTTTGTGATGTCCTCTTCCCTGGAGAATTCACTTTCAGAAAAATATTCTAATATGGAAATGGGAGCCATAGCTGGATTTGATTTTACTTGGAACTTTATTCTGGCATCCTTGTCATTTTGGTTTTAAATTAAACAACTTTGAATATAATGCTCTTTCTAACCAGCAGTGTAGACAGTATCCTTGTAGTCACCTTTACACAAGGACGGAGGTTAGGTGTGACAAAAACTGACATGTGGGGAGAAGGGACATTTGACACGTGAACTGAAATGGAGCCTCATTTCAGGAAGCATTGTAATAAAAAACTGATCAACTGTTAGCTTTCTCTTCCATTCTTGAATGTTTACTTTGTTGATTTTTATTTTTGTATTATTTGTATCATTTTGGGTTGGCTTGGCCAATGATGGGGACCTTTCTTACATATGGCTCATAGAATCCAAGAGCAGGGATGCAGTGGGCCTCCAAAAAGAGCTGGTAACTGGAAAGATTTTAGATTTGCTCCCTGTTTTCACCTTTGCCTTCTCTGCACATCTGTTTCATTCTACTTTCCCGGACTTTTTTTTTTTTTTTTAATCTTTTTTAAAATCTGCAGATGGGATTTTTCTACTTACCCATCTGAATGGTAGAATATGGGGACTTCAGAACTCCTGAGTTTTACATGTTATAACTATAGTTTTAGCTAAAGGCAGACTCACTGCCTCTGAATTCAGATTTCAAATTCTTGGGAAAGAGAATCTGATTGCTCCAGTGTGGGTCAGCTTCCATTCCTGGTCTAATTGACTGTGAACACAATGGAAGGGTAAGGTGGTTTATATATGACTGCAGAGATCATTTCCTATGAGCAGGGAGTCAGTTCTGGGAGAAGATGGGATAGACAGAAACCCAAACAGGTGTTTGTCGTCTAGACTATAACTGTTGCCCCATTAAAAAAAAAAATTATTGTGCCTAATGGAGCTTGGCCTTAGATTCTAAATGATCAGGCTTGGGGTGGGTCTTTACCCCCTATATCTCATTTTAATCCCTCCCTTTTGCATGTGCTAACTTCTCATCAAATGTCCCAGTTTTTTGAGTAGAGGAAGTGAGCTTATACTAGTGGTAAACACCACCACTGGCCAGTCCATTCTCCCCCTCATTCCACTCTCCCCACTTTTATACTTGACATCATCTAACATGCAGGCTGGATAGACCCCTTCATGGGCTCTTAATGTGGTAAGCCAAGAGGAGAGACAATGAAACAGAGGAGGAGCATTAAGAAAAGTAGGAGGATCAAGAATGTGTGTGATCCTAAAAGCCAAAGGAGAAGAACTTTAAGGGTTAAGGGATTATGGCTGCAAAGAACTGACCCCTTGGCCCCTGGAGGTATGAATGGACCACCTGTGTCCTGGATGTAATGATGAGCTTACATGGAACAGTCAAGTTCCATGAATATGGTCTATATGTTCCTACTCAGATTCCTACCTTATTCTAGAAGTGATATTTTCCTTTCTTTGGAAAATGAGGTTAATTTTTCTACACACACAAGGGAGTATTATTCAGCATTGTAAAAGGAGGACATCCTGCCATGTGCAACAACAAGGATGAACCTGGGAAGCATTACATTAAGTGAAATAAGCTAACCACAGAAGGACACATTCTGTATGATCCCACTTATAGGAAGTATCTAAAATGGTCACACTCAAAGAAGCAGAGAGTAAAACTGGTGATTTCCAGGTTTGGGGAGGAGGGATAAATAGGGAATTGGTCCATTGGTAGAAGGTGTCAGTTTGCAAGATAGGTAAGTTTCAACCATCTGTTGAAACACTATGCCTATACTTAACAACACTGTATTATGCACTTAAAAGTTTTGGTGAGAGCATAGACCTTATGTTACGTGTTCTTACCAGAACCTCCCCCCACCTCCCAAAAAACCCAATCCCAAAACCAAAACCAAAATAAAAACAAAGGGGCATGAGGTGATGGATATGTTTAGTACCTCAACTGTGTTGATGGTTTCACCATATGTCTAGATTTATCAAATTACAAACATTAAATACAAGCAGTTTTTTTTGGTATCTCAATTATACCTCAATAAAGCTGTTAAAATATTCATAAATAAATTGGAAAAAGAAGATTGGATTATATAACTTCTTAGCTGCTTCCACTTTCAAAATGCATTTACCATATCTATAGGTCAGATTTTCCCCAGACTCCATCAAACCTATCTATTCCTCTGTCATATGGCCGTTGAAGGTTTTCAGAACTGATGAATCTGCCAGAAAGTGTATTAACATTCTCTAATGTTTCTCAGGGTCCACCCACCATAAAACACAGCAGTCCCTTCTATACCTCAATCAGCAATTGCAACTTTCTCCTACCACTTTTAGGAAACCTTCTCAGAGGCCAGT
The DNA here is from genome assembly GCA_028646535.1 of Procyon lotor. Taxonomy (NCBI): domain Eukaryota; kingdom Metazoa; phylum Chordata; class Mammalia; order Carnivora; family Procyonidae; genus Procyon; species Procyon lotor. The sequence goes on from CM053611.1 coordinate 70,753,845, forward strand.
TTGAGCCACATGGGCAGATGCATTTTCTTTCACCTCAGACTTTTTTTTCCTTTCTTTTCTATCTACGTTCACAAGCAGCTCTCTCACATGAATAGTGCGCTATTTTTCTATTGCTGCTCTAACACCATCACAACCTTAGCTGCTAGAACAACAGTTTTCTAGGTTGGAAGTCTGGCAGGGGACTGACTGGGCTAAAATCAAGGTGCTGATAAGGCTGTCTTCATTTCTGGAGACTGTAGGGGAGAATCTTTTTATTTATTTTTTTTTGCCTTTTCCAACTTCTAGATTTTCGAATGCATTTTTTTAGCTCATGACCCCTTCTTCTGTCCTCAAAGCTAGCAGTGGTGGTGGAGTCCTTACATCACATCACTTTGACCATGCTTCTACGATCACATCTGTTTCTCTTGATGCTTCTGCTTTCCTGCCTCACTTTTAAGGACTCTTGTGAATAACACTGGGTCTACCTGGCAAACCAGGATTACCTCCCTATTTTGAGGTCAGCTGATTAGCTATTTTAATTCTACCTGCACCCTTAGTTCTCTCTTGCTATGTCACCTAAAATATCCACAGATTCCAGAGATTAGGAATATGGACATTTTGGAGGGGGGCATAATTTTGCTTACCTTCGGGAAGTTATTTAATCAATTTCTTTATCCTTAAAATGAGGATATTATTTTTCTTGTACATTTGGTGCAAAGATTAAATGAAATTACATATTAGAAATTCACAGCAATAGTGTCTTGCCCATGATAGATATATGGTGAAGAGTATCATTACTATTAATGTATTATCTGGCACATCCAGACAAGAAGTATAGCTAAGACATAATTCTGTTAGAAGTGTTATTTTTCCTATTTAACCCCTCTTGTAGTAGAAAAATTTTTCAATATAACCTTTCTCCTATAAAAAAAAAAGCAATGTCTTTTCATTATAAGATGTTTGGGAAATTAAAGAAAATGTAAATAAATGATATGTACACTAGGGTGCCTGGGTGGCTCAAGTCTCTTGATCTTGATTTCAGTTCTGGTCTTGATCTCAGAGTCATGAGTTCAAGCCCTGTGTTGGGCTCCATGCTGGGTGTGGAGCCTACTTAAAAAAAAAAAAAAAATGACCTGTACACCTACCTCACAGACCCAGCTGCTGTTGAAAATCATGCTGTCTTACAGTCGTAGAGGTTTTATAGCTGTAAGCAGCAGAAGCTCAGACTAACTCTAAGCAAAAATGGACATTTATTGAAAGGACATCCATGAAATTCAAGAACATCAAGAGGGAAGGGCTCTGGTCATTGACAACACAGCAATAATGTTTACTCTTTTCATTCTTTCCCTTCCTCTAAGACAGAATGTTTTCTTATCTTTGCTTCCTTTTGGTGTTTTTCTCCTCTTGAGCATTGATTTTTTTTTCAGTTTTGGACATGCATGGACTACTTTAGTTCCTGGTCTTTGCATTAGTTTCAGTAAAGGCTGAGCTGCTGCCTCAAAGAGCCTCTGAAACACAGTGGTTTGAAAGAGGTGTATTTCTGTCTCTCTCTAGGGTGATGGGGCAGGTCTGCTCCAGCAAGTTGTTCTGGATTCTAGGTTTCTTCCATCTTTTTGCTCTGCTGTTCCCCGGAGTACAGACAGAGTCTGCCTGGTTGAAATTGGCTCATGAGCATGTCCAAGTTTCCAATTCATGGGAGGGAGTCAAGGCAGGACTTGTTCAGGAGAAAAGGCTTATCTTTCAACTAAGAGATAATCTAGAAGTTATGTACCTAATTTGCACTCTTTGTCCTTTGATCTGAACTAAACCCCTTAACCACAATTTGCTACTGGAATCTGGGAAACGTCAAATGTGCTATCAGGTATCCAGCTACAACCCTATTGCTGTGGACGACTAGCAGCCTCTGCTAGGACTTCCTAATTTA
>CM053611.1:70755847-70773865 GCA_028646535.1 Procyon lotor
CCATCCATCCATCCATCCATCCATCCATCCATCCATGTACATGTTACCTAGTTCTCTAAGATTTAAACAAACTTGCTTGAATTAACTGGGTCAGAGAACATAGTTTTTCTTTCCTCCTGGGTATACATCTAGACCACACTTTTAGCCTTCTTTATAGTTAGGTGTGGCCATATAATTGAATTATGGATAGTAGAATGTGGGTCATAGAAATAATTTGCCTAGGGGTGCCTGGGTGGCTCAGTGGGTTAAAGCCTCTGCCTTTGGCTCAGGTCGTGATCTTGGGGTCCTGGGATCAAGCCCCGCATTGGGCTCTCTGCTCAGCAGGGCGCCTGTTTCACCCCCTCTCTCTGCCTGCCTCTCTGCCTACTTGTGATCTTTCTCTCTCTCCCTGTCAAATAAATGAATAAAATAAAATAAAAAAAAAGAAATAATTTGCCTAGTTCTCTACTTTCTCCCTCTCCCACCAAAAGCTAGCTGTTTGCCCAGGGTGACCTTGGAATCCATGTGTCACATTGTCTGTCAGCCTGAGAATTTGAATAACTGTGTGGAGCAGAGCTATTAGTCTCTTATCCATCACCAAATGAACTGTGATGTGTAGCAGAAATAAATTTCTATTGTTTTAAACCATTAAAATCTAGGAATAGTAGATAAGGTTACCTTAATACACTCACTAATTTCTGTCTCATGAGATGTCCAATGCCCTAGCTATGATTTCTGGCACTTCTTGGAGGATTATATTTTTATGGTACTTCCCTTTCTGATTTCCTTTTTCATTAAAGCTTGAAACTCACTTATTTCTCCACTTGTAAAGTAGTTCTCTTCTTCCTTGACCACATTAATCCAGGTAGAAGAACAAAGACCTTCTGTCCTTTTCTCTCCCCCTAATACTATTATCCAGGCTATTTTTGCACATGGCATACTTTGCTGAAGATTTGTGCAACCCCTAAGAACTGGATATTTAAAAAATCCTTGTTCTTCTAAGTTCTTACCCCATCTATGACTATGTTAGCTGGTTTCTGATTTCCTCTCCTCTCTCCCTTTTTTCTTCTTTCCCTCAACCCCAAATTAAACTTTTTTGCAGGGTAGTCTAGCTACTTACTCTTTGGCTAGTCCCAGCCTACCCAGGCTATCCTCAGATAGCCCTCTTCCTCTCTCTCTCTCTCTCACACACACACGCATGCACACACTCACCAAGGCACCCCAGCAGCCCTTGAGCTCTAAGTGGTGCTTTACAATATTGGCCATTACACAAAAAGCCTAAAAAATCCAAGTGGTTAGCTCCTTCAGAAAAAAAATCAGAAGAGATGGCAACCTTTCCAGGTACATAAGTGCGCACTCCCAGATACAATCAGGTGGAGCTGAGGATCGGCTGTCTTTACAGCTGGGTAAGTGCACCTCAGCGAGCCTCACCCCCACTCCCACTATTGCATGTTATCTCTTAGACGTGGGCGATCTCACTCACTTCTGTCACTTGCCTCTCTCGGGCATGTGAGCTTGCTCCTTCTTTCCCATGACGAAGTAGTTTCTATGTCAATAAGAACTCAGGGCCCAACTCTCAAAATAACAAATATTCTCATCTATATACACATGCATTGCCCATTTTGCTACTTCTCTGGTCCCACTGGAGACCCAAAAACGTACAAATGTACCACCGTATGACTTAACCATTTCTCTAAAGCTGTTAATGTGAATTGTTTCTAAATCTTTGTGTATAAACACCTGACCACTCTCCATTACTATAGACTAGATTCCTGGACGTATCATCACTCGGTGAATAGGTATGAAGAATTCACAGTACCTGATAGATATCACTAAATTATTGTGAAAGAGATGCCATCAGCCGTAAGTGCCAGGCTTTCGCTTGCGGTCGTTAATAAGGCTATAACTCAGTCTCGAATCACAGCTCCTGCAAGACCTGGAAGGGTTCTTCACTTTTGAAATTTCCTTTTGACTGAATTCATGCTCTGAGATGAAAACTGTATAAAGTGTAGTATTTGGTGAGCCCCAGTCTAAGCATATATGGTAAATTTTAATGATGATAATGAGATGAGAATTTCAATCATCCTCAGTAAAGAATGTGCAGAAACCTTAGTTAAATGTGGCCGAGCAAAGAGTTTTGGTTCCAGTTTTCTTTTTTGTATCACACAACTTATTCTTTTTTTTTTTTTTTATCCTTTTCTGTGTATCTCATGGTGATCTCGTTCCACTTAGAGGGCTACTTCCTTTGAACAGGACCTTTCTTACCATTTGCAACAAATTTTTAGTTTCCTTCTGTTTCTTAAAATAGAGTCCATCACAGTGTTCAAAAGAGATGGCTTTTTTCTTTTCCCGGGCTGAACGCTTCTCATCTGTTCCTTACTACGCTGGCAATGTTTGCTCTGTCTCTGTCCTCTGGACTGCCCTGTTCAGCTAACATTCTGGACTTGGGTGGAAATACTGGTCAGGTTGTGCAGTAGCACAATCACAGTTATATTTCCTATGTCACATTGAGACAGATCTTTCTGGACAAGGGCGGGTCAATTTAATTAGTTATATTCTTCATAACCACATTCATGCAGCCTACCCTGGTGAATGATGGATGTAAAGTTACAACATAATTCATCACACCAAAAACTCTTGTTCTAATATGAAAGGAATCAAAGGGAAACTTCAATGCAGAGATTCTCATTTATTTAGGAACTCAGGAGCAGCCTGCCTTAAAGGCAAGTGTGTGGCCTTGATGCTTGTGTCACATTGTTCCCATTCTGAAAATGGTGTGACTTTACACAAATAACAGCGAAGATCAAAGTCACTGCCCAGTTCAACCAGGTAATGTTCTTTCCGTGTTTAGAATGGACTTTAGGAATGAATCGTTTCATCTCTGTGGTTTGCTTGTCTAAATTCTGGTCTAGTTATAGTAATATTAGAAGCCCTTTAATCTAATGCAATCAGGGCAGTAGTTAAGTTGGTTAATTGGAGAAGTTGTTTAAAGCAGGAGATTATTTTAAAAAGACACCTTATAGATTTAACTTACCTTAAGAACGTATACATTTATATTCCTTCACCAGCATTCTCCTGTAGATCTTCTGTCTTTATTTCGAGCATGTGTCCCCTGGTTGGAGTTCAGCATCATCTTGCTTGCCTCAACCACACCCATAATTTATCGTCTGTGAGTTCTGCTTCGGCTTCTTCAGGTAGAGCAATAACCTAAGACACGGGCACAGAAACCTGGGGGCTGACACCTTCATTTTTACGATTCTTTAAAAATACTTTACGATTGTCTCACTCACATCTAATCTGACAGCATATTTTTTAGTGACTCACCTTTATAAAGTCTTTCCCAGGCACTCAGCATGGTTTTCAAAGAAGCCAGGGCTTTTTTTTTTTTTCCTTCTTTCAAACATCATGAACTTACATGATATTTCATTAAATTATGCAATTATGCAACTAGCAAAGCAAGGTTAAGCGGCATCAACAGGACTGGGAACAGAGCTGCCTCTTGGGGAGCACCCAGATCCTCTCCTCACTGAGAGAGCTGGCGGGGGTGTGGCCTCCGCCCAGTGGCTTTCTGGGCTCTGGGTTCCACCAGGGAGCCGGGGAGTATCAGCTAACTCAGCAAGTTGGTTAGTGGAGGTTAACAGAGTTCCACTATACTTCCAGGATCCTTGTTAAATGTTTTATAGGGGAATTTGAATGTTACTTACTATGAACTCAGTTAAGGTGTGAAATAAATATGTTGTGGAAACCCCAAACCATTTAAATTGAGTTTCTGGAAGATTTTATCTTTTATTCCATAGGCTGTCTCTCTAACACCCCTCTTGGTGGGATTCTTGGCAATTTAACATCAGAGCCCAGATGAATCTTTTACTACACTGGCTTCGCACTTCTTTGCCCTCCTCTGCCCATGCATCCTGTCTTCCAGCTTCCTGGAGCTCTTCATTTTCAGGCATATCTCAACGTTGTTGTTGCCAATACCTGCAACCTTTCCATAGGTTCTGTTTCCAACAACTACTTCCTGCCACCACCACCCCAACTCTGCATCTTCCTTCGGTGACCTCAACCATGCAAGTCTCTTTATCCTCTTTTCACTCTCCCTCACCTCCCTTTTTTTTTTTTTTTTTACAGATTTTATTTATTTATTTGACACAGAGAGGGAGAGATCACAAGTAGGCAGAGAGGCAGGCAGAGAGAGAGGGGGAAGCAGGCTCCCCGCTGAGCAGAGAGCCCGCTGCGGGGCTGGATCCCAGGACCCTGAGATCATGACCTGAGCCGAAGGCAGAGGCTCTAACCCACTGAGCCACCCAGGCGCCCCCCTCACCTGCCTTTTGTACACATTTCCCCTCTTCTCCAGCTTAAATTCCAGGGTCTGTCATTATAGTGATAAAGCATACATACACCCTCAGCTGCCCTGATGTACACTCTCGCTTTCTGAGTTTTGTTGGGGAAAATCCCAACCTGGGTAAACTGCACTGTTGTCTTACTCTATGCCTGTAACCGTGAAACAGAATGTGATTGTGGACAAACACACAACTGCGGTTGGTCTCCCTTTATTTTTTTTTTTTAAAGATTTTATTTACTTATTTGAGAGAGAGAAAGAGCATGAGTTGGGGGCAGGGCAGAGGGAGAGAGACAAGCAAAATCCCACGGAGCTGGGATCCTGACATGGGCCTTAGTCCCAGGACCCTGGAATCATGAGCTGAGCTGAAGGTAGATGCCTAATCGCCTGAGCCACCCAGGCGCCCCTGGTTGGTCTCACTTTAAATTTGTGATCATTCACCACAAGTGGGGCTTATGCAGCCTGAATTTACATGGTCCATGTACTTTCCCACTTTCCTAGATTATGTCATACTTTCGTCTCTCTCTTCAAACTCTCATATCGCCTGCGCCATCCCCTTCCTTAGCTGATCTTACTTCCTAGTGCATTGAGAAAATACAAGCAGTTAGGTAGCTTTCCATAAGCTCCCATCCCAAACTACTCGTCTTCTAGCCCTACTTCCTTTTTTTTTTTTTAAGATTTTTTTATTTATTTGACAGAGAGAAACAGAGTGAGAGAGGGAACACAAGCAGAGGGAATGGTAGCAGGAGAAGCAGGCTTCCTGCTGAGCAGGGAGCCCGATGTGGGGCTCGATCCCAGGACCCTGGGATCATGACCTGAGCCGAAGGCAGACGCTTAACAACTGAGCCACCCAGGTGCCCACTTCTAGCCCTACTTCCATCTACACTGTCTTCTCTCCTGTTTATCAGCCTTTTGCCTCTCTCCTTCACTAAGTTTTCATCTTCCTCTGGATCATTCTTAGTTATCATATGGTTTCACTTACGTGTGTAGCATAAGGAAAAACATAGAGGACATTCGGAGAAGGAAGGGAAGGGGGAATGGGGGGAAATCAGAGGGAGAGATGAACCCTGAGAGACTGTGGACTCTGAGCAACAAACTGAGGGTTTTGGAGGGGAGGGGAGGGGGGTTGGGCGAGCCTGGTGGTGGGTACTGAGGAGGGCACGTATTGCATGGAGCACTGGGTGTGGTGCGTGAACAATGAATCTTGGAACACTGAAAAAATAAAATAAAATAAAATTCCAAAAAACCCACAACAAATATTACATTATTTAAAAACAGCAGCAACAACAAAAACAAAAACAATGCTATTCTCCCTACCATTAAAAACCACCACCAACAACAACCCAATATACTTTTTAAAATTGCATTTCTCCTTTCTTGCTATTGCCCCATTTCTCTGTTCCCCCATGTAGCAGAAGTTATTAAAGAGCAATATATATACATATATATATATGTCATTAATTTTGGAAGATTCATGGATCCCTGTAAAAGATATAAAAAAGCAGTGCTTGGAAGCACTGATGATTATTATTTTTTACTTTTCTTCCCTTTCATTTGCAAGGAGTGGGTGGGCATATATATATATATATATACTGACCCTGTCCCTCTTCTCCCATTCTTTGGACCTCATGCCAACCAAGTTTCTGCCCCCACCACTCTACTAAAACTTAGTCATATCGTCAGACCTTCACATTGTGGGATCCTCATGGTAATGTTTCAGTCTTCCTCTCACTTTACCTGCCAGTACAATTGGTCCAATGGCTCTCTTACTCTGTTCATGACTTTAGTCACTGGGCTCCCAGGCACTGTCCTCTTTGGGGGCCTTCTCCTACGCCTCTGGCTGCTCCTCCTCAGTCCCTTTGCTTTTCTTCCTCATTTCCTCAACCTTTCTATGTTGGAGTGTTCCTAGGCTTGGATTTCACCTGTTCTCTAGCAATACTCATTTCCTCATTTCCTTGGAGATCTTACCTCATCCTACAGCTGGAAATAACATCTAAGTGCCTATGACTCTTAATTTTATATTTTAGCCTAGACTTCTTCCCTGATATGTGCAATTTCTATTCAATCCCCACTTTAAAGCCTAATGGGAAACTCAAACTCACTATGTCCAAGACTAAGATTTTGATTTTTTCCTCCCAAACTTTCCTCTCTCATAGGCTTCCTTGTTTTTGTAAATACAAGTCTATCTGTTAAGTTGTTCAGCATATCAGTTAGCTGTTGCTTGGTAACAAACCATCCTACTCTCAAAGGCTTAAAACAATAATCATTTATTATTGCTCCTATATCTAAAGGCTGATTTGGAGTTGGCTAATCTAGATTAACCTTGCTGAGGCACCTTGGCTTCAAGCTTCAGAGGCAAAGGGGACTCTGCTTCCTACTGTAGGTCTGTGGGTCACCCGAGCAGCTCTCTTCCATCTGTTTCATATTTTTCTGGAACAAGCAGTTAGGGCAGGGTATAGTCTTTCATGCTGGTGCAGACGTATAAGAGGGCTAGAAACAATGTGTAAGGCTTCTTGAGGCTTAAATTCAGCACCAGCAGGTAGTCACTTCTACATGCATGTCATTGGCCACAGTTAAGTGTGTGGCTGAGCCCATGGTCAAGGTGTGGGAAAACAGATGCTGCCCATATTAAGGTAATGAGAAGGACCCTGATGCTGGGAGATATGAGGAATTAGAGTCAATAATTCAGTTGACCACAATCAACCCAAATCCTCAGTGTCATACTTGATTCTTCTTTCTCACACTAGCTCCCAACATTTAATCAATAAATCCTATTGACTCTACCTTCAAAATACATCCCAAATCTGATCGCTTCCCACTACCTTCACTGCTACCACTCAGGTCCTAGCCATCATCGTGTCTTATTTGAATAACTATAATAACTTTCTATCTGGTTTCCATGCTACTGTCCCTTTCTTCTGATGGTCTCCCTGAGTATCGCAGCCAGAGTGATCCTGTTGAAATGGAACTCTTTTCAGATTATGTCTTTCTTTTCAGATCTTTCCAAAAGCTTCCCAAGTTAGAGAAAAAGCTGAAATTCTTACAATGGCCTAAAAGAGTATGTACAATTTTAATCTTATTCTTTTACCTCTATGAGATCATCTTTACTTTCTCACCTCACATTGCTTCAGAAATAACACTCTCCTTGATGTTCCTTGAAAATGATGACCATACCGCTGCCTCAGGGCTTTTGCACTTGCTATTTCATCTGCCTGAAAAGCTTTTGCTCTGGATATCAATCTCTTGTTCTCTTAGTTCCTTCAGGTATTTGCACAAAAGCTACCTTCTCAGTAAAGCGTTATTGTTAAATTCTCTCTCCCCCCTCCTCCTCAAATCTTGCCACCCTCAGCACTTTCCATCATCCTTTTCTGTATTGTTTCTGCATAGCACCTATCACCATCAAACATACATATATTTTATTCATATTCTGTCTTCCTTTACTGGAATCAAAGCTCTATTTTTAAATCTCTCTAACTGAGATCTTTCCCCCCTCTTGTTCACTGCTGTACCTACAGTGTCTAGAAGAATGCTTGGTATGTAGTAGACCTTCAGTTAATATTTTTCTGAATGAAAAAAATAATTGAATGAATTTTACTGTTTCATCAGTGTTCAATTCATAATGGGCAGAAAGAGCATTCCTTTGCTTAATTGTGAATAATTACCAGTAAATATCTTAGGGATGTTTAACTTTCAAAATATTCTTTTTTTTTTAAAGTTTTTAAAAAAGATTTTATTTATTTGCCAGAGAAAGAGAGAGATCACAAGTAGGCAGAGAGGCAGGCAGAGAGATGGGGGGGGAAGCAGGTTCCCTACTGAGCAGAGAGCCCGATGCGGGGCTCTGATCCTAGGACTCTGAGATCATGACCCGAGCTGAAGGCAGAGGCTTTAACCCGCTGAGCCACCCAGATGCCCCAACTTTCAAAATATTCTTGATCACTTACAATCTCCTAAAGTCAGTTATGGATTTCAGAATGTTTTGTCAAAAAATTTATAATTTGGATGCTAAGTAATTAATTATTATTAAAGTACATAGTAGGGAATATATTTATTGAAATTAGTTCTTTTCAACTGAGCTTTATTTTCATCTTTCCTTCTTCAATCTATGGTATTTACTCTGGACAGCATTTCCTCTGGACAAAATATTGTTTGTTCCCTTTCTTTTGCAAAATGACTGGTTTTGCAATTTCAGCAAAAATGGCCTCAGTTGGGGAAATAAATAAGTTTAATTCTCCTTTAGGTTTTGAGATGATTAAAAATGAGAATAGGTGGGATATCTCTTTCATATGTTATTTCTTCAGCTTTATAATTTTATGTTCAAGCTAGTTTATTTTTCCAAGCCCTCCCTTTTTTCCTCCTCCGAGGGCAAAGTAAATCGCTTTACCTTGCAGAAAAGTGCCAGCAGCATCCTGAAAAATCTTTGAGGAAGCTTATCCGTTGTCATTAATTTTGGAAGATTCATGGATCCCTGTAAAAGATATAAAAAAGCAGTGCTTGGAAGCACTGATGATTATTATTTTTTACTTTTCTTCCCTTTCATTTGCAAGGAGTGGGTGGGCATATTTCCTTAGTTTTAATGATAGTGATACAGGATTAGAGATAGTCATTCTTCCCAAGCTCTAATGGGAGGGAGTGACTGCTCATCCAAAAAATAGAGCCTGGTCTGCGGTAAGAATTATGTGTGTCTGGATGAAAGGAATTGGTTTGGGTCTCCTAGCATATATCAATAAGTTTAGTTTCCTTTGTATATCTTACAAAGTTCCTTTCATTTCTTTTACTTTATGAAAGGTGATTGAAGTAGAGGTTTAAAGGGACTAAATATATTGCTGCAATTTCCTGCAACTATTATGTTTCCTTCCATATGTCAGGCTGAAGACAATTATCAATAAAATGTATAGAATTATTATTTGGCACTGACAGTCACACTTATTACATGAATTTATAAAGGCACAGGGAATATATTGGGTTAGGTTTCCCAAGTCTTGGCAAATAACTCTTTTGAGCTTTGATTGTTCTAATTCATATGTAAATGTTTTTTAAATCATAATTTTTAGCCTTAAATTTTGTATAGAAAAAAAAATCCTCACTATCCTGCTTCTTCAAGATGACATTCCAGAAGAGGTTTTTTTTATTTTGTTTTGTTTTTTGTTATTGTTTTTTTTTCCGGGTGGAAATGCATAAATTTATGTTTTTCCTCTTGAAATGACCAAATGATAGATTTCTTGATATGAAACATCTGAACTTAAATGATATCATTTTTAGTGGCTGGCACCTATTAAGAAAAACACTTTACATTCATTATTTGATCTCTTTCCTGAAACCAAAAGCCATAGATCAGTGGGTGTGTGGGAAAGAGTAGTCACTGTAGCATTCTCCTATGGAAACCTTTTCTATTTGTCACTAGTATCTTATGATATTTTCTTTGGGGCCCAGTGACCCTTGGCCCCCACATCTCTTCCAGAAAGGAAACAGGAGACTCTCCTTAAAGAACCAAATCTGAAAAAAAAAAAAAAAAAAAAATGGACATATCGCCCTGGACATACTCTGCAGATATTTTCAAAGTTAATTTCTCCCGGAGGAAGGGCAGTAAACAGGCTTTCACTTTGGAAGGTCAAAGTCTTATTTTTAGCCATTTAAAATGGGAATGTTAATAAGAACACAATTAGAGTAAACAGTCTACAGCCCATGTGAGAATCATCAAAGTTATGAACAAGAGGAGGCATTTAAGGGATAAACATAATTGCTGAAATTGTATTGAGATTAAAAAAAGAGGTTAGACTGAGAATATGCTGAAGATTTTAATCAGATCTTTGCTCCTTTTTTACTACCGCCCCTCCCCCCCCCTCCTCGCACCCTTTCCCCAGGGTCAGGCCAGGTGTGGTCTTCCTCTTGGCTCTAGAGTGGAGGGAGCATGGCACTTCAGAGACAAGGTGGTGCATTTGCACTTCCCCTTCCCATTTTCCACCTTGTGACAGTCACTGGCCCAGCCCCTGCTAGTTGGTTTTCCTCCTTGCTGGAGCCACGCCCACAAGCCCTGGGTGGGGAGAGGGGAGATGTCATTTCCTTTGTGGAAAGGCGCTATGGCTTTTAATGAGGGAGGTGTTGAGGAGTCTTTCTCTATTTCTGTGGAAAACTAAAAAAAAAAAAAAGTACTGGTTGGACCTCTGGACACTATTTTTAAAAATTAAAATCACTGGAATAAGCACTATGGTAGAAAAAGATGTTAAGTTTCTGGTTTTGGAGATTGTCCAGGCAAATGTTTGGTTCATCAACAGCGATTCACTGAGGCTTCATTCAATTTGCACATCCGTTATCATATGGCTACACCTGGACATTGAGGGCACAGGGAACTTTGGGTTCCACATGATTTGGGTTCTTGTCTGAAGGCGAGAGGCCCCACCCCACCTGCAGAGTCCAGGTAGCAGCTGGCTGGTTGAGACCATGGCCTCTGAAGTCAAATTACCAGGTTGTTGAGTCCTGCTTCTTTTACTTACAAGCTAAGTAATTATGAGTAATTTTTTTTTTTTAAGATTTTATTTATTTATTTATTTGACAAAGAGAGAGATCACAAGTAAGCAGAGAGGCAGGCAGAGAGAGAGAGGTAGCAGGCTCCCCGCTGAGCAGAGAGCCCAATGCGGGGCTTGATCCCAGGACCCTGAGATCATGACCTGAGCCGAAGGCAGGGGCTTTAACCCACTGAGCCACCCGGGGGCCCCAAGCTGCGGTCTTAATAAGGTATCTAATCTCTCTCTGCCTCAGTTTCCTCATATGTAATGGGGAGGGAGGCAATAATAGTGTCTCCCTCACAGAGTTGCAGTGAAGTGCTGAGAAAAGTGTCTGACACATTGTAGCTCATGAGGGAGGAGAGGAGGAAGCTGAGAATAAGAACGATTCTACTTTGCATTTAATGTGAGCTGTGACTGAACTCTACAAAATTAAAGTGACTCATTAAAAAGTGGGGCAGCAGCAATATATTTTATTCTACCCTAACATTTAGGTGTAAGAAATTTCTTTTACTTCCTTAAATCAAATTGAATCTGATCCAAGCCTTCATGCCACTGTGTTGGCTGGGAATTCCATTTCGGCACTTTTTGGAGTTTTCTCTGTTGCCAAATTGGGCAAAGGTGCTGGCAAGGATGGGGTGGGCGGGAGATGAAGCCTACAGTGAGACTATTTGGGGGTGATTCTCATAGCTTTCGTTCGTATGGATCTCTGCCCCAGCTCACATCTGTCTTGGATAGGGACAGACTCTGTGCCCACCCCCCCTTTTTTGAGCTATATTGAGTTAGGATTAAAACCATAAATAAAATTGTCTGTATTTAAATTGCACTACATAGGGATGTGATATATATGTATATACATATACACTGTAAAATTTACCAAAATCAAGTAAATAAATACATCTATCACCACACATACTTTTTTTTTTTTTTTTGGTGCTGAGAAACCTTACGATCTACCCTCTTAGCAAACTGCAAGTATATAATACAGTATTACCAACTGTAGTCACCACGCTGCACATTAGATTCTCAGAGCTCATTTGTCTTAAGACTGAAAGTTTGTACCCTTTGACCAATATCTTTTCATTTTCCCCAGGCCCAACCCTCTGTTATTGAGTTGCCTTTTTTAAAAGTTTTTTTCAGAGCCCACATATAAGAGACACCACACGGTTTTTGTCTCTCCCTGTGTGCTGCTTTTGCTCTGAGCTGGAGTCTGGGTCTTTGCGAGGCTGCATGCCCACACAGCTACGGACTGCTCTCCCAGCTTATGCAGGCAAGCGACTCTCTCAGCGATCCTGCTATCTTCTCTTGTTGTGGGCCTCTTGGTTGTCAAACCCACAGATCTTAGTACCTCTCCTCGTCTTGGGAATTCTCCCTCCAAGCATTCACCTTATTTCCTTCCTTTCTTCCCCTGTAGACCTAACATAACTCTCTCAACGTGTTTAGGCTTTTGGAAAAAAAAAAAAAAACATCCAGAAAGATGCATAATCTTTTGCTTGTACCTTGCAACACGAACTCCCTTAAGGAGAAAACATAAAGACTCGGTGGCCATCTTGGAACAGGGAGGGAAAATTATAGGAAAAAAAAACATACTAATCTCACATTTTGGTTTCAGAGTGTGGAATATAGGACCTCATTTTCTCCAGAGTCCCTCTTACAGTCCTTTCAGAATCGTAAGGGCCTCTTTTCTGACACTCGTTGAAAATCAACAAGTCATGGGGGAAATCAGAAGGGGAGACGAAGCATGAGAGACTGTGGACTCTGAGAAACAAACTGAGGGTTTTGGAGGGGAGGGGGGTGGGGGTTGGGTGAGCCTGGTGGTGGGTATTGAGGAGGGCACATATTGCATGGAGCACTGGATGTGGTGCATGAACAATTAATCTTGTAACACTGAAAAAAATAAAATTAAAAAAAACCAACAAGTCATATTAAATGGCAGTCAATACAGTTTTAGTCATTTCTGGCCTACATTATGGCCCATGAATTTTCTTTCATTGGCAAATGCAGCATGATCCTTCTCCCAACATAGATCTTGAATGGTGGAAATGCAATGCATACCAGCTCAGATCTGAGGGACTCAAATACACCAAGTATTATATTTGGGCTGAATTTTAAAATAGATGTTTTGTTCTGTAGTGTTGGAGGTCATTAAGAAGAAGTGACCACCACTTGGCCCGGGGCTTCTCACCCCCTCTCTCCTTCCCTGAAATGTATGGTCAGCCCACCATTCCCACAGTTGAAGCTGTTTTCAGGGATGCAGACTTGAGAGAACAATATTTTTGAGCCTATCTGTTGTACCTTATATGTGACTGAACTCTTAAGGCCTCTATATAAACTTTTTATTTAAAATTTTTTTTTATTTTTAAAGATTTTATTTATTTGACAGAAAGAGAGAGAGATCACAAGTAGGCAGAGAGAGAGGGGGGGAAGCAGGCTCCCTGCTGAGCAGAGAGCCTGATGTGGGGCTCGATCCCAGGACCCTGAGATCATGACCTGAGCTGAAGGCAGAGGCTTTAACCCACTGAGCCACTCAGGCGCCCCTCTATATAAACTTTTAAGATTCTAGTGGGCTGGTGCAGAGATCCACTTGTCTTGAGTCCACCTGCTTATTAAAGTCCCTTGCTTATTAAAACCTGCCACTTACCAATCTGGACTGGCCCCTCTCTCTGCTCTCTCCTTGCCCTCCATGTATGGGGCCAGTTTGCAACCTAACACATAGAATTGAAGTAAGCAATTGCCTTCACTTCTATAAAATACTATGTACTAGATTTTTTAAAAACCCAGTGAGCCAGATTTTGGTCATCTATGACCCTAGAAGATTTACATGACCTTGAAGGAATCCTTGATAACCTGCCACCAAAGCACAAGCTCTCTGGTCTCTTCCTCATCTGTTTTTCTTATTGTTTCTTCCCCTCCTATACTATTCTCTTCCTTCTTCCTTGTCTTTCTATCTCTCCCCTTGGGGACAGCAGGACCAAAGAGACTTAATTTCTGGTGGGAAGGTGTTTTCTTTCCTTTAATCTGAAGAGCTGCTTTATTTTCTCATTAAGAGAATATCACATATGTATATGTATGTGTATATATATATATATATATATATATATATATATATATATATATATTATATGATGTCCATTTGGTGTTCTCTTTTTCTCTCCCAGGTATCTCCAGTAACTTAGGGAAGCAACATGATATCAGTAAATATCATTCCTAGGGTTTTCATCAGAGAAAATGAGGTCAGTTTTGTCTATATCAGAACAAGTATCTAGGTTGTTAAGCTGATACTCCCTTGAATCTTTTTAAGACCAAGCAGTAGTATTGAGGTCAGGGCTTCACTTGCAAAAAAGTGCAAAAACTTTCACACCAAATGCTTTTTCCATTTCTGCAGCAGCATTTTCCGGGTGGTGGTGTCAGTTACCACTGTTTCAAGTGGATAAATATATATATCAGCAAAGATCATAGTCCAGAATCCAGAGAGCAAAGTCTTCCAAATAATTCAATTCAAGAAGCCACAAAGATGATAAAAGCAGTTCCTATGCTCTAGAACAAGATTCAGCAAATTATGGCCCGTGGACCAAAAATGGCTTAGTGTCTGTAAATAAAATTTTACTGGGCCACAGCCGTGCTCATTTGTTTCCTCGTTGACCATGGCCACCTCGGGCTACAGTGGCAGGGTTGAATAGCTGTGCCTATGGTTCAAAAAGCCTACACAATTTACTGTCTGGCCCTTCACAGAAGATATTTACCGGCCCCTGCTACGGAGGCTAACGTGGAGTGTGGAGCGTAGTGGTCAAGGAGACCCAGGCACCTTTTTGCTCACTCTCCCTGTGGGTTATGGAGGCAGAGGCCATGCCCGGCAGGTCTCTGCTGTGTCCTGTAGTTTCTGTTTAAAGAGCACTTGCCATCATGTGATGGAAGTTATTATTTGGAACTGGCTATCTCCCTGACCTCTAGACCGTGTTTAGTCAACACTTCCTGAAGCTCTCCTTTGTGTCAGGTGTTGCTCTAGGCATGGGACTTATGTCCATTAGCAACAATAAAATACTGTGTCTTTCTCTCTCTCCCCATAGAGTTCACAGTCTGGATCTGGGGTTGCAACTCCAAATGTTTTCAGGAACTGGGTTAGTAATGAGAATGAGTGAAGCAGCCTCAGTGTCTTAGTCTGTTTGGGCTCTTAGAATGAAATACTAGACACTGGGTGACTTGGAAACAACAAACCCTGATTTCTCACAGTTCTGGAAGTTGAAGATCATGGCACCAGTAGATTGGGTGTCTGCTGAGAGGCGGCTTCCTCACTGGCAGCCATCTTCTCACTGTGCCCTCAGAAGGTGGAAGGGGTAGGCCAACTCTCTGGGGCCTCATATCATTCATGAGAGCTCCACCCTCATGACCTAATCACTTCCCGAAGGCCCCACCTCCGGGGACTATCCCCTTAGGGCTTAGGAGTCCAGCATATCAATTTTGGGGGAAACGAACATTCAGAACACAGCACCAAGTGTAAGACACAGGCTTGCTTTCTTTGGCTATTAAATGTGTAAAAATAGTTTTCACTTCCACAGAGTCTGTGCTGCTTCCTAATTTTCTTGAAACATGAGCTCCTTTTGGATTATGCTTCACTTTTCCAATTTTGATAGAAACATATTCAAGATATATTTCTCTCCTATGAGAAAAGCAACAGTATATGATGATAAACAGGGACTAACACTTGGCTTTAGAGTCCGAGAGGCTGATGGGGACTGTGACACATTGTAGACAAATACCTTCCTCCAAAGAAACACACCAAATACTCACTTGTCATATAGGAATGTTAAATATTCTTCTCCTTTCCTTCGTTCTCTCTCTCTCTCTCTCTCTCTCTCTCTTTACTATAAAGAGAGAAGCTGAGTAGTTGGTCTGGATTTTATGTGAACTCTTAATCTTTAAATTTTGGTTTAACTAAAAAAGTACTGTGCAAACCAAACTCGATATACATGCTAGCCAAGTTTTGTCTATGGTCTGTCAGTTTGAGTTCTGTGTGAGAGCTGTGTAAGGTCCTTGGGAACAAGTACCTTGTTTAATAATAATAATATCCCCCATGATTCCTTAGTTATGTTATTATTATTTCCATTTTACAGACAAAAATTGAGGTTCAGGTGGAAGAAACTGTTTGAGCTTTTGAAAATCTCTCCCCCTGCCTAAAAAATAGAACTGAAAATGCAGGACTTTTGTAAAAATGCAAAGAGATAATATATACAAAGGTTTTTGGTAAGCCAAAAAGCTCTGTGTGGATACTAGTTTATAAAGTGATAAAAGAGGGGTGCCTGGGTGGCTCAGTTGTTAAGTGTCTGCCTTTGGCTCGGGTCATGATCCCAGAGTCCTGGGATGCAGTCTTGAGTTGGGATCCCTGTTCATCAGAGAGTCTGCCTCTCCCTCTCCCTCTGCCACTCTGCACCCCCCACCCCCTGCTTAAGTGCACACGCTTGCTCTCTTTCTCAAATAATTAAAAAAAAATCTTTAAAAAAATTAAAGTGATAAAAGAGAGCCTCCATATTCTCTAAGTGTTGGGGAAAGAGAGATTCACTTGTTTTCTTGGCAGAGATAGACTTGCCAAGTGCCACTTGATGTTCTTGTAATTTGATGCACTAGATTTATATGCTGGCTTGGCAATGGCAAGCTATTCTAGGCTGTCGTGGGAAGCCCTTAAACCACTCCCCTCTTTTAGTAACAGTAGCTGGTCTTTGCTTTATTCATTTCCTTCAGAATATTACCCAGCTTTCCGCCCCACATAGACCCGTTTTCTCATCGCCATTTTTGAATTGCTGAGGCAGGTTGTTTTAGTTGTGTGGGTTTTTTTGTATTTCCTTTTCCCTGTGGGATTTTTTATCTAAGAGATTATAACTCAGCTGCGTCTGTTGAAAACTGGTTTTCCAGGCCAGCTGGAGACAGGCTGTCGGACAAGAAGCAGTCGAGAGATTGCCTGTATGATCTGTTATTCCCATGTTAAGTCGGCATTCTGCGTCCAGAGATGCTTAACAAATGTGATGTCTGATAACTCTCTGCAAGTCTCTGATTCCGACTTTAGTTTGTAAATAGTCATCTCAAGAGAAAAGTAGGGGAAAAATCCCGAGTGGAAGGAGTTTATGCAGATGAGTTCAGATTAGCATTATTCATTAACCTCAGCAGTTTGTGCTGGTTAATAATCGCTAACACACTGTGCTTTGGAAGATTACTTATTAGGCGGTGTAAATGTCCCCTCAAAGACATTCTTGCTATTTCATTTAAAAGGCAATGAATTAGCCCTGTACATCTGCCATCTATAATTTCTATCTAGTGGAACTGCCCTTCTATATAGCATATTAGATTTTAGTGCAGGGAAAATTTCATCATCAAGTAACATCTTGTTTCTCTACTGAGGGAGAGAGTTGAAGATGAGAACAGTGTCAGGTGTGATGATACAATTTACATATTACTTTTGGACACAAATTGTTTTAAATTTATTTTTAAAGTATCAAGCAAATACATATTTAGATTAGGGAAATATATACAATGTGGCATCTTATTTTAAAACACCCAGATTTTATGATAGGGACTGTGATAGTTTAAATTCTAGAGACTGACCTGGTTCCTTCTTAGCTCACTCACCTCTTAGATGTGATTGGGTAAATTATTCAACCTCTATGAACCTCAATTTCTTTAGTGCAGAATGAGGATAATAACAGCAACTTCACAGAGTTTTTGATGATTATATGTATAGTGCTTGGAAAGCACTTAGCAGAGTGCATGGCACTGGGTAGGCCTTTAATAAATGGTAGTTACCATAATTGTTGAATCAAATTCTCCTAGGAATTAATCTGTTCCTTGTTTTTAAGTTTGATATATAATTTTGGAATAAATTCTTCCATACATTACTCTGTAGGGTTTGAAATGAGAATGAGTAGCTTAGAATTCAGATTCTACCATTTACCTGACTGTGGGGTCATAGAAAAGCCACTCATTCATTCATTCATCCCCCTACTCAGGCATTTATTCAATGTCATTTGGGGCCATCATGTGCCAGACCCTAGGCACTGGGGATAAAGAGGTGAGGAAGAAAGACAATGCATTTATCTATATGGTGCTTATGTTGTAATAAGACTTGTTAGACCATCAAAAATATATCTAAATGATAAAATCAAATAATTTGGAATTATTTAGAAATAATTATAAAGAAAATAAATCCAGGCTGTT
>CM053611.1:70774365-70826544 GCA_028646535.1 Procyon lotor
GGGGGCAGGGGCAGAGGAAGAGGGAGAAAGAGAATCTTAAGCAGGCTCCACGCCCAGTGTGGAGGTTGGATCAGGGCTAGATCTCATGACCCTGAGATGTGACCTGAGCCGAAACCAAGAGTTGGATGCTTTAACTGACTGAGCCACCCAGTTGCCTCAGTTTCTTTATTTCTAAAAATTGAAGTCACTCTGCTTGGCATTTGCCTGTTGTTTTAAAGCAAGAAGATTAGAGTTGTGGTGCATATTCACAGAGAACACCTGTGCTTTTCCTCCTTCAAAATAAAAGCTGATTATAAATAATACATGTGTGCTAGCTGCAGGTGTACAATATGGTGATTTCACACTTCCATACGACACCCAGTGCTCATGACAAGTGTACCCTTAATCCCCGTCACCTATTTCACCCATCCCCCCGCCCACCTCCCCTCTGGTAACTGTCAGCTTGTTCTCTACAATTAAGGATCTGTTTCTTAGTTTCTCTTATTTTTTTCCCTTTGCTCATTTTTTAAAAAGATTATTTATTTATTTATTTATTTATTTATTTGACAGAGAGAGAGAGAGAGAGATCACAAGTAGGTAGAGAGGCAGGTGGGGGGGGGGAAGCAGGCTCCCTGCCGAGCAGAGAGCCCGATGCGGGGCTGGATCCCAGGACCCTGAGATCATGACCTGAGCTGAAGGCAGAGGCTTTAACCCACTGAGCCACCCAGGCTCCCCTCCCTTTGCTCATTTGTTTTGTTTCTTAAATTCTACATATGAATGAAATCATCTGGTATTTGTCTTTCTCTGACTGACTTACTTCACTTAGCATAATACTCTCTAGCTCCATCCACGTCATTGCAAATGGTAAAATTTCATTCTTTTTTAGCTGAGCAATATTCCATTGTACATATATACCACATCTTCTTTATCCATTCATCTGTTGATGGACACTTGGGCTGTTTCCATAATTTGGCTATTATTGGTAATGATGTTATAAAAATGGGCTGCATGTGTCCCTTTGAAGTGTTTTGTATCCTTTGGGTAAATACCTAACAGTGCAATTGCTGGATTGTAGGGTAACTCTATTTTTAACTTTTGAGGAATCTCCATCCTGTTTTCCAGAGTGGCTGCACCAGTTTGCATCCCACCAAGAGCACGAGAGGGTTTCCCTTTCTCTGCATCCTTGCTTGAATGGAATTTTTTTAATAAGAATGAAAATGAACGAACTACAGTCACATAAACATGGGCTTATCTTATAAAGTTGAGCAGAAGAAGACAAACAAAGAGAGTATTTAAGGTCTTTTTCTATTTAAATAAAATTGAAAAGTACCCAAAACTGAATTGTGGGCTTCGATGTTGGGATGGTAGTTGTCTTGGTGGAGGAGTGAAACGTGGCAATTGGAAAAGGGCATGAGGGAAGCTTCTGAGGGGCTAATATTGTATTTCTTGATCTGGCTGTGGTTACATGGGTATGTTTGCTTTGTCATAACACGTTGAGCTATGCACTTAGGTTTCGTGCAATTTTCTGAATATGTGTTTTATCTCCATAAAATGCAAATTAATGAAAAGAACAAATCAGGTAATAAAGTACACTAGAAAATAGACTAAATAAGGAGATTAAGGTAATTCATCTCAAACATGTGTATAAGGAACGCACATTCTTTTTAGAAGAAAGAAGCAATATTACCTTTGCATTTAGGGCAGTGTCCGTGCCCAGGTTAGGCCCAGAGTCTGGCTGATGGCGTCGCACCCACACGTAGGCTGGTTCCGCCAGGCAGGAGAGAGCAGGGCTGGCTGTCACCCAGTGAGCACTGTGAGGCAGGCCGGCAGGTGGGAGCTGCTGTCTGGGAGGCCTGGCAGGGGTCTGCAGACAGATGTCCTGGCTGCTGGGTTAGGGCTCTCGAGTTGGCAGTGGGCAGACAGAGAGTGTCCAAGCGGGCAGGTGGTCAGTACAGGGAGGACTTCCAGCAGGTACTACTGACCATGCCATGCAAATAGGGCTCAGGGACTGGGCTCCGTATCCTGAGAGGACTGAGGGGAGAACAATGGGATTCAAATCCCAGAGGAATAGGGTATAAAACTGGAAATCAGTCAGCAGCTTGTACCCCATGAAAATGGGGTACACGAGTGGAGGTTTGGTCATGAAAGTCTCCGAGTCTAGACCTATTTTGAATCTACAGGTGGGAGTTTAATATTTGCAGCTGTGCGGCTTGGAGGAGAAAGGAGGGAATCAGGCTGGTATACAATTTTGAGAGTGTAGGAAACAATAGTAGAAACAAAAAATGTTAGCACCAGAAGGTACCTTAAAGCCCATCTAATTCAACGCCTACATTTTACAGGAATGGAGACTAACATTACTGAATGCCACCCATGAAATGCTTTTTACAAGTGAATCCATTTGATCCTTGTAACCATCTCGTGAATTAAATAGTATTGTTTTTATTTTACAGATAGGTCAGAGAAGTTCAGTAACTTCCTCTGTGTCATATAGTGCTGTTAGTGCTATTTCCACTTCATCAAATACTAAGTAACGGCAGAGTTGGGTCTAAAATTCAGCCTCCTTGACTTCTAGGTTTATTCTATTTCCAATATGACAGAAATGACTGTAGTTTTATTTACAGGGATTGACTGAAAACAAGATCTAAAATTTCAATATTTCTGTCTCCCTTGAGCCGAAAACATGGGTTGACTGATAATTTACACTGGGAGCACTGGTTTCCTGTATTTGAGGGTTAGTTGAAAATCTGATTTGTGCCCCAAATGGCTCAGATACAGAGGGATGTTTGAGTAGATCGAATTGTATCTTTGGGTTCCACTTGAATTTTCCTACGTACAGCCTTAGTTCAGGAAAACCAGAGTGCATAAAGAAAAAAAAAGGGGGGGGGGAATAAAATCAAACAGGAAACTTTTAGCCAACTCTTCTGAAGCACTTTTTGGATGAGAGATGAGCTGATGGGCTGGGGAGAGGCTAATGACACCCTTGCAGCCGCCTATCACAGACCTATTAGCCCAGCAGCAAGAGCGGGAAAGACAATGGAAGCACTCTGCTGGGATAGAGGAGCAGAAATTTTCAAAGCCACCTGAAAAGCGAAATAATTATAGAGAGTCACCTGAAACTCAGCCAGAAACATAGCATGGACAAGTCACTTAACACCTTTATTCATCCTGTCTGAATAGCAGATAAAAGCTTTTTATCTACCTACCTTATTGAGATGTAAGAATACACGTAATTTTTGTTGTAAGGTTCTTCCAACTACTTCACAAAGAATCCTATCCAAAGACAATGCATTATTGTTACTGTTTCTTTCTGCTTTGTGTCGAGGGAGATTTTGAAAGGTGCTACAAATGGATCAGGTAGGTCAGGAATCTGTCCTCCCCTTCCAGGAGCTTGAAATCTGTTGATGGCAGATTTTTTTCTCCCACAGCATTACACGTAGAAATGCAAATGAACACATATCAATATCTCTATACAATATCTGGAGGTTCATTGTGTAAAGCACCGTTGCATTAGCCGTCTGAGTTTTCTTGTTCTGTCCGTATGTCAGGCTATATACTTTGCCTCTTTTCCCTTTCCTGCCTATGCCCTTTCCTCCCTCCCTCCCTTTCCACTTTCTTTCCTTATTTCCTTTTAGATTTTTATTGACTGAGATGAAAGGTGAACATTTTCATCATGGAAGTTTTCTTTTTCTGTGTGATGCCAAATAGCCAAGTGTTCTGAAATATCTGGAGGTTTGGAAGAGTCTAGTCCATGCAGTATGGAAAAAATACAGCAACGTTCCATTTCAATCCAGTTTCGGAACAGGTATCATAAACAAATAAAGTGATCCAGGGGTAAGAAAATGTGGTTTTCTCAGTCCAAATTTCATTTTCTCATATGGTAAAAGATACTTACATCTGGAGAAATATTTATGACTAAGACATGGAAAGGAGCCCATGAAGGCTTGATGGTAAAGAACTACTGATACTCAGACTAGGATCCGGATTCAAGATGAGGTGGTAGGTACTGTAGTTAGTATTTACCATATGGAAACATGGGTTCCAATTTAGACGTGTTTTTCAAATTTTCAAAATAATTTAGAAATCTCTATGTTTAACAGAGATTTAAAGAAATGCTGGTAAGGAATTAAAAATCTTTTGAAACACCCTTTAGGGCAAACACACTGTTCACAGGGACCCGTCTCCAGTCTTTGAGGTAGGGTGTGGAGAAATTGGGATTTTAATATGCACGCAAAAGGAAATCATTCAATATAATCTGATTTGCATTTCCCAAAGGGACCTCCTGGCTACTGTGTGAAGAGTGGCTTCTAGGTGGGCAAGAGTGGAAGAAAGTCATAGCCGCGGTCCAAGTGAAGGATGATGGGCTTTGGTATGTGGTGGAGGCTATGAAGTAGAAGAGTGTGAGTTACAATCAACAAGGAAAGGGCAGAATCGAGGAAGTCCCACAGATTTGGGGCTAAGGCAGTCGAGTGGATGTTGGGGCCATCTACTCAACTGCCTCAGTTGAAGGCAGGAGGAATTAAGTTCTAGGTAGAATCAGAACTCAACTTTGGATAAATTCTTTCTCTAATTTCTTGCCTTGAATGCTTAGTTGAATGTTTACTATTTCTCTTAAAATTGACACCGTTTCTGTTTGACCCTATCATCAATGTTGTCTTTTGTATTTTTTGGTGGTTTCCCTTCAATAGTCTAGTATCATATTTTTAATTTCCCTTTTGATCCAATTTTGTTTGGAAGACTATTTTAAAATATCTAAACAGTTCTGGCTTTGCTACTGACTACTTTTATTCCACCGTGGTTAAAAAATGGAGTCTGTCCAAATTCTGCTTTTATAAATTAATTGAGATTTTCTTTGTAGCTACTATAAACTTGGCTCTTCTGGGAAAAAAAAAGTCCCTATTTTATCTCAATTTCATTTTACTGAGTCTTCAACACTTCAGAAGGCCAGAGTTTCTTACCCAGACTTACCTCAAGAAAGAATTATTGTTCCATTTAAGATAATGGTTGATTTGCTCTGCCAGTGAAAATACCTACTAGAAAATTAATCTCATGAGAAGGTAGTGTCATACCATTTTTCAGGTAGGAGTTTTCAGGTGAATTCAGTGAGTGCGGGCTGCAGCAGCATTTATTCTAGATGAGACTTCGACAAAAGTCGATTTCATTGTGGACCTTCGTCCAAAGATGCTTGACCTCTTCCACGGGGTTTCTGCGATGGAAAGCTGAGTGTTTCAGAGGGTCTCTAGGACGCTTTCCCGCAACGTGACTCTGTTCTGAGCCCCTGCTCGACCTGCTGGCGCCAGGGACACGCTACTCTTTCCTTCACAGATGCTTCTTTCTCAAGTACACACTTCACTTTGATTCCCTCAGATGCTCTCTTTCTTTCGCAAACACTTATTTCTGTGAGTTCTTTGGTAGCATCTATGAAGTACTGAATCTCATGCACATGTATTTCTTGGAACTTCTTTTTTGAGTGAAATACTTTGCAGCTGCTCTGCAATAGAGCAACGTCTTATGACTGCCACTTTCCCCAGACTCGTTTAGCCTCTTTTCTCTCCTTTTCAGGAAGTGGCCAAGCAGGAAAACACTTGCCCAACTCCTGTCGCTCGTTGCACTCACCTAATTTGTGTTTTTCGTTTTCTTTTTTTTCCACCTGAAACTATTTGGGAAAGTATAAAGTGTTTATCTCACAAGTGTAGATAATATGCATGTACTTGTTATTATAATAAAAATATTCAACAGTAAACCTGTTTGTTTACGCTATACTATTTTGGATTTCAATTTATGCACTTTTATATTCTCTTTGTGAATAGTTGAACTCAATTTTCAGTAGAAAGGAAATATTGAAAAGAGTCCCATGAAGTGCATTATAGCCAAAAGCTCACGCAGGAAGAGATTTTTCTCTTAAGTAGTTTCCGAAACATCACCAAAGTGAAGGTTGTGCTAAAGGAGAGGCAAGGTCAGGAATTAAATTCAAATTCATTCCCAAATAGTAGCCAATATTTCTAGTGTACATTGTAAATAGTCTACCAGTTACTAAGAAGGCTTGAATACATTATTAAAGGAAAAAAAAATTATATGGGATTTCAGTGCCAGCTCAGGAAGAGAGAAGCCCAGGCTAGATTTCTCACTCCTCTAGTCCCCATTTCATTGCAGCTTGCTTCTGAAAGAAGCAATCAACAGTGGTTTATGATGCTCAGACATTTCTATGATGCGCGCTGACTGAAAATCATTGATGTTTCTGCTTTAACTAGATTTAGCTACTTTGAGTTGAAAGCCGTGCGCTGCCTGAAATCCCATTTTACTAAACCCTCCAGTGAGTGAAACCACTGAGTCCTTCAGGAAATTTCCATTGCACAGTTAGAGGAAACTGTTAATTACAGCCACGCTCAGCCCTGAAGCTCTACCTTAAAGGTACGGGAGCTCTGCCTGCTCCAGCTGGTCTTTATGGCCCGCCCACGTGGTGCCATGCAAGTGCTACCACGTGGCTGAGGCTCTTTTGATATGTTTCCTGGGATTCTGATTTCTGTCCCCACAAAACACTCTGTGAGCCAGGCCACGAATCTTCCAGAGGTCTCCTTTCTTTTCCATTCCTGGGATTCCAGGGTTTTTCCCACTGGTCTTCTACTTTTCCCCCTTTAGCAAAAGAGCTAATTCTTAAAAAAATAGATTTAAACCAGCCTCACACTCAATTATGTGTAGAACTGGCCCCTGTGCACAGAATATGTTACCTTGGGAACTGAGACAAATTGTAGGCTTATGGATTATAAAGATTTTTTTTTTACCTTAATGAAAATTTAATTTGTTATGAATGGTTCATCATAACATATGCCAAGAAGAGCGTGCCAGAAATAACAATCTGAAGGAACACACGGGATCTAACGCTTCCATACTTTTCCAAGAGTAAAAGAGATCATTGAAACAACACATGTCAGATGCTATTACTGTCATATTGTTGAGGCCATCTGTTAAAAACCAGGATCAGGACCCGCAGCGTTCATTGAATTTGCAGTTCTGGAAAGGACAATGTCAGATGAAATTAAGTTGATTCTGTTAAGAGGAGTGTACCTAAGGGATTAAAAAAATTTTTTTTAAATAAGATAAGCCTATGTTATTTGTATAGATGTCCATACAAGCATAGCAGCCTTTTAAAAAAAAGCACTGAAATTTGCATCACTGCATTAGTTGTTTAGTTTTGAAACACAAACTTGTGACAATAGTTTATATATTTAGATAGATATTTGAATGTATGCATACAAAAATGCAGAAAATGGTTACATACCTGATAAAGTTGTCAGTTAGAATACTTAGGGGCTTTTAGAATAAATCAAGGATGACCATAAAAGAATATCTGATAGTTTATCAGTTTAAAAAATGTGCGATTTCTTTGATATTCTGGTGAGGCTTGAAAAATGGAATTTAAGAATGATTTTAATGACATGCTTACTCACTTTTCAGACATTCTTGCTTTTATATTGAAATAGCAAGCTGGTTTTATTAAACAATAACTATGTGTGCTTCTCAAGTCTCTTAGAATGTTTCTTTGGGCAGTATTTCAAGCCTCCCTGCTAACATTCCATTTATCTGTATTCTATATTTTTTTCATTTTTCCCCCCATACATCCTCCCCTCACACAAAAATTGAAAGAGTAAAAATTCTCTTTGTCCTTCTCTTTCTTAACTCTGATCAGACTCTGTGGCTGGGGTTCTTTAGTAAAAGCCTATTTGCCTAATGCACTGGTTCTTAATCAGTGACTGCATCCATTACGGCAGGTCATGGACAATCCATTGATCCTCACCCAGAACATGTTTGGAGTGAATTTAATGATTGCTAATGTCCTTTCCATTTCTAGAAGTCCCAGATCCTAGGGAAAGCAAAGTCTTGTGTGTCTATAAAGTGACATAACATACTTTATTTAAATTTTATCTGAGCAAATGATGCAGCATTAACAACATGTAGCAAAATTGCCAAGAAAATCTAAGAAAGAACACTAATGTTTGACTTAAATCTTTACCCACTGAAGACGAGGACCTACTTTCTGAATGGATCTCTATGTTTTCTTTTTTTCTATCTTATTGCAATCACAAATTTATATCTATCATCTGTCCATCTATCCATCCACCCATGAATGAAGTTTCTTTTGAGGTCGTTAAGTGGCTTAGATTCATGAGGCTTGTTTCTCACTGATTTTCTGTTATAATAGGGGCAGGAATTGTTCTAGTCTTCCCTCATGGCAACTGAGTGTGAGGGGAAAGGATGTGGCTGGGGACTAAGATTAAATGGATGTGACCCCAGATGGTTGGAATTATGTGACAATGCCAGAGCAGTGGGGTGGCTGTGGGGATGGGGAGAGGATCATTTTAAGAGTTTTGGGTGGGGTTTTTGTTGTAGGAATCCCATCATTTATTATTCTCTTTCTTGGGGCTTCCAAAAGAGGGAGCACAGACACTAAGAACTACATTTAAATAGAAGATAATGTCTGAGTAGTTTCCTGATGATCCTGCCTAACAAAGGCTAGAGCATAAGACTTAGGCCTGGAAACCTAACAGCAGATTTCCCAGTTTCTCTCACCTGATGGTAGAGCTACAGGGCAGACCCATCTGACTCACCCAGCCACACACTGAGGAATAAGGTCTCTACTTTGCTGTAGCAATCCTATGCCCTTGTGAAATGGATCCAGGTTCAGTCTCAGCTCTGACTAATTTCTTGTAGCATTTGTTTCCTTAGTTGGGTCCAGGGGAATGGTGTGGGAGGTGGAAGTTAGCTAGTAAGGGAGTGGACAATGGTGGATGCTTAGGCAAAAGTTATTCCTGTGGGCACAGTGGAAATATAAGGAGAGAGGCAGTCATGACCCCCAACCCCAGAAATTCATATATAAGTAATAAACATGGTTAATTTGGTCAGTTGCTTACTTTCATGGTTCAACCTTTAACTCTCAGGGAATCTGTTGCCTACTATTCTAGACCATTTTTAGGATTTATCTTAATGAGATTACACATGCTTATAAATGAGTATTGGGGTCAAAATGCTTTCGGCTTTGGGTTTTATATTTTTAATAAAGAACAATCTGCTTATGTGCTTGGTTGAACTTTCCTCTGACCTAATTTTCTTCTAATGACCTTATGAGATACTGATTCATACTGATTCATTATGATTCTTCATAGATTGAGAGAGGGTCCCTAACATGCTGAAAAACTTTTAACTGGCTTTTACATATATCTGATTAAATTCAACAAAAGATCATTGTCTACTATAGACTAGGTTCTATAGGGTGCACAAAACGAATTTCCTTGCTCAACCAAACAGGTTTTATTTATTTATTAGATTTTATTTGTCAGAGAGAGAGAGAGAGAGAGAGAGAGAGGGGTGGGGGGGAGGGGCAGAGGTAGAGGGAAAAGCAGACTTCTCAATGAACGGGGAGCCTGATGAAGGTCTCGATCCCAGGATGCTAGGATCATGACCCAAGTGGAAGGCAGACGCTCAACCGAAAAGCCACCCAGGTGTCCCTACAAGTTGGTTTTAAAGTTAATGCTGTACTTACTGTTAATACTGTACTTACTGATTCTAAGATACACATTTTAACATTTCTAAAATTAGGATTCTTCTTATTCTGGTTGATGGAATTACCTAATTTAATAGGTGGTAATTAAAATTTCTTTCTTTCTTTCTTTTTTTTTTTTTTTAAGAGAAAGGCAGAGGCAGAAGGAGAAGCTGACTCTTCAAAGAGCAGGGAGCCCAATGTAGGACTCGATCCCAGGACCCTGGGATCATGACCTGAGCTGAAGGCAGATGCTTAACCGACTGAGCCACCCAGATGCCCAGTAATTAAAATTTCTTAATGATAAATAAAGTTATGTGTCTTGTAGTTAATGTCTTCAGAGTCAATGAGATAGGGAAATGTGAGGAATTTGGGCAAGTTTACCCCATACACTTGGTAAGTTTAGGCTGTGAGTGATTGTGGGTTAGGAAATAGGAATCGGTAGTTCTGCCAGTTGATTTCAATTTCCAGTTCCCACCTGCCCTTCAATGTGTGAACATCTTGCCAGTTGAAAGTGATTCTAGGATTTAAAGCTACATCACCATCTTCCAAGACACAAACCAGTTAGCCTCATTTGGCATTCAGTGGAGTAAACAGGCATCTCTTGCAATGCTGGAGGGAACACCAGGTTTCCCAGACTTACTGAAATATAGCATGGAGGACCTCAACAGCATGGCCACTTTCTAAGACATTTTCTTTCTTTCTTTTTTTTTTTAAGATTTTATTTATTTATTTGACAGAGAGACATATAGTGAGAGAGGGAACACAAGCAAGGGGAAGGGGAGAGGGAGAAGCAAGGCTTCCCATGGAGAAAGGAGCCCTATGTGGGGCTCCATCTCAAGACCCTGGGATCATGACGTGAGCCAAAGGCAGATGCTTAACGACTGAGCCACCCAGGTGTCCCTCTAAGACATTTTCAAAGGTAAATCTGACTATATTGATTTTTTTTCCCATTATAACTAAAAGCCATGTAAGATGTCTTCACTTTATACAACAAGAGAGGATATGGAATTTTGGCAATTATGAAGATTAGAAGATGTCCAAATTATTTCTAGGCATTCATGTGTTTGGAAAACATATTGAATATATAAGGTATGCAATATACCCACCCCATCTAGGAGAGTATAATAGCAAGAAGTCAAGAGATAGCATTCTGAATTTTGCCTTCAAGGTGTTTATAATACACTATAGCAAAGTATATACAGATATTTAAATGACAAAATATTTGTAATTGTTGATATTGCTAAATGCATTAGTATTTTAAAATGTGTTTAGAACAGTGTTTAGGACATTGTCAGTGCTACATGAAAGTATTTGTTAAAGGCACAAAGAAAGAAAAGATGGACAAACTAGAATATAGTATATTATGAGATAAGTGACCTAAGATGATACCCAAAAATGCGTTGGCAATTAAAAAAGAGAGATATGTTCCAACTAGGGGGTGATCATAGAGTCAGGAAATTTTTGAGCTAAGTTCGTAAATAACTGTAGGATTCTAGTGGAGGGAAAAAAGAGAAAGCCCTCTAAATCCAAAGAATGCCAGAAAAAAGTCCATGTACACAAACTTATTACACCAGAGCCTACTTATTCACAGATGGGATTTAGAGCATAAGCAGACAGAGGGATTAATCTTAGACCAGAAACTAATATCTGTTCCTGTGAGACATGAAGAAAGAAAAGAGGAATAGGAACAGATGCAGTCAAATTAATTTGGGGGGTGATTACCTCAGCAATCCTTAGCAGCTGAGGTGTAAGAGTGGAAGAGGACTCTAGAGCTGCTGCAAGGTCGAATTGTCTTGGAAGCTGAAGCTCAATGGGGAAGTGAGTTCAAGTGCATGTCCAAAGAGAAGAAGGAAATTGAGGGGTGTTGGAGGTCTTGAAGAAGTTGATCATCAAATTTGGTGGGAATGTGGGAGTGAGTTAGGTGGAAGTCCAAGGGGCTGTTTTTGCAGAATAGAGTATCAGAATCCTGGTTGCTTAGATTGACTCAAGTCTCAGCTGTTGGACAGTCATCCACATTGATATGAATTAACTTTGAAAGTCCACAATAGATCTGGAGAAGTGATCTGGAGGTCAGTAGAGGATAATAATAAGAAAGGCTGCAAGGAATTACAGGGGAATCAGATGTACCTTGAAGATGTGAAGGCACATTTTTAAAAGGTGAGGGCGGAAAGAATAGAGAAGACTGGCAAGAAACAGTGGGAGTAGGGAGAGTGAGATCTAAATATATTAGCCTTAAATACGTGTTAAATATATTAGCCTTAAATACATCATCATTTGATGATTTGATGGATAAAAAAAAGAAGGCAATATTTTTAGGGGAGAGACATTCTTTGAAGACTAGCTAGGTAGCAAGTTAGCATTCTGGACTGGAGTATGAACTATGGAGTCAGACAAACCTGAGTGAAATCCATGCTATTAGAGCTGAGACCTGGGGCAGCATAACTGCAATGCCTTGATTTTCTCATCTATAAAATGGAAATAATCATCGTACCTCGTTTCTCTGTGAATTAAATGCTATTGTGCTTTTTTCCCCACTTTATAGATCTCTCATCCTCAGTTCCTTCACTATTTTTTTCTTATTTTCTTGGGTTTTTAATGTTGAAATATCTTAGGACTCAGACCTCATTTTGCTTTATTTTCTCTCCTCTCTTCTCCCATCCTGTGCCCTCCCCTTTAGCCAGCCTCATGGTTTGAAATACTATCCATATGCGGACGACTTGTAAATTTTTATCTCTAATCCAGAACTTTCTCCCAAACTTTAGAACTATATATACATCTGTTTATTAGACATCTCCATTTGGAGGGCTAATAATATACATCCCTAATTCAACATGTCCAAAACTGAAATCTGGAACTCCCCCATCAAACCTGCTTTATCCGCAGCCCTCTCCATCCCACTGATGGCAAATTGATCTACTTCCCAAGGCCAAACCTTCTGAAGTTATCCTTGTTTCTCTCAGATGCCCCACACACTTGTGTCTGCCTACAAAGAATATCCTGAATCTAGCCACTTCCCACCAGTGGCTACCATCTCTATCGGAGTTCACCTCCTACATTGATTCTAGCATTGCCTTCTATAGTCTTTTCTCAATATTGCTTGAGTTTTGCTAGAGTTTTCTTTAAAAATATAAGGTCATATCACTCTTCTAATGCTGATGAGTAGATTCCATTTCTCTCAAAAAATTTAAGTTTTTACAAAGACCTGCAAGACTGTATGTAATCTGCACTTTCCTTACCTCTCTGGCCTCATCACCCATTGTTCTTTTCCTTTCTCACCTGCTGCAATCTGTGCAGGCTCCTTATTCCTTGAACAGGCCATTTAAACTCTTGCTCTATAGCTTTTGTACTAACAATTTTCTCTGCCTAGAATATTCTTTCTTCCAGTGTTTTCTTAGCTAAATTCCTTCCCTTCAAATCAAATCTTCTCAATGAAGCCTGTGGAACCCCCACCTTTTAACAATGTACCATGTTACAGCCCCACTATGGCACTCCCAATCTCTTAATACTGCTTTATTTTTTATTATCACCTCCTTAAATACTATATAATTTGCTTATTATGCTTATTTTTTATTGCCTATCTCTCTATGCAATACAAAATTACATAGAAGCAGGGTCTTTATCTGCTTTCATCACTAATGTATACTAAGAACCTAGCATGGTGCTTGGCAATTGGTGGGTACTAAAGAAATATTTGTCGAGTAAATAAAATAATGACTAAAGGAATGAGTGACCATAAAGCACTTTCTATATGCTGAGCATTATACTAAGTACTCCATTAGTGCTACGTGTTATTATTATTGTTATTTTTTAGTTGGGGGAAAGGTATGAATGAAGAATATATTCTAGAAAGGTTTGAAAGGAATAGTGATAGAGAAGAAGACTGTTAGTTTAACATAGGCTGGCAAGTGGATTATGACCTTAAAATAAACCCTAGCTGGCTATTAGTTTCTCTGTAAGAGCTCTCCAGCAGAAGGCACATTTGGGAGAGTATAGTTAAGAAATAATTTACCCAGCGATAATCATTACTAGCAGGAATGAATCTTTTCTCACCCTGACTCACCCAATGGAGACTACTTTTAAGTAATTATCTTTGTTAAGTTTTATTAATCTTTTGGCACTGAACACAGTGGTGCACTTTATTGGAAGACGCTGTTCACCACTGAATTTTTAAAGCTCTTGGGGGAGCATTTGAATGAGAATAGAACTTGATAGTAGGATTGATTTAAAAGTGGTGGTAGGTCACATTTTCCTTACTTTTTTTTTTTTTAAATCTTGAATATTTGGGCAATTAGTGAGTTTAAGAGACAATTGCAAAATTTTAGTTCAGAGACTATGGGATTTTCTGATTACTTTGAGTGAGTTTTTATGCCTTTTGAATTTTGATGTTTTGTTCTAGTACTGCCCATTGATTTAAATATGGAAATGGCTTAACTGCTCTGTTTGACCTGGGAATTTTATGGTAGACCCAGGGATATAGGTAGACCTTTTTTTCTTAAATTAACTTTATACTACTGACATAATTCATATTCATCATAGATAATGTTGGAAATGCAGAAAAGTTTCACAGAAAAAAGTCAACTCTTATCCCATCACCACAGATAACCACAGATAAGCATGCTGGGCATGTTCTATCTTGAGTCACTTCAAAAGTTGGATATATTTCTCTTGGTATTTGTTCATCGGGTATCAAAACCACCTTACCATCTATAAGACAGGAGTCCTTTCTTGCATTATGGACTCTTCTGAGACTCTAAGGAAAGCTATAGACTTCCTTCTCCCAAATGTCCACATGGTCATGCACACAACTTTTCTTTATTATAAAAGGATTTATGATAGTCTGAATCCTATAATAGTCTATGGATTCTAGGTTAAAATCTTTAATATAAAGCACAAACTGTCTTTAAAAAACTTTTAAACTCTGATAAATCATGAAAAATTAATATGCTTTCCTATAATGTTTGTGCTTATTCAAAGGAAACTATAATGAATATCTGTTACTTTTACCTGCTTAGTACCCATTTGATTCTTCTCTTCTGGTAACACTGCCCAATCACCATGTTACAAGGATGGGCATATGACCCGGGTTGCAGCAAGAAGAATATCTAATTTTAGAATAAAGCATGAATTAACATTAAACAGACTGACATTTTACCAAGTATTTGAAAATCTATGCATCTGAATTTTTCTTTTCCACTGTAATCACTTTAGGAGATTTTTTTCAATTATATAGTCATGTTTTGAAATACTTTTGTTTCTCTTCTGGAATTGCTTTCAAAGCAAATGTATGAGTTGTATAAGCAAGTCACATCATCAAAACTTTTGGTTGAAAATTACAGAAAACTCCATTCAAGTGATTTAAGCAAAAAGGGAATTTATTGGTCCATGTAATTGGAAAGTTTAGTGGGGAGGTCTATCTTCAAACACAGGTGGACAGAAAAACTCAAATTGTGTCATCAGGACACTATTTGTCTCCTTGTCTTTGGGCCCTGCTTCTTTGTGTTGGCTCCATTCTCATATAGGCTTCTCCTGTGTGGTAACAAAAGTGACTGTAGCATCCTTTCAGGCTGAAATCTATTGGAAGCAGTGAAGGTCATTTCTGGTAGCCTCCAGAGAAGTCTAAAGAGATATAGACTGCATGCTCACAGTGAAATCATCTCTGAGGTCAAGGGAATGCAATGTGGTTTCTGGTTAATTTGGAGCATGTGCTTCCCCATGGAATCTTAGTTCCACCCAAAGTGTCTGAACAATGAGTTGGGGAGGAGGTTAAGAGTTAACATAGGAGACTATTGTTGGAAGAAGGGCAAAAAGATACTGATGGTACTCATTCTACAGTTAGTATGACTCTTTTAAAGTCACAAGTTACATGTGACTCAAAATATCCATCTTCTTTACCAGATGTGATGCTAAATAACTTGATAACAATAAAGATAATAACTTACCAGCATCAGAGATATTCAGAAGAATGTGTTTCAGATTGTAGCATCCAGTCCAAGAAAGGCAGCTGTCCCTGGGAAAATACAGTTTACTCAGAGGAGCTATCTCCTAATTTAAAACAGAAGAATAAAAAAACCCCCCAAAACCCAGAAGGAATAAGTAGTATGACAAGTAAATCATAAAACAGCATGTAAGCAAGTGTTGACTTTTAGCCTGCATTCTTTTTATTTTTTATTTATTTTTAAAAATTTTATCTATCTATCTATCTATCTATCTATCATCTATCTATCTATCTATCTATCTATCTATCTATCTATCTATCTATCTATCTATTTATCTATCATCTATCTATCAGAGAGAGAGAGAGAGAGAATCACAAGTAGGCAGAGAAAGAAGCAGGCAAAGAGAGAAGGGGAAGCAAGCTCCCTGCTGAGCAGAGAGCCCTAGGATCATGACCTGAGCCAAAGTCAGAGGCTTTAACCTACTGAGCCACCCAGGCGCCCCTTAGCCTGCATTCCTAAAAGCCATCTCTTAAAAAGAGATTATGAAATTCTCAGGGAGTGTCTGCAACATTGGATTACAAACAAAATGCCAATTTAGTAAATGTATTAAGTTTTGAAAAATGTACTAAAATATGAATTCTTGAGTGTTCCTGTGGGCTCAGAAAATTATATGCAATCTGTGTTACTGGTTATGTTTTATGTTATCAAGCTTATTGTGGGATTCACACATTTTCCATTTGGCTTATTTTTGTCTGTTGATCTAGCAGTTTCTGAGATGAACATGTTAAAATCTTTACCTACAATTGATTTAGCTATTTATCTCTTCTAATTTTTCAGTAATTTAAAGAATATGTACATTTCAAGGCTATATGCATACATCTATTCAAGACTGATATAATGTTCCTTTTACCAATATGTGATGTTCCTCTTTTCCCTTATGATATTTTTCACCGTAAGTTCTATAACCTGGCTTTATTTCTATTTTGCTGGTGTATTTTTTCCATTCCATTATCATCATTTTTGTATACCTTCTTTATTGCTCTCCCCTAGTTCTTAATATTCACCCTGAGATTTTCTTTTGATTGATAAATTTGATCCATTTATATTCATTGTAATTAATTTTGCTAAGATTTATTTCTGCTATCTTTTTGTTTTCTATTTACCCTTTTTCCTTTTCATTTATTTTTTTCTCCTTTTGTATACTCTATTATGTAGATGAGAAAAATTTTTTTTGGTGTTAAAAGCTATATATTTTATTTTTATTCTTATGGTGTTTATTTCCAACTTAATAAGATTTATACTTCTGCTTATTTTTTTTCATCAAACAGAAAACTTATCAATACCTATGTTCTTCATTAAACAAGACAAGAACCTTAGTACATTTTAATTTCTCTCACTTCCCTCTAGTATCTTCCCCAAATTTAATTATCGTATTATTATTATTATTTAGAATTTTAGTTTTAGATTTTTGTACATATACATTTCTGTACTATTGCTTAAATAGTAATTTAAGTTTTACCTCATCCTAACTTCCCATATCTTGTTTTTTTTCTTCTAGATTTAGTCCTTATTATATTATGGTATGTTTTTCAAGAATTCTTTCAAAGTCTTTGATGAATTTTTGTAGCCTCATAAATCTTTATCGCATCATTGCATTTAGGTGATAGTTTAGCTGGATATAAAATCTCAGATTCAAAACAATTTTTCTTCAACGTTCTGATGATTTTTATTACAATATATTCATGTATTAACATGATAAATTTGATATCCATTTGATTCTTACATTGTAAGTTACTTGCTTTTTTACTCTAAAAATTTTAAAATTTTAGAAAAATTTCAGTATAACTTCACTAGTTATGGGTTTTTAAAACTTATCTGTTTGATACCTTATTTTTTCTTTTCTGTGAGTTTTGTTAATTTTTCTTTTTAAAAATTATAAAGTTGGTTTAGGTATAGTATAATTTAGCATATTTTAGTATAGTATTTCTTTTGGAATGTGTGTTAGCCTCAGATTTCTTGTAATACTTTTCTGGATGTATCTTTCACTCTTTTAAGGATACTAGCTCCTTTGACTTGTAATGTCATCATGGGGGGGGGCATAAATCAAGGCCCTGTTTGGGCTCCTTTAGGTACTTTTAAGATTTCAGTGCATGAGGAAAGACTTTGAATTCTGCCCATTCCAATGTTCTCTGTGCCAGCTGTTACCATACCTTGCACAATCCAGGGAATAGTGTCTTTTTAATGTAATTACCTAGCCCAAGGAGTGGGGAGGGGAAGGAGAAGAGGGAATATTCAGGGCCAGTCCCTCTGTTAGGTCTCATTGCTTTAGGCTCTTTATCCTAGCTATATTCTAGTGCTACCCTGATGTTACTTCTTTAACATCTGTATCTGATGCTGTAATGAGATGGTGGTAATATTCTCCCAGGGCAATGTGAAGGAGAGAAAAAGAATTAATAGAAAAATCTCCTAACCTATTTTGACCTATGCAGCCTCAAGCCTCCTCTGTCTCCAGCACACTTCTCTTTCTTACTGTGAGACCTGGCCACCATCTGACTCCCCAGAGCTTCCTTACAGTTTACGTGTAGACATGGCTCTGAAATCTGTGAACATCCACATTTCTCCTGTGAGAAAGAGATTAGGTTTGGGGAGTGGGAGCCATCAGCACTCATCTGTCCTGAACTTCTCACTACTTTGTTGAAAACTGGAAATCGTTCTTATGTTGTGAATTTTTGCTACATTTATTTCACATTATAGATAAAAGCAAGGCATATCATTATACTGAAACAAACTGTGGCAATAACATGTTTTCAATGTTTTATCCTTTTTGCATTCTACCTCTCTCAGTATTTCAGTGAAAGCTCTCCATCAAGTTGGAAGGTTATATACTAAAAACTTTTCTTAATTCTGAACTACTAGATTTCTGAAAGACTTACCTGAATTAGATATATTGACAGACAAAAATTTTAAGCCACAGAGATAGCTGTGACTTGGAGTGGCATTCATTAATTTCTTCATTCCCCCAAAAACGTGTCAAACACCTATTATGTGTGAGGTAATGTACCAACTGAAGAGAAAAACCAAAAGAATGTGATCCTTTTTTGGGCACCGGGGTGGCTCAGTTGGTTTAGCAACTGCCTTTGGCTCAGGTCATGATCCTGGAGTCCCAGGATGAATCCCGCATCAGGCTCCCTGCTCAGCAGGGAGTCTGCTTCTCCCTACCCTCCTCCCTCTTGTGCTCTCTCTCTTTCAAATAAATAAATAAAATCTAAAAAAAAAATGTGATCCTTTTGAATAGAGAACTTACAGTCAGGTAAGATCACTCAAACAGCCATAAAATAATTTTAATTTAATTTAATGTAATTTTAATTATAAACTATAATGATCCACACTCTTCTTTATAATCTCTTGTCACATCTTCTTCATAATTCCTATTTATTCTTTTTACATATTGTTTCCCCCCCTTTGACTTGTGTCCTTTAAAACATATGTCTCTTTGGGGTAAATACTCAGTAGTGCAATTGCTGGATCATAAGAAAGCTCCATTTTTAACTTTTTGAGGAACCTCCACCCTGTTTTCCAAAGTGGCTGTACCAACTTACATTCCCACCAATAGCATAAGAGGATTCCCCTTTCTCCACAACCTCTCCTACATTTGTTGTTTCTCGTCTTGTCAATTTTTGCCATTCTAACTGGTGTAAGATGGTATCTCAATGTGGTTTTGATTTGAATTTCCCTGATGGCTAATGATGAACATTTTTTTCATGTGTCGGTTAGCCATTTACATAACTTCTTTGGAGAAGTGTCTGTTCATGTCTTCTGCCCATTTTTTGACCTGATTAGTTGTTTTTTGGGTGTTGAGTATGAAAAGTTCTTTGTAGATCTTGGATACCAGCCCTTTATTTGTAGTGTCATTTGTAAATATCTTCTCCCATTCTGTGGGTTGCTTCTTTGTTTTGTTGACTGCTTCCTTTGCTGTGCAGAAGTTTTTTATCTTGATGAAGTCCTAAAAGTTCATGTTCGCTTTTGTTTCCCTTGTCTTTGGAGACGTGTTTTGAAAGAAGTTGCTGTTTGATGTACCCCAAAGATACAGATGTAGTGAAAAGAAGGACCATAGGCACCCTAATGCTAATAGCAGCAATGTCCACAATAACCAAACTGTTGAAGGAGCTGAGATGCCCTTCAACAGATGAATGGATAAAGAAGATGTGGACCATATATACAATGGAATATTACTCAGCCATCAGAAAGGATGAATACCCAACATTTGCATCAACATGGATGGAACTGGAGGAGATTATGCTAAATGAAATAAGTCAAACAGAGAAAGAAAATTATCATATGTTTTCACTTATTTGTGGAACATAAGGAATAGCATGGAGGACATTAGGAGAAGGAGGGGAAAACGAAGGAGGGGGGGCGGAATGGAGTGGGAGACAAACCATGAGAGACTATGGATTCCAGAAATCAAACTGAGGGTTTTAGAGGAGGGGAGTGGAGAAATGGGTGAGCCTGGTGATTGGTATTAAGGAGGGCACATATTTCATGGAGCACTGGGTGTTATATGCAAACAATGAATCATGGAACACTAAATAAAAAACTAAGATGTACTGTGTGGTAACTAACATAACCTAATCAAAAATTATTAAAAAAAAGAATGTATGTCTCTTTCAACTCTCTTATTTTTAAAAAATTTCTTTTATTGTGGTAAGAATACTTAACATGAGATCTATCTGCTTAATAATTTTAAGTGTACAGTATTTTTAATATATAAGCACAATATTGTGTAACAGATGTTTAGAACTTTATCTTGCATAATTGAAAATCTATGCCATAGATTAGCAATTTCCTGTTTCCTCTTCTCACCAGCCCCTGGTAACCACCATTCTACTTCCTGATTATATGAGTTTAATAATTTCAGATACCTCATATGAATGGAATAATGTAATATTTATTCTTCTGTGATTGACTTATTTTGCTTAGCATAATATTTTCAAGGTTCATCTATGTTGTCACATATTGCAGAATTCCTTCTTTTTTAAGACTGAATAGTATTTCATTGTATATAATATATACAGCATTTTCATTATTCATTCATCTATTGATTGATATTTAGGTTGCATCCATGTCTATTGTTGTGAGTAGTGTTGACATGAACATTTGGGTGCTAATATCACTTTGAGAGCCTGACAGATTCCAATTCTTTTTCATAAATACCCAGAAGTGGGATTACTGGATAAAATGATAATTCTATTTTTAATGTTTTTAAGAATCTTCATTCTGTCTTTCATAGCAGCTACACCATTTTTCATTCTGATTAATAATGTAACTCTACTAATTATTTTTATCACATCTTAGTATTTTTTTATTTTTAAAAGATTTTGTTTATT
This sequence comes from Procyon lotor, assembly GCA_028646535.1. Lineage (NCBI taxonomy): Eukaryota > Metazoa > Chordata > Mammalia > Carnivora > Procyonidae > Procyon > Procyon lotor. Next base: position 70,795,203 of record CM053611.1, read on the forward strand.
TATTTGACAGAGAGAGAGCACAAGCAGGCAGAGCAGCAGGCAGAGGGAGAGGGAGAAGCAGGCTCTGTGCTGAGCAGGGAGCCCAATGTGGGACTTGATCTCAGAACCCTGGGATCATGAACTGAGCTGAAGGCAGCCACCTAACTGACTGAGCCACCCAGGTGCCCCATTACATCTTAGATGGTGAACATAAATGTGCTATTATAGGTATTATAGAGGATAAAAGAGCATTTCTGGGTTGCTAGGAATAGTGAAAATGCTACTTGAAGTGGGTTAATCTTGGCTTTAACTCAAATCCTGTTTCCTCAGGTGTGCTTTCAGATTTTTCTTGAAACACCTTTCCCCCCTCTCAGCAGAAATTTCTGAAGAATATACCAACTCCAGTGGAAGGGCTATATGTTTCTGTCATCATCTCTGTCTTTCAGATCCAACTTTTCCACTGGAAAAGCAAAACTTTTACCTGAGATAGCTGAGAAAACCTTGTAGTGTGGGCTGCCTTTAACAATTCAGCGTCACCTTGGCTAGGATGCTGCCAACACCCACGGACCCCCGTCATCGCTATTCTCAGCAGCACATGACCCACTTTTATTTAAATAGCATAAAGGTTGGAGCTACAAAAGAGAACAATATCCAATTGGGCGTTTGAAATAAATATTATAAACTGTAGAGATTCTAGGAAGGAGTGGTCCTTGATCAGAGAGAAGATTAGAAACATGGTATAAATGAATGTTAGAAGGTACTTTGGGGTGTCACTAGATCTACTCCCCACCCCTCACCTTAGAGATAAGGGAACTGAAATCTAGCATGGTGAAATGACGTGGTTAAAATAGCACCACACCCGTAACTAGAACTCAGGCTTTCTTACTCCCAGCATAATGTTCTTCCTATCATAGTCAACTGTGTTTCTGGGGTATTTCAGACTTTGAAATCAGTGATAGCACATTGGAAGATATTTTTCTATAGGTCTGGATTTTGTAAGCTAGAAAAAATTTAGTTGATGACATGGAGAAATTTGCTAAAACTTGTTCTTATACTTAGTGTGATAGTTAATTTTATGAGTCAAGTTAGCTAGGCATAGTACCAGACATGTGGTTAAACACTATTCTGGATGTTTCTGTGAAGATGTTTCAGATGAAATTAATACCTAAATTCATGGAATTTGAGCAGATTCCCCTCCATGATGTGAGTGGGCCTCATCTAGTTAGTTCACATTTGAAGTAGAACAAAAGACTGACTTCTTTCAAGCAAAAGTAAATTTTGCTGGCAGATGACCTTTGGACTTGAACATCAATATTGGCTAATCATGGGTCTCTATAGCTCCTCATATGGTCTCAGGTGATGGCCCACCCTGCAGTTTTTAAACTTGCCAGTCACCATTCAGTGAGCCAATTCCTTAAAATAGACCTCTCTCTCTTTCTTTCTCCACATATATATGTAGAGTATGGATTGATATGTATCCTATTGGCTCTCTTACTCTGGAGAATTCTTAATACACTTAGTGAAATACTTGTTTCTTTAATTTGGCACTTGGACCTTAAATATTTGTACCCAGAGGATCTTGTCTGATATTTGGGGTCATCATGTGCTATTGTCTTTCTCTCTTATGCTCTGTAAACACAAAGATGCTTCTTTTTTATTTTGCTACTAAAAGAAAACCTCTAAAAACAATGCTCTTGTTTATTCCTTGGTAATGAAGATCATTTCAACGGAGTCTTGATGTGTCTTCATCACATTCTGGGACCAGTGCTGCTGGCTCTACCTGTTGAAGTATGAGGCACGTTTTTGGATCTGCTGCCAGAGAAGGCATGAAAGCAAGTACACAGCAACTCAGTTTTCATTATTTCTCTGAAAAATTGTAGTCTTTCTCCTATCCAGTCCTCTATTCTGCTTTCCGAAGATATTCCTACATCCTCTTCATCCTCTTTCTTTGTATTGGTTAGGACACTTTTAGTCATGGGTGACAGTAACTCAACTTATCCTTGTTTAAATCAGAAGAGAATTTTATTTGCTTATGTAATTAAAAAAGGGGGTTCTGGAGTAGAATTCAGAGCCTCAAATATTGTCACCAAGATTCATTTTCTCCCTCTCTCTCTGCTTGGCTTTCCTCTGTTTTGGTGCCATTTGGGGGGCTAGTTCATTTGTGGTATTGGGAAGATACAGTAGTAGCTCCTTGCTCACATTCTGCTCATTTAAAACCATGGAGAAAAGAGCATGCTTCCCGAGAGTTCTAACAAAAGTCCTGGGCCTGATTCTCATTTGCCAATTAGGTCATATGTCTACCTTGAAAGTGCTGATTCACTTGCTTTTGGATCATGTCTATCTTTATACTCAAGGCTGGTCTCAATCAACCCACATGTACAAAGAGCAAAGAAGAGGCAGTTTTCTCAAAGAGAAAGGGAGAATGGATGCCTGGTAAACAGGAGTAGTAGAATACCCTATAGCATCCTTGTCAAGTTTGGGCAGTCAGACTGTGTCTGGCAGGTGAGCAAGAAACCATAGAGAGAACTAAGGAGCTCAGTCTTGAATAGTTCATTAAAAAAAAAAAAAAAAAAAAAAATATATATATATATATATATATATATATATATATATATATATTTAAAAATGTTTCTTCTGTTCGGCTTTATTGAGGTATAATTGACAAATAAAATTAAAATATATTTATTCAATGTGTGTGTGTGTGTGTGTGTGTGTATTTGATATACATATGCAAATACCTGTAGAATATCCTGTGGTTCTGGATAACTGAGCTCTGGAAATAGTGAAAGACTAAGCCAGAGAGTCTTTTCAATGTTTTAGAGACAACTTACATTTCCTATAAGGTTTTAAATTCTAGAATGGAGATTCAGAATATAGTCTCTCCTTACCATACTGTGTCAACTTCTCATTGATTACTTTATTGTCAGTCCCTAGGTCTTCTGTTTTATTCTTTTCTGTGCTCTGTCATGGTATTTAGAGTGAAATAATGGGAAGTATGGCCCGTGAGGAAAACGGTTTAGTCCTTTTGTTCACTGTTACATATCCAGTGCCTAGAAGAGTATTGGGCCTACGAGAGGTCCTCAAAAATATTTGTTGAGTAAGTGGTTAGATAAACTACAAATGTTATTTTATATCTGGCCTCACTGTGGATTGGTAAAATGTCGTGATAATGAATTCCACTTTGTATTCTATGCTTTTTCTGGTGAATTTGGTGAAATTCTTTCCAACTGACTTTTTAAAAACTGAACTTTTTGAGATAATTATAGATTCACATGAAGTTGTAAAAAAGAATACAGAGATTTCATGTACTCTTTATCCTGTTTCTCCTGATGAGAACACCAGGCAAAACTATTTCACAAAAAAGATATCGAGATGTTGATATTGATGCAGTTAACCTGGCTGATTTTTATCTTTGTGTGTACACATGTGTGTGTGTGTGGTCAATTGTTTCATGGCCACAAAGTTTTTCCATCCACTCTACATGTTCATTTGCAATGTGAGTTTGCTGTTCCTATAATCCAGAGGTAAATTCTCTTGTTCCATTATCTTGAATTTGAGCCAGACTTATTTTGCTTTGACTAATAGAATGTGGCAGAAGTTGTGCTAGTCCTAGAGCCTTGGCCTCAAAAGTTCTTTCATCTTTTATTGTCTTTATCTTGATACATTTTCCTGAGAAAAAATGGTCTAGTCAATTGGAAGATGAGGGATGATGCAGAGGCAAACTGAGATGCCCCAACCAAAGGCTAGGACCAACTGTCAGACACGTACGTCAGGTCATCTTTGAACTTCCAACCCAGCCAACTATCTTGCTAAATGCATGAGTAAGCCCAGGTGAAACCAGTAGCAGAGGATGCGCCCAGTCAAATTTCATAGAATTGTAAGAAATAAGAGATTACTGTGGCTTTAATTTTTGGAATGTTTGTTACATAGCAGAGGGTAACTGACAGCAGCATCTCATATTGAGAATCTTCAGATGTAAAGATTCAGGTTTTATTCTTAGATTATGATCTAGTAACTAGTAAGTGAGGGTCAACTATGTGTAGTTTGTATTTTTTTCCCTTAAATATTTACCTGTCAGTTGCTTTCATATTGTCATGTTTCTACTCAGTTCCATACCAGGAAAATCTGATTAATATCAACTGTACCTCATCACTCTATTTTGTTAGTATGCAGAAGTTTTAATGGTATCTGACAAAGCAGCTTAATGGTTTTAGGTAGATAAAGATCCAAACCTGGTTTCCTAGGTTAATATTACTGTAGACTCAAACATAGCCAAATAAATATTTCAGTAGAAAAGTCTACATCACCATATTGTAAGATAAATATTAAAATCCAGTGTTCTGACTCAAGATGACAACTTAAAGACTGTTTACATTTTCTGGAAAACATTCACCTCCTATCACTTTTACTTTTATTTTTGTATTGCTCCTAATGTTAATACCTGTGATGAATCTTTTTTTTTTTTAAAGATTTTATTTATTTAACAGAGAGAAGCACAGCAAGAGAGGGAATACAAGTAGAGGGAATGGTAGCGGGAGAAGCAGGCTTCCTGCCAAGCAGAGAGCCCGATGCGGGGCTCGATCCCAGGACCCTGGGACCATGACCTGAGCCGAAGGCAGACGCTTAATGACTGAGCCACCCAGGTGCCCCCTGTGATGAATCTTTAACTAGATGTGATCTGAAAGGATAAATTTTAGAAACCCTGAGAAGATATCCGGACATGGAGATATTTCTGTAGATTGTGAAAATATAAATTTTACATTTATTAATTCTTTATAGTCTCTCTCTTTTAGATATATTAAAGATTAATTACATAAATCAGTGGGTAGATCTCTACGTAGTCATTAAGAAATCAGTCTTTGGAATTAGACTCCTAGGGTTAAAATCTAATTACATTGCTTACACACTGTAGAACCATTGGCAGATTAATCTCCTTATGCCTCAGTTCCTATATCTATAAAATAAGTAAGATAATAATCTCTGTCTCAGGTTTCTTATGGAAAAATGCACACCCTACCACATATTAATTACTCAAATGTTACTTAATACTACACCTCCTTTTACTTCTCTTCTAATTGCTGCCATTGTCACTCCTTATTCTCGCCTTGGTTGATCACTAATATGAATAGTCTTATTTCTAGATTCTTCTTATAACTCTAGGACTCTGAACATTTAACATGAAACCAGTGACTTGTCTGATTCAAACTTTTGATTGTAATAGTTAATAAATATTTATGATGAGGTCAGCAATGCAGAGCACGAGAGAAACTCCATGGGTTCGACTGGATGACCATGATGTATTGTCACAGTTATTTATCTTCTCTGGATATCCCTTCTACTTTTTCTGAGGCAACAGATAAATAAATGAAGATTTCTGAAAATTGCTGCCTCCTGGTTCCTTTGGGATCAGGTGAAGAATAGCCCCCTTGAAATGGAAATTCTTCAGGCTGTATTTACCTCTCCAAGATGTATTGTGATCATGACCCATCATTCCACCAAAGTGCAAGGCTTGTTTCCATTTATTGAAGCATTGGCTGTGTCATTGACCCCCTCACAAACATGATAGGGTTGTATCAATCTGGTAATTGATGACAGCCCAGTCCTTAAGATTCTTTGTTCTTTCCTCTGAATAGCCACGATTCATTTTGGCTGCTAAATTCATCATGAGGTGCACACATTCTGGGTCTTCTAGATGCAAATAAAGCTGCATAGGATGTATCCAAATTCAGAAGTAAATGAAGGGTAAAGTGGTATGCCAGTGTGACTACAGTCCGGCTAATTTGAATCTATTTGGCCTCCATCATTTCTGTGTCAGTGTAGCCACGCCACAGTGGATTCTGTGCAGCTGATTGAATCATAGCATCTAGCAGCTTAATAAGCTGCTAAAATGTAAATACTGACCTGGGGAATTTTGCATAGCTAATGAAGGCAGAGTTCAGTGTTCATGATGATATTGCACAGCTTTACTCAAGCAGCCAATAAATGTTTTCAAATCCATTTGATCTACTCAGTTTGCCCGTTCACAATCTAGGTGGGGAAATTTTATTTTGATAACAACTTTGCACTTTTAGAGAGAATGGCATGAAGGGAATGAAGCAATAGATGCAGAATGAGCATCTGTTTTAAGTCCAGGTTTTAAGGATACTTGATGCACAATCCTCCAAGTATTCTGTTTGGTGATTACGGTATTATCTTTATGAACAGGGAGCTTTTTGCCAATAACTCTTACAAATAGTTTTGGTTCTGGAAGAAAATCGAGAGGAGAGTGGAGGAAAGAGAATATAAATGCTCTGTGCTATAAATGCTGGATCTTTCCATCTGAAATCTGTAAATACAATATAGATTTTCCTGGCATTGAGTTAGATTTGGCAGATCCTTCATTCCATTGATCTTGAGGGTAATAATATTTATCATAGTGAAATCCTTTAGTAGAAGCAAAAATACTTCTGACTGAAGAGACATTCCAATTATTCATGTCCCTTTGTTATTGTGCTATTATCTTTCTGTTTCTTTTGTTTGACTGTTTTGGTGAAGAGAGACTGAGAAAAATGTGAAATTTGAAATGGTACAGGGGTGAGTACCCTAGAAAATGATAAATGCATAAGTAATTTCTTACTTTGAATTAGAGGCAAAGTTCATTTCTAAACTAAAAACATAATTAGTTATAACGACAGCCTATTTTGTTTAGATCATTTCAAATTTCAAAGTGTGTTGCTAAATGCACAGATTTGTTCTTTTCATCTCTTCTCCTATGTGACTCTGCTTAAAGCAAAGAGCTTCATGATAGAACAGAAGGAATCTTTATAAAGTGATAATAGAGAAGAATGACCACAATTGGAAGTGTAGACTTGGTGCAAATTACGCTTTTCCTAGCCCTTGGGTAATTTAGGTAACTGGATATGCTTAACCCACATCTCAAGTACGAGGCAATTTCGGGTCCCATTCTCCCCCAGATAATAGCAGGGCTTTGAGTAAGGCCTTGGGAGAGGGACAGCGAGATGTATTTAAACTTATAGTCACCTTAAAGGAGCTTTCTCTAGAGCCAGACTGGTTCACTCATCCAGGGACATCCTCAGATAGGGTAGAAGGGTTTGGCTCCAGGGATACAGAGAAATGCCAATAATCTGATGGGTCCATTGGGTACTCAAATAACTTGACTGTCTTAAATGAACCAAACCAAACCTGCTAGACCTGAGTCTTCTGGGCCATCCTGATTCTATGTTCCAGACTAACACTAACCCTAACCTAACTTTGATTATTTATGCCATTAAATTCCAATCTTGTACTTTAACTAGATCAACTGATAATAGGCAGCTCATGGGATCCCAGAAAGTATATTTGGAGATTAAAGGCATTGGCAAAAGCCTTAGGAGTTTAAGGGGAAGAGAAATGGAGACCATAAGGAGTCACTATTTTGTGGAACTCTCCAACCTACACCTTGAAGAAAATGCTCCTGTGGAGGTGGTCACCAGGCTGAGGAATGGGGCAGATCTCAGTGTATGATGACTAGTGGGAAGCATTGTCCAGATCCCCTTTCAAGGAAGGGCTTGTTGCCCCAGCTGGTGGAAGCGCTGCCAGCAGATAGCTTGTAGGCTGCATCGTCTCAGTAGTAGCAGAGAACCAACCATCTTGCCCAGAGCTACTTTCCTGGCAGCCTGTATCTAATGACTGATCTAGACAGGGGTGTAAAGACTTGGACAATTTGGCCCAACGCAGTTCAATTCTGACAAGTTAGTAGCTTCACAGTGCCCTCTGCATCAATACATTTTGCCATATGATTTCTTCCTTTACCCAATCCTGCTTTCTTCTCCTTCTTCTCCTAAGTAATATATGCACACTAAATTCCATGTCAGAATCAGCTTCCCAGAGCGTCCAATTTGAGAGACAGTGTGGACATCGAAGGCTCAATTGAAAATGCAGCTGGAGTTTAGTGAGGAAGAATGAAAGCATCCTGATCTGAAAGGTAAAGAAGGCAGAGATTAAAATCCTTTGCTCATAAATCCTTTGCTATACTACCTATATCAGGTCCAGTTTTTAGAGAGTATTTTATCTTAGAGAAGTATTGTACTAGAATATGACTAAATGATCAACTTTTTCAGTGAATTCATGGGAAAGCCTACCACTTAAAGGAATCCCACTTTTAGGGGATAGAGGGAAGAGGGCCCCAACCTGGTCACAGGGAAGAAAGACCAATATGGTAAAAGGGAGCCAGGTATTCATAACAGTGGTAATGAAAGACAAGGCTTAACAGAGTTCCCCGCCTAAAGCCTGTTACATGATTTCCATTTGCTGTGAATCCTCTGGATGGAGGAGAAGCTCTTAAGTCAGGAAGAATAGAAGCATCTATTTTTGTTTCCATAGCCTTTACTCCTCTAGTAAAGGAATATTTGCAGGCTGATCTTTCCCAGTAAGGGCATTGTCTCAGTTTGGTTTACTTGGGAAGCAGAGCAGGAAATAAAGATGTGAATGGCAATAACCCCTTCCTTCCCCCAGGGGAAGATACAGGGAACACTGACAGGAAGTAGGAAAGTAAAAAAGGAGAGGAGGCCAATAATTGTCCATTATTAAGATGGTTATAGGCTACTTATGTGTCTCAGCATCATGCCCCACAAGCATCGAGGGAGCTGGAGTATTTGTACACCCACTTCTGTTAGTCACAGCTTGAGGGCTTTGGGAGTCAGAGGTATGGGGAATGGAGGAGGCATAGGGAAATGTTCATTCTCTGGCACTTCTGACCTGCAATGCTCTGGGAGAGTAGCTTTCTAGCAGAATTCCTCTGTCTCAGTGAAGGAGATACTAGAAGATAGAAGTTGGAGCACACCAAATTGGTAAAGTCTAAAATATATGGGTATGGGGAAGAAGCTGACAAGGGCTACTTAGACATGAATTATGTTACTCATTTTTATATTTCCTCTGGAATATGGCCCTGTGCTTGGTACATAATGTATGCTCAGTCATTGTTTGTGAATTCCTTTAAGATGAGACCAGACTCAGCTATGGGGTCCTTGTGTGCCAAGGTCTGAGAATCCTGGTAGGCTAGAGAAGACAAATATGCTGTAGCTCAGGTCATCTCTTGTTTCTCAAAGAGAGAGTGGAGAAGGCCACGCACATTTAGACTGAGTTCTTAAAGATTAATGTAGAACTCAGTTTCCCTGATAAGCTTTAAATTAAAGTTAGAAATTGCCTCATGAAATTCACAAAGGTGCATACACAAGAAGGGAGAAAAAAATTCTGATTACAGTTTTATTTGCTGACACTCCTTAACAATTTAAGTTCAAGTGCTATTTTGCTAATTAATGGCTGCTCAAGAAATGCCATGTGTCAGCAATGAATCACTTACTTTTGTTGCTCTTCAGTTGTATATGGATAATGAACAAGGACAAGTCATATAATTAATGCTGAAAATAGCCTAGCTATGGGATAGAGGCCCATCAATAAGAAGAAGATACTATATTTGCCAGTATCCATAACAGGCTGTTAACAGTCTAAGTAGTTAAAGGCTTAAGAGGAAACTTTATTGGCACATAACCCAATAATCACGATACAGAAAGGACAAGTAGAGTTAGCTTCAGGGATATTTGGAACCAGGGAGTAGAACACTCCAGATTCCCACTTTCTATCTTTCATCTTTGCCTTTCTTTGTGCTTCTTCATGCCTTTACACTAACTTTTACATGGGACTATTGGTAGCTTTGGGCTCACAACTAACACTGCTGTGCCAGAAAGGAGAGGCCTCTTCTGTTCCACTCCAGCTTGAAGTACTTCAGGGAAGGACTAACTGGCCATGAGAATCATATGACCAGGGGAGTAGATGCCACTCTTTAGAAATTTTTTCTCAGAAGGGGAGAGATTCCTTCATGGGTGAACAAGACGATAGGTTGTTAAGTGTAAGAAGCAGTATAAGGATTGAAATTCCAGGACGACCGTCTAGATTAAAACTGCCGTCGTAACTCAGAGAAAGGGAAGAGGATGGTTGAGTTGTTGAGGAGCTGGGACTTGAGAGGGAATGTCTACCCAACTTTGAGGAGCAAAATGCGTCAATAACCTAAATATCCACCAAAATACTTGGGAGCCCAGGAAGTGAGAGATGCCTCCACGGGTATGGCGGTAACTCCATCTGCTGGATCCTGCTGGTCCTTGGATGTAGTTAATTGGTTGAACTCACCCCTTCTGAACCCTTCAGAATCTCTAGCAGCACTATCTTTGGTTTCCTGTCCTCAGCAGAGAGTTCTACATTGGTGTAGCTGGGAGCTAAATCCCAAGGGTGCCTGTGGCATTTGGAAAGGCAGAATTTTCAACCTTCAAATCTACTGTGGCTTTGTCTGACTAAACTGCTGGGTACCACAGAGAGACTCGGCAGGACTGGGAATTATCAGTGGCTTTGATCATTTGCTGAGAATTTAAAACGAACTTATTATAGTGCTTGCTCAGACACTTTTTTGGAGAAATGTTTCATTTAATGAATTGACTTAGGTAAACTTATTGAAGAATGCTTCAGTGATTCACTTGTTGATTTAAAGGACGATATACTTGCTTCCCTAGAACCAGATACTCTTAATAGTCCAGCTGACGACGTGATGTTTTGCTCTGACTGCTCTCCTCGGGCAGTTTCTCAGTTTAAGTACAAAGAATTGCCTATATTTCAAATTACAAACTCATGGCTTTCTGGTTAAATGCCAAGGACAGTCCAGTGAAGGTGTAGCACTGATACTCAACCCAGCTAACTCTGGGCAGTGGTCTGCCTCATACTAGTGAGTGGAAAAAAAAAAAAAAAACCAAGCATGACTTATTCAGGAAAACAAAGATCATTAGCAGTGAAACTGATGATCGTAGGGTGGTAAAACTGCTTTTCATCCAAATGAATGGATTTGTAAGAGCAAAGTTAGTTAAGAAGCTGACAGGCTGAATTTTTTTGTTGTGGTAAATGCCGAAACAATCAGAAGAGCAATTCTTACCCTTTACCCAGAATTGAGGAGGGAGGAAGAAAGATATGGATGGTTTTCAGTTTTTACAAATGTTGATGGAAGAGTCAAAATATGATATGATAAGTTTTATGAGCTCAGAGCACTGACACATACATTCTTTAAGGCTAAAATCAGCCTATTTGCAAAATGGACAGACACTTTTTTTTTTGTAAGGAGTCAACTGAGCTAATGTGCTAGTTTCTTCTTTGATGTTTCAGCTTTAAGAAAGTTGCATTAATGGAGGGCAATTATGGTAATTTGAATTAGGAATGGAATTATGGTAATTGAAAACTTCTGCGGTGACAGGTATTTGTGAGACCCCGGTGTTCTGGTGCAGTTCAAAACTGCTATTAAGCCCATGGTAATTAGCATTTTCCCCCTGAAATGGCTGAAAGAATAAGGGAACATAAAACAAAATTTGACAGTGTGAGAAGGGAACTGGCAACAACATCAAAACCAACAGTCAACACAAAGAAACACAAACACACTGATGGTCTTAGGCTTTTTAAAAATAGAGAATCAGAAGAAAATCATAGCTTTGTGTGGGGCACTGGGGAGGCTAAGCATTTATGTTGTGGGTCTGTAGTCTAGAGCCATTTGCAATAGAAAGACGGAGCACAGAAAGCCATTTCTGTTTTCTGACTTCGCTTTCAAATCAAATTGTTGCCAGGGGTGCCTTAGGCCCCCAAAGTCCAGAGCATGAGAAAGCTACCACTACCTAGATGAATCACTCCATGATGTTCATTCAGTCATTCATCAAACGTTTACTGATTGCCTATTACGTGCCAGGCAGTGTGCCAGGTGCCAAAGATATAGAGAAGACAAGGTTCCTGTCCTTGATTTTCTTGTGCCTGTAAAATTGAGATCTATTTGGCTCCATCTTAAAGGTAGGGAAGTATCCTGTTAGTGTCAGAGCTATACTCCTGGCTTCATTCATCCTGGAAGGGTTAAAAATGTTATTTTAGCTTTTTTTAAAAAAAAATTTTATTTATTTATTGTCAGAGAGCGAGAAAAAGAGAGAGCACAAGCAGGAGGAACAGCAGGCAGAGGGAGAAGCTCAGCCAGGAGCCCGATGTGGGATCCATCCCAGGACTCTAGGATCACAACCTGAGCCCAAGGCAGCCGCTTCACCAACTGAGCCACCCAGGTATCTCTAAAAATGCTATTTTAGCTTTTAAGCTCTTAGACTTTGTTTCTATCTTGGTGATTTCTCTTGAGGTCTCTAGGGATAGTAAAATAATAGAGTGCCTGTGAATTAGTATATGCTTGGCTGCAGATAACAGAATACCTGACTGAAAAGTATTTATGTGTGCTTTACTAACTTCACACGGTTAGTAGGAAATTCCAGAGTTAGTGTAGCAGGTCAGTGGTATCACCAACATCCAGGCTTCCACTCTTTCTGATCCAGCATTTTCTCTAGGTTGGCAATGTCTCCCTAATGGTAACAAAATGGCTATGAAAGCTATGAGCTAATGTCTTTACACGATAATGTTCCAAGCAGGAAGAAAGGGGGCAGGGACAAAAACACTTTCCCTATAATGGAAGAAATCATTCCTAGGGGAGAATTTCTGCCTCCCAGAAACCACTAGAACCCCCCTCCTTATCTCTCACTGGCCAAAACTGGGTCACAGGCCTACTCTTAGAACTTAAATTGGCAAAAGTGAAGAGTACTGGCCTGACAAGTAATTCCTCATTGCCTGGGCTGGGTACATCTCCATTGCATTAAAATCAGGCTTCAGTTGGCAAGGAAGAGAGAGAATGGCTTTGGTTGTGCAGGCATCTGTGTGGAGTTAGAGTTGATGGAAACGCCTACAGATACTTTCCCTGTACTTGTACATTTCTAATTTTTCCTTCTGGGTTAAATAATCTTTCAAAAATCTTTTTATAAGAATGCAAATGCTTCTGAGAATGGCACCACATCAAGTCTCTGATACCTCAGCCTGTTGGATAAACTTTAGTAGGAGAGAGTGGGACAATATACAGTCACTGGGAGTCTACAAATTGAAAAGGACAAAATGGGGAAATCATGTAGAAATTTGAGATTGAGCGTGCTGATGATACATTTTCCCTATATCATAATTTTACCAAATTTCTATGTAGAATTTGATTACCTTGTCCAAGAATGGCCTTCTTTACTGAATATCTATTATCTGTAGAGCACTATATCCTGTGGGCATTTAATCCCTATAACATTCAGGTAAGGTAAGACTCCCCTTACAGGTAAGGGAAATGATGGTATAGAGAGGTTAAATAACATGCAAGGACTCAAACCCACCCGGGCCTGGTGGCAAGTCCGCTTTTTTCCATCGCACCATATTTCCTCTTAAAGCCCAGAAAAGAAGTCAAGTCATTTGAATCAAGTCATTTATTAGATTTTTCTCTCTGTTGTGAATTTCCTTGTTACCCAGTGCTAATTTCTGTATAACATTCCTCTCTAGTCCCGAAAGACTACAAACTCAGTGGGAGAAAAATTTAAAACTTCACCTATCAAATATCTGAGGTTAACACTAGATTCTTTTGATAAGATGCTGGCGATTAATATTCTGACTCTAGGTGATGCCATCATCAGTGTCCTGTAATGATTTATTTCCGATGAACTGCGGGTAGGATATTTTACATTGAGCAGTTGTTTCAATATGGCAAGAGGGAAGAAATAGGGATCTGTGACTCCAGTAGAAACCGTTGTTTTGTAAACATATCTAAATGGCTGGTGTTATTATATTAATGGAAGGAAATGCTGGACAATTGGTGAAATCCCAATTTGCTCAAATTAGAACGGTGTCCTATTAAGGTGGCAAGCACAACCGTGTCTCTCTTCCTGACACCCCCCCAGCAATCTGTTTGTGAGATGCATCATACAGGCTGCAGGTCTACACAGGGTAACTGACCAAGTCAACTTAGCCACTGTCGGTGCTTGTCATGACCAGCGAGTCCATGTCCTCTGCATGGAATCTGAAACACAGTTTGGTTATTGGAGTCCCTCTTGGAGGGAACACATTTTTTTTTGCTGCTGAACATCATTAACTCATGTTACAAATGTGATTGGAACAATGAAGTGGTCCATCTCCAAGAGCAGGGAGACTGGTTCTATTGATAAACGGATTTGGGCATGAGTTCGCGTGGGCTTGACCACCGCTGGTAGTAAAAGGGCTGTATGCAAAGGAAGGCTCTCTCTGCCGAGTCACCGCTTCTGCTCAGTGTCTCATCTTGCTTAACAAACAGACATGCAAAAAGGTAAACCTTCTCTTAGTAATTCAGAAAGGCTATTTCCTTGAGTCCTTATAAGTAGAAAGTGGGATAAAACATTCATCGTATTTGAAGCAAATCTCATTTGGGAGTGTGAAAGAACAATTTGACAATTATCTCCATAGTTCTAAGGTCTGAGGAAGAGAAATGACAATATTTTATTTTAAAGCACCTTTAATCGAAGTAATTGGGAGCAAGAAAGCTAGTAGAGGCTGGAAGACTTTCAGAAGGGAAATGGATTTCTGGTCAAGTTTGCTGAGGAACTTTTGTGATAGAAATTAACATAATACTTCCGAGGCATTTTCAGCCTTATCAGAAATTATTTTTCTCTGCCTCAATCTTCTTTCAGATGAAATAATAATGTTTAGTACTTAGCTGGCATCTTTCATTCCTATGGGTCCCCTAGTTCTTAAACAATTTTTCTATCTCCCCATGTGTGAATATGTGTCTACGCAGAGTCGTTTCAGCAATTGCCAAAAATTTCAGCAATCCCACTGGGTAGCACATTGCAGCTGTTTAGTATTATTCAGCAAAGATACATTGTGTTTGAGAGGTATAAAGTAACAAAAAAAAAAAAAAAAGAAAAAAAGGAACAAAACCCCCAAAGTTAAAATCCCAAGTTAATACTCTAGGAAGGAGCTGGGAGACAGAAATGTGGGTATACGCAAAAGGATTTACTCAGAATATACCTATTCCTGCTTTAATATATGAGCCATGGAATATCTGGGTACCAAGAGGGGATTGTGAAGTTGGTTTTAAAGTATCTTTGAAATATGATGTTGTCAACAGCAGGGTTTTCTGATGCCATCGTGGGGCATCCATTCAGCCCTGATGCAAAGCAGTGTATGCCACTTCATTAAATTAGCAATACACTTCCTGTAGCCTGCTGTGTTTTCCTTAAAGGTCTCACTCAAGGACTGGCCATGCCTGCTATTTAGGTTTTAGGAGCTGATAAGTGAATGTGATTAGCCATTCAGACTTCATCTGAAAAGAAATAAAATCATTTCGTTGCTCTAAAAAGACATGGACATTCACCGCATTGGTGTCTATTAATAGAGTTTGAAAAGCATTGACTGGTTTTCCCTGGCAAATAGAGCAGTGCTTGGCACGTAGTAGGCACCATCTTTTAAATGAAATGACTGAAAGCTTTGAATTCCTGATGATAACAGCCCTCACATTTGTGTGGTGAGAAGTACTTTTCAATGTCCTTTCAGAGACATCAACTTTTTTGATCTCACTAATATAATACGGGACTTAATTTGATATTGTTAATGTCAGAAGAATTTAATGTAAGAAATGAATCATAATGAGATCACTTCATTTTTTCTTTGGCAAGCCACTATTCATTCATACTCCTAGATGGATTAAACTTCTAAGGCCTGCACTGCTCATACCCCAGTCTATGGGAAACTGGCTGATTCAGAGACGTTGTTGGCTGTCAAGCCATGTTTTAAACCAGTTGATCCCATTCCATTTCGTTGTCTTTCACATCATCTTCCCGGGCTTTCGAGGACCTCAGGAGTAGGTATATCACCCAAGGGCAGCCATTGCATAGGCTGGCCAGTGATATTTGATCTGTGCCTCTGTTTCTGAAGAGGAGTTGAATTCGGTGGATTTTCTCTTAAGAATTTGAAATTAAAAACGTGGAGAAAATTTCCATCTACCAGAGAAGCTGAAAATGAAGAGAGACCATGAGTTAAGCATTGACTATAGTGAGCCAAAGCCGTGTGCTGACTTTGACAGAGTAAGACATCTGCTTGGTGGGGAAGAGAAGGGAATAAATATACAGAGAATCTGAGACATCATGCGTTGCTGATGAGATCAGAAGGTCCCCGAAAAAGAGATGGAGAATTAGTGTGATAAACTCTTCTTCCATCTGTGTGCATTTTATAATGCATCTTTTTATTTCATGATGTGACTTAAGTGGGTTCTTGTTTCTTAACAAGAAGGGTAAAGAGTTGTTGGCATGATACATCTTGGCTGATGAAAATAAGGGATTCATAGGAAAGATGATGGTGAGCTTGAACTTCTCATCTTGGGAGGGATGTTACAGTAATTGATTTCATGGCATTGGGATGAATAAACAAGAAATTGCCTTGAAAGATGGCATCAACTTTCTACACAGGTGGGTCTCTTTTGTTATCCCTCATAGTGCTTAGGTGCTGCTCAGTATATGGTTTACAGAAGGTTCCTTGCCCTTTAAGTTATATATTAAGTCCTTTCTTAAGACCTTGCCTTACAGTTCTTTGACTGGGTTCTTCATTGACTCTTTCCATCTCTGTGTGGTTGATTTACCAGGCCAAGTATGGATACAAGTCTTGCATTTGGGAAATTAAGGGCCAAGAGCGATACCCTCTAACTTTTGAGAAGCTTAGTTTTATGCCAAGGGATCCTAGAACTATCATTTTGGAGGATAAAGAAAAAAGAGAACTGGATTGCTAGGGTGGTAACTCACCCAGCTGGTCTCATCTTTCCCATCCCAGTGTGTCCTTTTCTGCCTCTCTATAGCATTACAATTATAGGGGAAAGAACCAGAGAGAGTTGTTGGAGCCACAAACTATTTAATTTCACTGAGTCATGTCTGCAAAATGTGAGGAATGGTTTTTGTTCCTCCCCCAGAGGTATTATGAGATTCAAATATTAGAATACATTCACTAAAATTTCTGAGCTCCCAATATGGACAGATTATTCTATATAACAGAACTGTTTCCCTTTTCCTGTCCTTCTGTGTGCCCTTATATTGGTATTATTGAAGACTTCATTACTAGTCTTCCCTTGGACCCATGCTCTTCCTGGCTGGGTTCATCATCTATGCCTGTGGAAGAGGATACCATCTATGTTGATTAATTCCAAAATCTTTACCCCCCAATGTATTTTTCTTCAGTTCTAGACTCCAGTATCAAATTCTCTGTCACACATTCCTCTCTAAGTATTTCGTGGACACCTCAAGAACATGCCAAAATATGTGTAGTAGCTTGGAGGTGAGAGGGAATATGGCTTATGGTTTGAATTTGAGGATCCACAAGTAGTGCATGTTCCCTGTCAACCTAAGCTGGAACTGTGTTTCTGGTGTGGTTCTGGCAGTTAGGGTCAACCACAAGAGGAATCTGACTGAGATTTGGAAAATGGGAGCATAGCCCTAGCCAGATGTCGAGTAGGGCCAGATGCTGCTGCATACTGTGCTCCCGTACCTGGTCAGCGTGGGGAAGTAGTGATGGCAGCTGCGGTTCCTCCCTCCATCTCCTACCACCCCTCTCCTTCAGATTCTCCAAATCCTATCCCGGGCTCTGTGGTGAAGGCTTCCTGGGATCCTGCTCGTCACTCATACCGTCAAGGATGGAAATGAGGGTTGGGGCGCCTGGGTGGCTCAGTGGGTTAAAGCCTCTGCCTTGGGCTCAGGTCATGATCTCAGGGTCTTGGGATCGAGCCTCGCATTGGGCTCTCTGCTCAGCAGGGAGCCTGCTTCCCCCGCCCCCTTCTGCCTACTTGTGATCTCTCTCCTCTCTGTCAAATCAATCAATCAATCTTAACAAAAAAAAAAAAGGATGGAAGTGAGGGGAGAAAGGAGGATTCCATTTTGTTGTTGTTGGCTTCCATTTTGTCCTCACAGCTTCCAGCTTGTTTGTTCTCCCCCAACTTGCATCTTCTTTTGTACTGGCCTGACCTCCTTCAGACCCCACCCTGGAGGCAGAAGCACGTTATGCCTTACACAACTCCATAGGGTTTGATCTCTACAATCAATCCCTTATTTTGTTTCAGGTATAGTTGTTCTGCTCCTTCGATTGAACCCTGATACAGCTTCTTACTTAATCAGCACTCATCTACTGGTTTAATTGATCCATTGAATAGTTATGACATTTACCTTTGCTCTACCCAGGAATTTAAGACAAGAGATAAACGGACTGGCCAGCTTTAGCAAATCTGCAGCAGCCACTTCCTTGCTGAAAAAATTTTCATATTTTAAGAAATGTTTTCCTGTAGCAGAACATCATGTCCAAGACAGTGACTTTTGTAAAAAAAAAAAAAAAAAAAGAATTTCCAGAGAGTTCTTTTTCTGTAGCGATAATGTTTGTGTTTTAATTGCTTTATTAGTAAGATGATTTTTTTCACTGCTAGCCAAGCCTTAAATACTTAGAGTATCATATGGTGACATTTGAAAGGAAGTTATATCTTTGGATATTTGAGAGCTGTAATGTACACGGTACTCTAGAGGTCACAGCATTCACTATCTAATCCAAAAATAGGTCTTTTATATGTAAGTGGGAATTCTGACCTTAAACATACGTTTTTCTTTTTGTTCACAAGAAACTTCAAACCTAAATATTGTTTAAAAACATAGTTAAGCATATGATCAAAAAAAAACACTTTTAAAATATAGCTGCCAAATATTTCTTATCTTAAAGAACACTGGGAAAGAAAAAAAAGTGAAGGCTAACAAAATGGCAACACTGTCCTAACTTATGTTAAAAAAAATTTGAATTCTAATGTATGGTTATGCTGGTAGACAACCCAACATTATATATCTGAGGTTTAAAACATTTTTTTTTAAAGATTTTATTTATTTGACAGAGAGAAACACAGCGAGAGAGGGAACACAAGCAGAGGGAACGGTAGTGGGAGAAGCAGGCTTCCGCTGAGCAGGGAGCACGATGCGGGGCTCAATCCCAGGACCCTGGGATCATGACCTGAGCCGAAGGTAGACGCTTAATGACTGAGCCACCCAGGCACCCCTTAAAACATTTTTTAATTAAGTTTAATTTGTAGTGTACAAATACCCTATGGTCCTGTTTATAAAACCTGAGATTTAGCAAACCTATTGGAAACAAGTTCTGATAGGATTGTACACAGCAGAATGAACAGGATTTGATATGCTGGCCAATAGAAAGTCACCATAGGTTATTTCCCTAACCCCCTAGCTTTATTGTGATATAATAGACATGAATTATTGTGTAAGTTTAAGGTACACAATGTGATGATTTGATACATGTATATGTTGCAAAATGATTACTGTACTGAGGTTAGATAACACATCTATTACCTCACATAATTACCTTTTTTTTTGGTGGTGAGAACACTTAAGATCTATGCACTTATCAATACCCATAGGTTCTTGAGCAGGGAACTGAAAGCAAATATTTCAGGATGATTAATACTAATGGGTCAGAAAGATAGGTCAGAAATGATGCTTAAGTATAACAGTAATTGAGGGGCACCTGGGTGGCTCAGTGGGTTAAAGCCTCTGCCTTCAGCTCAGGTCATGATCTCAGGGTCCTGGGATCGAGCCCCACATTGGGCTCTCTGGTCAGCGGGGAGCCTGCTTCCCCCTCTCTCTCTGCCTGACTCTCTGCCTACTTGTAATCTCTCTCTCTGTCAAATAAATAATAAAAAATCTTTAAAAAAAGTATAACAGTAATTGAATAAATTATAAAATATGAATTTTTTTCTATTGCAAAGTAATCATGCTCATTAGAGGAAGTTTGATAAACTCATGGAAGTGAAAAGAAAGAAATTAAACACCTTAAGTCAACATCACTGAATCTCAAACAATATTGGCATTTTGGCATATTTTCTCCTAATTTTTTTTCTTCTTTATGTTACAGAGTATAAATGATTTTTATCCTGATGATTTTTTTATTTAGCACTGTTGAATATGCTTGAAACTTATCAGAGATTCATAGCGAAACCTTTGATAACGTCTAAATTCATTAATACCGTTTGAGCACATATTTTTGCCTTTCTTTTTTTTTTTTTTTTACAAGTTTAAGGTGTAATTTTGTACAGTTAATTTCTCACACATAAAGTAGACAATTTGATGAACTTTGACAGATATACGCAGACACGAAACAACCACTACAATCAAGATAATCGAACATTTCTATCACCCCCAAAGGTTTTATTGTGCCCTGTTACAATCATCCCTCCCTAGGCAACCACTGATTTATTTTCTACCATTGTGTGCATTTTCTAGAAACATGCTCTTTTTCTGTCTGGCTTCTTTGATTCAGCCTAATGCATTTGAGACTCATCCATGTCGTTACATGTATCAGTAGTTTGTTCCTTTTTATCGCTGAGTGGTACGCTGTTGTATAGCATGTATTTTTTTTCCATAAAATGTGTGGACAACAACAAAACCATGCTGAGATTCAGATGACAGGCAGTTCCTATACATTCATTTCATAGTGCTTATGAATCAAATTCATGCCTCGACACAATTACATATTTTCATAATTCATAGAATCTGAGGTCACTATAAATAATCAAAATCCCTAATGTTAAATTAATTTATTCACTTCATTTGAACTGTGTCAACTTGCTAGGTACTTGTAGGTACCTAAGATACATCCATATACCAAAGTATTTTTTTCCTTGTTGAGATCATATTGTAATAGAAGATAGGAGATTGTATTTCTAATATATAGTAAATGTAAACATGTAAATAATCCTGTTTGTTAGAAGTTGGTAAGTTTTCCATAAAAAAGGAAAAGATGGAGCTGAGTAAGGAAATGTCAAAGATCTATTTACCATAGCGTTTTCTATGTAATTCTTTGTAAACGTATGGCTATTAATATTTAATTGAATGGTTGTAACATAATTTGCTTAATCAGAGCTATCATTGAACATTTACATTAGTTCTAATTTTCATTGCTATATATAATGTCACAATGAACATTGTGAATAAAGCTTATGAATTGTCTATTGTTTACTTAGGGTAGATTTTTGAAAAAGTAAATTATTATAACAAAAGACATAATCTTGGGGCATCTGGGTGACTCAGCTGGTTAAGCATGTGCCTTTGGCTCAGGTCATGATCCCTAGATCCCTGGGTCCTGGGATGGAGCCCTGCCTCAGGCTCCCTGCTCAGCAGGAGTCTGCTTCTCCTTCTTTCTCTGCCTCTCCCTCCAGCTTGAGAGCTCTCTCTCTTTCTCTCTCACTCTGCTCTCTCTCTCAAATAAATAAATAAAATCTTTAATAAAGAAAAGATATAATCTTTTTTCTTTTACTTTTTAAGATTTCTTAATGTCGAATCATTATTGTATTCCTAAGATTAAATTCTCCTTAGGAATATTATTATTTCCTAAAAACCTTGTTAGACCGAATTTATTATATATATGTATTTTATTATTTGTTATAAGATTTTATTTATTTTTTAAAGATTTTATTTATTTATTTGACAGAGAGAGAGAGAGATCACAAATAGGCAGAAAGGCAGCAGAGAGAGGGGGAAGCAGGGTCCCTGCTGAGCAGAGAGCCTGATATGGGGCTTGATCCTAGGACCCTGAGATCATGATCTGAGCCTAAGGCAGAGGCTTTAACCCACTGCCCCTAAGACTTTAAAATCTACTTAAAAAGGGCACCTGGGTGGCTCAGTTGGTTAAATGACTGCCTTTGGTTCAGGTCATGATCCTGAAGTCCGGGGTTCAAGTCCCGAATTGGGCTCCCAGCTCCACGGGGAGTCTGCTTCTCACTCTAACCTTCTCCCCTCTCATGCTCTCTCTCTCTCTCTAATAAATAAATAAAATCTTAAAAAAAATAAAATATACTTAAAAAAATTTAACCTAGAATTTAGTTTCTAGTGGTATTTTTTTTCCAGCATTGGTATTAAGGTCGCTTTGTAATAAAATAAACAGGTAGCTTCCCCTCTGGTTTTCCATTCTTGGGAGTAGTTGTGGGTAGAGTTTTGTTCCTTTGAAAGTATGTTAGAACTTATCTGTAAATCCTCTGTTCTGGATCATTATGATGGGAGAGATTCCTTTCAGATTGTTTTTATCTATTTTTATTTTTCCTTGATTTTACTTTATTAGAGTTGTTTCTGTTGTTTTCCTAGTTACTTGAGCTAATTGCTTAACTCATTAAAAAAATTGCACCTCAGGTACACATCATGGAGTTGATCATATTCCTGGCATTGGGGCAAGTGATCATCACCAGGCAAGAACTTTACTCATTTAATTGTTTTGCTGTTCCCTTCATCTACCATCTCCAATCTTCCCTTGTTTCTCTAACATTCATATATTTAATATATGCCCTTCCAGCATTGTCCATACATGCATACATTTTTATTCTTAAAAAGTACAGGGGCGCCTGGGTGGCTCAGTCATTAAGCGTCTGCCTTCGGCTCAGGTCATGATCCCAGGGTCCTGGGATCGAGCCCCACATCGGGCTCCTTGCTCGGCAGGAAGCCTGCTTCTCCCGCTACCATTCCCTCTGCTTGTGTTCCCTCTCTCGCTGTGTTTCTTTCTGTCAAATAAATAAAATCTTTAAAAAAAAAAAGTACATAGTATTTTTCATGTCTTAAAATTTTGTATTAGTAATTTCTGGCCAAGATGGAGTAATAGGAATAATACCTTTAAACAAACAAAACAAAACAAAAAAACCAGACAAAATATTTCAACCGGTGGTTTTCAAGACACTGGATGTCAGACAATAAAAAAGAGTGACCCCAGTGAGATGGGCAACAAATGAGGTGATCCCTATGACTTCCCTTAAGAAGCCATGATGCAGGGTAGGGGAGACCAGGTGGATCCTGGAAGACTCCCTGAGTTGAACAGATGGGACTAATCATCTGGGGAGACTAAGTTGAACAGATGGGACTAATCATTTGAGTTTGACAGAGTCCTTGAGAGGAGCAAGCTGCACAGAAACAGAACCCTGGAGATCCACAGGTGGCGTCACTTGAGTATTCAACAGAGTCCTGATCAGTACTTGTGTGTGAGGCCAGGGAAGGAACCATTGGGAAAAATTAGAGGGAACTGTGAGGTGTCCTCACAGAGGGCCAAGAACAGTGTCTGTTTCCACCATCCAGTCTGGAGAGCCTCATAATTCATGGGATGTTGGGTGGGGTGCTCAGGTCTTGCCCCAGTAGTGGGGAATGATTAGCCCTGGAATAATCACTGTCCCAGCTCTGCCCAACACATTTTAAAAGCAAGACCTGAACTGACTGAAGTGTTCATAAATAACTGCATTTTAGAGCAAAGGTCAACAATTATAGGAATAAAACCATATCCACTACGCAAAAAATAGAATTGGATACCTGGCATCAAATTGAAATTACCAGGCAAGCAATGAAGCAGGACCTTGTGATCCATAGTCGGTCAGTTGAACAAGAACTGACAGAGATGTTCAAAATTCCAGACAAGGGCATCAAAGCAGGAACTAAAACTATAGCGTATGTTAAAAAAAATTTAAGTAGAAACATAGATGACATATGTAAAAAAAACTAAAGTTTTAGGGATTAAAACTGAAGTGTGTGAGATAAACAATTCACTTTATGGGATTGACAGCAGATGAGACACTGCAGAGGAAAAGATTAATCCATTTGAAGGCATTGCTACAGAAACTCTCCAAAAGGAAACATACTGAGGAAAAAGGGTAACAAAAAGAAAATAGAATCAGTTAGCTGTGAGACCACTTCAAGAAGCCTAATGTACATGTAGTTGGAGTCTCTAAAGTAGTAGGAGGAAACAAGAAATATTTGAAGAAATAAAGGCTGAAAACTTCCAAATTTGATGCAGCCTATAAACCCACAGATCTCAGAAGCTCAAAGAACCCCAACAGGAAGAAGAAGCATATCACAATTGAATTGCTCAAAACCAGCGTTATATAGGAAATATTAAGAGCAGGCAGAGAAAACATCACATATATACAGAAGAAAAAAGATAAAGATGACAGCAGATTTCTCTTTGGAAACTGTGAGTAACAACTTCAAAGTACTGAAAGAAAAAAAAAGTCTACTTAGCACTCTATACCCAACAAATATGTCTTTTAAAAACAAAGAAAAAGTAAAGACTATTTCTGACATACAAAAGCTGAAAAAAATTATCATCTGCTGACCTGAACTAAGTGGAATGTTAAAGCAAGTTCTTCAGGCAGAAGGAAAAGGATTCCAGATGGAAAGACAGATATACACAAAGAAATAAAGAGCGCTAGAAATGGTAACTGGGTAATTTTTTCTTTTTTTAAAATGAAATGAATTTTTCTTTTTATTCAAATATTTTTTTTAAAGATTTTATTTATTTGACAGAGAGAGAGAGATCACAAGTAGGCAGAGAGGCAGGCAGAGAGAGAGGGGGAAGCAGGCTCCCTGCTGAGCAGAGAGCCCTATGCGGGGCTCGATCCTAGGACCCTAAGTTCACGACCAGAGCTGAAGGCAGACGCTTAATGACTGAGCCACCCAGATGCCCCCTTTTTATTCAAATATTTTTAAACCATTTTTACTTATCCATTCCTACAGTGATGAGAACGTAGGTCACCTTCAACATTTCCCTAACACTCAGGCCAAAGGTGATAAACCTCCTATTTTCTCATGTGTCTATGCAGGATTTCCCTAAGGATACACTTCTTGGAAAATTCAAATTAGAAGAAAACTTCTAGACGATAAAACCTCCTTACCAAAAACTTACATATTTAATAGAGAAACTTTGAATACCTTCCTTTGAATGTTGGGGAAAAAGACAAGGATGACCACTTTGAATACTACCATCAACGTAGCATTATACAGATCCTGGATATTGTAATAAGAAGAAGTAAGGGGCACTTTCACTGGAATAAAGGAAAGAATAATTACTTCATATACAACCCAAGAAAGGTCAGTAAGGTTGCTGGATACAAAATTTACAAGTATCTCCCTATACCAGTAAAGACCAATAAAAGTGTAATACCATTTTCAGTAGAACAAAAAGTACAAAGTACTTAGCAGATCACTTAATAAAGTGTGCACAAAAACCTAGGAGAGAAATGCAGAAATATTTCTATTAAAGAACATAAAATAACAATAAATAGAAAGATATATTCACAGTGGAAGAAGTCATCATTTTAAAGATTCAAGTTTTGAAAAAAAAAAGATTTAAGTTTTGCTTCAAATTAGTCTATAAATTCAGTGCTAAGATAATGTTGAAAAAGAAAAACAGATATGCAGGATTGCCTTGCTACTTTAGACATAAAACAAAGCCATAGTTAAAACAACAATACAGTACTGGCATTGAACCCAATAAATAGACCAATAGTGATACATTAAAGCATAAGGGGGGAAAGGAGAGATTAGTTGGAATAAAGTCTCCAAACAGGTGAAAAACCAAGCAGAGAAAAATGTCAGAGAATATCTTTGTGCCCTTGGGATGTGGAAGGATTTGCTCTATGAGACCAAAGACACAAACAAAAACCAGTGGGGGTAATATTAATGGATTTGTCGACATGAAAAAGGAAAGATTTCTGTCCGTCAAAGAACACGACAAAGTTAACAATTAGGTAACAGAAAAATGTTTATAAAGTAACAAGAAAAGCACAAGGTGTGCAATGGAAAAATGGGCAAAGGACACAGCTGATAACTTTATGAAAGATTCTCAACCTCGCTATTCATCAGAAAAAACCAAATGAATATGTAACTGTAAGTAACTTAATACCACTGAACAACAAGGGCATACAACTAGGTAATATCAGTTGCTGGTGAAGAAAAAGGGAAACTAGAACTTCAATGTACTCCTGGTAGGCTTAAAAGCGAAGATACCATTTTGAAAAGCAGTGTGGCGGAAATAAGACTTTAGGACTTTTGGTATATGTTACCAATTGTTTTCTCCCGAGTGTGGTTTTCCATTATATTTGTTACTGTATCCCTTATATATATATTTTAAATTTACAAAAGAATCATATTGCTACTGTCATTTAATAACAAAGCTGTCTATCTCCTTTACCCATTAATCTTCTGGGAACTTGGTATTTTCTTCTAATTGACTCATATGAGCTTTCGGATGAGCTTGCATATAAAACCTATTTTTTTCTTTTGATGTATTTGCA
This sequence comes from Procyon lotor, assembly GCA_028646535.1. Lineage (NCBI taxonomy): Eukaryota > Metazoa > Chordata > Mammalia > Carnivora > Procyonidae > Procyon > Procyon lotor. The sequence continues at coordinate 70,821,178 of CM053611.1, forward strand.
TGAAAATGTTTTGATCTGTTGTGTCTATCAACTGTGCTACAGCTATAAATGGCTCCAAAATATCAGTTATGCACTGGCTGCTGGTTGGTGACAGCACTTCTGGGATTTGCCAGGCTCTGTGTCACATTTGCTCATCATTCTAGGGTTCCAGCTCAGGGAGCAGCCTCGCCTTTTTTTTTTTTTTTTTTTTTTTTTTTTTGTGGTAAAGGGTAAAAGTCAGGAGAACTGATGGAGATAAATACTGGCTCTTAATGCTTCTGCTCTGAACTGGCATCTGGCACATGTGCTCATGAATCATTAGCCAAAGTAGTCCTGTAGCAGTGGGCAGGGAATGGCTAATCCTCTTACCAGGAATGGAGTGAGAAGTGATAGGGAAAAGGAGTATAAGTTCCTATAGAGCTTATTTGCAGGTGATGATTTTTTTTAATTCAAATTTTTTTATTCCTACCTTGCACAGATGTCACAGTGGAATAGGGGTGTCTTATGGAAGGATATTTTCACAATGCGAATTGTCTCTGGGAACGTATGGTTTTGTAGCTTTTGGAAGTGGCGGTCTGCAGCTGACTTGGGGTGTTTAATTGAAGCAGGAAATGTGGTAAACCTGCTGGTTTGCCTGCTGGAGGCCCGTGAGGCTAACTGGCTGACTGGTCGTGCTGGCAATTCATAGCATTTGAAGAAAAGAGCTGGGGTTTCATAGCCAAGAAAGGCTTTGAGGGCATAAAGGGTGTATGGGTTTTGAGAGACTCTGGAATTCTCAGTCTTTCAGGGGGGAGGTTGCTTTGGGGGAACTTTGGTGCCCAACAGTAAGCAGACCAGAAAGACAAGTTAGATTTATTTGGGTACAAGATTTTGAAAAAGAAGGAGCACAGCGTCAAGGTATAAGCACTTCCTGTTTCTAGTCCCCAACCCTCTTCTGATCAGTAAAGTTCTTTTGATGTGAATGACTCTGCCCTCCTCCCAATACTCTCATACTCACACTTGAACATTCCAAAAACAGTGTCAAAAAATTAGCACAATCCTCAGCTCTAAATCTGCTCTACACATCAATCCTTGGTGTTTGGGGAGATGATTTATTTTGGTCAGTATTTATGGAGTGCTTTCACATGCCAGCTCTGTGATGGGTGATGGGGACACATAGATAAATAGAACCTGTCCCCCATGGACATGGGCACAGGTAATTATCTTTAAAGGTAGACTGATACTTTAAGAGGGGCCAGAGGAAGGACATATTAATTTGGCTGGGAGGAGGGTCTGATGGAGTCTCAGAAAAGGCTACATTAAAGTTGGACCTTGACACAGAGGAGAGGTTTTCCAGCAGAGAGACAGCAAAGGCATGGAGATGGAAAGAAAAGAGAAAACAGAGAGATCTTCATGGGGCCTGAGCAGAGAAGACGTGGGAGAGAATGGTATGAGGAGAGTTTGCAGAGGTAGATCACAGCCATGACAAACAGTGAATTTTTATTTTGGGGCGATAAGAAGCCGCTGAAAGTTTTTATAAAGATACATATCGAATATGGCACATAGATCCGTGCTTTGGAAAATAGCTATTGACAATCTGAAGACAAATTAGAGAAATAAGAGTTTGAAAATTGGTAAACCAGTAGGAGGCTAATGCAACAATCAGAGAAAAATTAATATGCCTTCTAATGAAAACAGAAGCAGTGAAAATGGCAAGAGACAGATTCAAGGGATCTATCAGAGAGGGAAGTGACAGGGTTTGACAACATTTTGGATGTGGGAAGTACGAGAGGGAGGAGCCCACAGTGTCTGTCTCGGGTTTGGTGCCGTGGGTAGAAGAGTGAGAGATCACAAGAAGAGCAGGCCTGAAAGAGGGGGCGGGGTGCGGAGAAGCTGATCTCATTATCCCAGAAGAAGTCCTATTATAAGATGCTTGGGCTAGAACGTTAAGCACTCCAACAGTTTTCCAGTCTTATTTTTCCATCTGTCGGTTGGATTTCAAGGTGGATTGAAACTGTATGCACATCATAGCATCGAGAAATGAGCTGGCAGTGCGGACGCTGATTCAGAGGCCAGGGCGAGGCCACGCGGCATCTCTGGCTGCATCCCGAAGGCTACCCATCTCCTGACCGATGCTATAATGAGGATGCTGGGTCCTCTGCGAAGCATTTCAGTGACTTACTGTCCCGCTTGGTCCCGGGCTAGGTACACTGCGGGGACTGTGGAGCTGCGGCATCCCTTTTTTGACAACAGCTGCATCGGCTTTCACCTCCCCCTCAGCTTTTCCCTGGGTGGCTGTTCTATATGCAGAGAGATAGCAAGCACTGGAGACAGGTGATGCTGCTGACTGCAAGGGGAGCACACTGGCTTCTCGAGGCTTCTGTCAATGCTGGCAGCTAAAGTTGTTAATTCACTCCCTGCTCTAATTAAAATTAGAATTTGCCAGGTCCTTGGTCAAATTTTCCTTAGGAATAATCATGAATAGCTTGTGATGGAACCGACAGGTTTCTTTAATTGTCCCTGGCACAGGCTGATCTCTGATTTTCTTCCCTCTGGATTTAGAGCATCAAAGTAAGCACAGTTTGAAAATCCAAATCCAGGAAGTAATTGCAGAGTCCTTGGTCTTCCCCCCCTCCCCCCTCAAGGTCATTTCTTGGAAGTTTCTGGAAAGAGGGCTTATGTCTATTGGGCTTCATCTACCAGACAGTGTATGTTCTAACATACCTGCAGAATCCATCCCTGGCCCAGGCTCCAGAAAAACATGTAGTAGAAGGGAAAGGGTCTTGGGAAAACAGTGAAAGAGCCTCATGGTAAGTAGGCTTGCAGGCCATGTGAGGGAGAGCGCGACATGGACAATATAGTGAAACATGGACAAAATAGAGGCAGATTTATTTTAAGCATCGGGACCCCTCCCTCACCTGGGGCCCTTCCAAATTCCTGGGAAGAATATGTTGACATGGATATATGTCTTTGAGAAACTTTGTATATTCTCGTTCTCAAAGAGCGCCCCCCCCAACTGCATAATTCATAGGCTCCACACAACCGAGATCTACTTTTAATTTATGGCCCTAGAAAAAGAAGAGGAAGGGAAAAAATCCTAATATGTAGGAGTTCTTTGTGCTCCTTCTACGTTGCATCTTAGCTTTATCTGGCTTAATAGCACCCTACAATCCTAAATGCAGCTCTTTACAAAGCAGGAAAGTTGGGGGCTTGGGGGATGGGGGAGGGAGTGGGAGACAGGATTTCAGCTGGCCTTTTAGCTTCTGTCATTTGCATAATTCCAGATAAACAAATGATGAAAGCAACGACTATTAGTCATTGTGATGCTGCTTTAATTATTTCAAGCCGACAAAATGGTAATATGTCATTTGATGCTAGACTCTTTCTTTATGCTTGTTCTGTTTTGGATATATGTGTGAGTTTTAAAATTAGTCACCACAACACTGTAAAAAAAAAAAAAGAGAGAAAAGAAAAAGGGGAAAAAAGAGACAAGGCTGTGAGTATGAATGTAAAAATGCATTAAGCTCCAACACAAAAGCAAATGAAAGCTGGCAATAAGCCTCACGCTTATGGGGTTTTGGACTCTAGCTCAGTCACTCAGGATTGGCACTAAAGTGTCATTTTCCAGAGGCATAATCAGAATGACCGTGTCTCCACAGCCTCTTCAGCACCGTCGATTCTCTTCTGTTTATTATTAATTTGTCATGTTGTTTCCAAGCATTTCAGCACAATCTTCTCATTTGAAGCACATTTCTGTCCATTACAAGCTCCGTGGAACCCCCACGAGGTAGCGTTGGCAGCTTTACCATGCTGGCCTTTCCACTGGAGACAGGGAGAGGCAGAGAAGCTCCCCTTAGGTGTCACATTCAATCAATCCCCAGGACAAAGCTCAGCAGTGGTAGGCAAACTTGCTAGTTCTATACCTGGCTGCTGGGACATCCTGTTTTCATGGTTTTTCTCTTGTGTATGTGTGTGTGTGTGTGTGTGTGCGTGTTTAACCTACAAGTTATTTTTAAATAAAAGGCACAGGGAAAAAAATGTGTTCTTATCTTAGCTGCCTTGAGTCCCTGAAAAGACTCACAAGGGCTATTTACTGGTGATAAAATACAAGTGCCTTGTTGTGGGATGAGATCAATAAGTAGTGTTCTCCAGCCTTCCTGCTGAACTCTGGGGAGATTAAGTTTGTTCCGCCTTCACTGAAGATTCTTCTCCCTTTAGAAACAAGCTGTCATGCTCCCATCTAGGTTTTGAGCTGAGTTATGCTGCTGGGACAGATGTGCTGCCCCCGTGGCTTGGACTCTTTACAACTCCTTCTTTGTGATCAGTCCCAACATCACGGCACTGGACAGTTCAGTAATGGTAATCTTGGGGCTCATTCTTTCTGGAGACATCTGCTCTTCTACTTTTGCTGCTTGGTTTGATGTTGCTAAAGCATGCTGTTCATTTGCATCGACAGGCCTACCCATGCCTGTCCTTCATTTGGACCATGAATATGTAGCGAAAGACTCAGGACTCAATTAATTTAGATATTTCTGAAATTTCTGAATCGCAGCTCATTGGGGGAGATAGGACGTTGAGGCTTATTTTCAGTGCAGAATATAAGCATGTCTGTGCTGTGAGGCTATATGAACATCTGCAAAATGGGCTCTTTATGTTTTTTAAAAAACGTGCACTGTAGTGGAACAGAAGCATAATATAACCCATTAGCATTAGTGTCAGTGTAACAGCCTCTGAATTGCATATTGGTGGGAAAATATTGATAGCAAAGTGTAAACAACTGCAAATGGGAAATGCAATAAAGCTCTCTTCATAGGACTCGTAATTTACAATTAAATAGGCTACATTGAAATGATATGAAGTAGAGGCATGTATGTCCAAAGTAACGGGGAATTTAAATTAAGGATTGTACTTTCCCATTGACCTATAGGTAGGTAAAAACAAAAAAGAAAGAAAGAAAATAAACTTAGTGTATTATTTGGCCAGTGTGTGGTTGGTAATAGTACAAATAATACTTGTCAATCATATTTTGGATTTGTGTAAAATTTTCAGCAGTAAATATTCTATGTACCCCAGTGCAATTTGCTTATAGCAAATAAGATATTTTGTAGGAACAGATATATTCTACAGTGAGGGATTATGAAACTGAAGAGGAGTTTCCTCACAGATAGGCAGCTATATTTTTGGATGCGAAATGACTGGGTTAGTCTAGTGAATTGCATTCACTCTTACAAAATCCCTAGGGCTTTAGTTTCCTCATCAGTAAGTTAATGGATTGATCTAAACCAGTATGTTCATCTGCTTTCTATTCTATCACTCCTGTGCCATGTAATAAGGTGAGAATGGTTAAGACTTACTCATCTGGGTCTTGGGAAAATAGTCAACTTCAGACTATAGTGTGATCATTGAGTG
>CM053611.1:70827044-70851910 GCA_028646535.1 Procyon lotor
GAATTGCATTCACTCTTACAAAATCCCTAGGGCTTTAGTTTCCTCATCAGTAAGTTAATGGATTGATCTAAACCAGTATGTTCATCTGCTTTCTATTCTATCACTCCTGTGCCATGTAATAAGGTGAGAATGGTTAAGACTTACTCATCTGGGTCTTGGGAAAATAGTCAACTTCAGACTATAGTGTGATCATTGAGTGCTTGAGAATGAAGCAGCTAAATTACACATTTTTGTCATTCTAAGTTGAGGCAACACTGGATGGAGGGAAGGGGGAGGCTCCTATTATGGTGTCTGAGATTGGAGACATTGACTAGGTACATATTTGGAGTGGGGACTTGTGGAAGCAGGGTCTCTGAAGGCAGATTTGGAGTGAATGTTATCACCGACTCTCCAGAATCCTTCCTTGGATACCATTTGTGGAAGAAACAACTTCTGTAATTGAGCCTTGGTATCTAATGGTTTGGATCCATTTGGATCCAATCATCTGCAGGACGATTTGGAGAGAACCCATGGGTGGCTCTATGGCCCCAAGAATAACAGTGTTCCCTCTCTGAGGTTGCAGGGAGACTAGTCTGGACAAGGATGTGACCGAAGCTCAAAACTCCTTTCCAGCTGGTATCTTGGTCTATGGGTATATCCTGAGGACAATGACTTACTGTGTGTCTCACTGGAGAGGATTGTGTCACTACCAGGTTGTAATGCTGATGAGCCCCTCATGGTTCTGTGGTAGCTAGCGGGGACAGAGTTGCATGGAGAGGGTAGCTCCCAGTGTTCGCTTTTCTGGTGCACTGGTGGTCAAACATATACCCTGGAGCATGGTTACTAACTGATTGTGACATTTGTGGAGGAGAGTTTCCTCATCCTACAGCCTGAGCAAACACTTTAATGCCTGTGACAGCAGTGTGTGCCTCGTTCCCTGCAGCAGGTTTCTGGACTACCTCTTCTCCACTGTGATGTTCTAGGGCAATAGCAACAATGAATGAAATAGAGAACAGATTTTTCATTTCTTCTCTGGGGGCATGTCTCTTGGAAAGAGTAAGTTCATAAGGTTTGGGGGCTTATCATAGGAAGACATTCTCAAGGTAGCAAGTTGAGGACTTAAGAGTCATTCAAGGGGCATATATTAAGAGAAGTGGCCTGATTTTGAATCCTAGGCTTGCTAGGCAGGGCATTTTGGATATCCATGCATGGGACAGGCTCCCATTAGTGACTGTGCTCATCACGGGTCACTGTGTGGATAAGTAAGATCACTTATGCGTTCGACTCACTTATGTGCAGGTAAAACTGTCTCCGTTTTCTTTCTCACGGATCCTTGCAGTTCTAGGGGCTGAGAACCTTGAGGTTTCTATACTATCATTTCAGTTGTCCTTTGGAGAGAACAACTTGTGCCCTCCTGACGTTGTAATGATTATTGGGAACAATATCAGGAAGGACAATCTCTCTCAATAGAAGGGTGCTTGAGGGAAAGAGAAGTTTAGGGAGTGAACATGGGGTGGTCAGATCTGTAAATATTCATCTTTGCGTTCCTCTTTTCTGCTCTTCATAATAGATGCTCAGTTCCGGATCAGTCAGAACCATCCTCCTTCAGGAGAATTGGGATTGTGGTAGTGGGAAGGCAGAGAGAAAAACAGCCACTGTTCTGTTTGTGACTTCCAAAACAGGCCTTTGAAGTCCACATGAGAAACAGTAGTTTTAAAAGTCAAAGCTTTCTATTTTCAAGAGCCAGGTTCTACAAAAGCTAGGAAAACCATCTCGAGATCCCAAAGGGAAGACCCTGAAGGAAGCTTGGCATATAGCTTATACCAGAACAGTAATTGAAAAAGCAAAAAGGGCAGTGCTTTGAACCCTGGCTGAGCATTAGAATCATTTGGGAGAACTATTAAAATGCCTCTTCCTAGGCCTTGCCCCAGGCCAGGTGCATCAGAATCTCTCAGAGTGCTCACGGGGCATTGGTGCTTAAACCAAGCAGACAAAACCATGTGGATCCTTCTCATGTGCAGCCACAGTTGAGAACAAGGAAAAGTGAGAAGACCACTCTGATCTGGAATGGGTAATGTAATGCAGTTGGAGGAGGTATCTGTGGACTGAGATCTGGAGACAAGATCCGGGCAGATCCCAAAGAGAGGTTTCACTGTGAAAAATTGTTCATTCCTACCAGCTGCCAGCATCAGGTAGTTGTGCGGGACTTGAGGCAATGATATCGCCATTTGAGTATGTGACCCTCTAAGGAGTCCTGTTAGCCATATTCCTCACTCTCTGGGAAGGACATTCCAGTCTAATGCGTGTAGTTCATCCTGAGTTGAGCAGCGGAAGTGGCACTCACCTATGCCTGGGCATAGCTGAGTCCTATTCAGACTTCCCTGGTCAACATTCCCATTTTCAGTGTCCATAAAGCAGAAAGAAGATACCCTAGAGGAAAGCCTGGAGGTACAGTGAGGTTTTGCAAAGAGCAGCACCTGAATTTGGAGGAGGCAGAGCTAGACCGCATTGAAACTCTTGTTACATGAAGAAAGGATATCTCAAAAAAATCAAATGATGAACACTAGGTGTACTTAGAAAGAAAATGAACTGTGTGAGCTCAGCCTTTGATGTGCAGTTCTGTCCCTAATTAGGGGTTACCATGGTAATTTTGAAACAATGCTTGATGCACCTGGACATATATTAGGACTTGGCTCTCCCGTTGGGTGCAGTTGAGATGTTCTTTTTAAAAGTACATTTAAAATTATAAGTAGCAGAACTGAGTGTGAAAGGAAGAAACACACATGAAGATACTGGCAATGTTTCTGCTTCTGCCATTGAATTTTAAATGGCACAACTGATTTTTTTATTTTCAATGTGGTAAAATGGCTTTGAAGGGTACATTCAAAAGACAGTCTTTCTGTAGACAGCATTTGGGTTTTGAAAAATTGATAGTGATAAAATGTTCATAAAGATGACATACTTGTATGACTTTAATCTTAATAGGGTGATAAAATGGCAACGTGTGTGTTTTACACAAAATATATCTAAAGAAAGACATAGAAAGCCTCACTAAGGGAAGCTGGGGATTATTGAATCCTCCTCAGTGTCCATGTATAACTGTTATGAATGGAAATATTTTCAGCTAGAGCAGGATATTTAATTTCTATGAAGAAGGAACCTTAGGAAGGTCACAGGTGGTAGTGGTGCTGAACAGGAGAGCATGATTCTCTGTGCTTCGTGCCAAGTAGGCTGCCATTGAGATCAACGGCACTGTGCTTTCCAAAGCACTGCTGGATCACGTCCTTATGGAGATTAAATTAGACTATTATGAGAAATAGTCTTATTTAATGAGAATATAATTATTTTTATTGTGACTAGTAACAACCATAATATGAGTGACAGAGTGTGTTAAGGAGCAGGCTGGCTTGGTAATCAGGCTGGGAGATTTCTGCTGCTCACTCTCCATGGGCCTGCGTTTTTTCAACGATACACTAGGACAGTCATTTCAATGGCTAGCACAGAGTTTTGGCAGAAATAGTGAATGAACATGATGCAGCATATAAAATGTTCTTTAATTTTTAATGAAATTGGGGAGAAGATGAAGAAGGATTAGTAACTCTTGATGGTAAAGGTTAAGCCTAAATCAGAAAATTCTTATAGCACTGTGTTCTTCCCAAAGTTCTTTTTATGCCAAAAAATAAAAAATACAGGATGCCCACTTACATTTGAATTTCTAATAAAACAAGAGTTTTTTAAAGTGTACATCTATCCCATGCAATATTTGGGATATACTTATATATTTATATATTTGGGGTACACATCTACTAAAACAGAGCACCTCATATTTTGCCTGGTGACCCTAAATAAGGGATCATCTTATGAAGTGAGATTTGAGCAAGGCCTCAAGGAAAGTTTTTATGTATACAATATCTTCTCCTACTGGCTGCTCTTATCCCTGAAATTCAACTGTTAAACCATTTCTATGAGTTAAGGCATAATATCCAAGATGTCTTTGTTTAAATGCAAATGAGCACACATATCACATTCTTTTTATCTTAGTTTATCTATTCTATAGCCTCCAATAGCTACAGAGAGTCCTCTGTGACATGTTGGCTTAGCTCTGTCCACTTGGCTCTTGATGAAGACCAACAATATGTTTGAAGACTTAGAATGACCAGCAGTGGTTTCTGGAATTATTTTTGTGGTCATGGTCTCAATTTTTGGGATGCCTTGGCTTCTTTTTAGCGATTTTGTACCCCTGAAGCCTCCCTCACCACACATTTGATGAGCCCATCTATGGTTGGCCCTGTGCCAAGTACTATAGTTAAGAGGACTAATGAGTAATGATTCTAATCTTTAATGAGCTTTTAGTCAAAAACATCAGTAACTGATAACTCTGCTATAATACTGGGGATATGCTAGAAGGATGCTCTGGATGCTATGGGAGTAAGGGAGAGGAAACCCAAACCAGATTGGGGGTATTAGGGAAAATTTACAGAGAAGGTGATGTTTTAATAGAGTTCAAATGATAATTAGGAATTGGCCAGGTGAGTGGAGTGGGAAAAGGAAGGAAGGGCCTTCTAAGCAGAGATTAGCACATGCAGGAAAAAGGAGAGAATATTCTGTGTTCAGAGAATTAACAAGTATTGGTTTATCCTGAGATCTGCAGTTTCTATTAGGTTTGGGGCTCAGGGTATTGACAAGTAACTCTGGACTAGCAGGAGATAGTCACTTGGATGTCTTGCCATGCTGAAAATTCCCCACCCACATTCCCATGTTGATCCACTGACTACCTGTCAGTTTTCTGTTCAGTGCTCTTGGCAGTTCTGTGGGAGCTAGAGTGTTGTTTTAACCCCTTTGGCAGGAGTTATATCATTCTGCTTGGCTCTTTCTCATCCCTTCTGGGTCATGATGGTAGTTATGGGGACTGTGTGTGCATGGAGAGAGGGGAGGTCAGCAGTGAACTAGGATCCTAACTTGAATTTCTCAATAGGTAGCATCGAGAAACCCAACAGTGCATCCCAAATACTTTTAGGTGTTTTCACTGGTTTACTGTTGCCACCATGTTCAATTACCAGATTGAAGTGTCTTTGTTATTACTGATGAACTTACTGATACTTAAATTGATCACTGACTTTTGAAACTAGAGATTGGGCAGATTAACACGGTTTTTAAGGAACCAGCCTCTAGCCAGTTTCCTAGATCCTGTCCTGTGCAGATCAAGTTTCCTATTTTCCTACAAAGTCTTGACCTATGGTATTTTGTCATACCCCAAAAGCTGTGTTTCTGGAACAGCCTGGTGAGAAATGCTGGGGAGAGGAGGCACTCATTGCCTCCAGGGAGAACATGTAAAACAGAGGAGGCTGAATGTCTAAAAGGCCATGGCAGGACTCAGTGGGATGATGGTGGTTTTTGCTAGGCTCTCTTTGACACTCTCTTTATCTCTGATCTCCCTCTGAAGATTTTGGTTGGTAGGTCTCTGTTGGTATCACATCCAGCTATTAGCTTCTTCTAATTGTGAGCTGATTGCTCTATTGTTTTTGACAATGCCCTGCGGCACAACTTGCTTGTAGTCTGATCCCATTAAAGTCAGGCCTTTTTGCCCAGGTAGCCCTTCAAGGCCTTTTCTGGCCACAGGAGGGCTCTACTTAGCCCCCCACCCCCGTTCGTTCTTAGTTAAACTAGCCAGGCTGTTGGATGAATTGCCATCCACCTCTTAACTGCACTGCACACCACTGAGATTTCCATTGTTTTCAATAATGCCCCTAGGCTTGAACTCACCTCTTACTGTTGCAAATAGTCCTCTTAGAAAGAGCTACCAGGGCTCTCCTCCTGAAGGCCTCCTTCTCTCACTAGGAAAAGTGTCTAATACCACTATTTGGGAGCTGGGGTCAGGGACAGTGGCTCCCTTCTCTCAGGACAATCATGTCCCTTGAGTGGGCACTGAGGGTGTGTGGTAGTGCCTGGGGTCCTCAGCTTGTCCCTCCTGGTGTGGAATATTTCCCTTTGGGAGAGTGGAGGTGAGGGTGATCGGGGTGCAGGATTCTCTGTCCTCCATGCCTGCGATATAGCTTCTGCTCTACTAGTGGGTGCTGGTGGAGAGTGGGAGCTCTAGACCACTCTTTTATTCTTGTTTGGAAGTAGTAGTTTCTGCAAATACAGGTCAGGGGAAAGGCAATGGGTGTGATAAATGCTGGGAGACTCTGCTTTTCAGGGAGAAACCAGTGCCCTAGCCTGGGAGCTGGGGAGAAGAAGCTCTTCTTGGCTGCACCTGCCTGGAGTCCAGCTTTCATCACACGGAGCAGTTCTTACTAAGATTTATTAGGTTTTCTTGGATAAATGTTTCTCCATTTGCTATATGCCCTTAGGACAATTTCCGCAGACTTTCAATTGTTGTTTTTAAATACAATTTTCTCCAGTTCTGGTACTTTAGCACGGGAGAAGGTCCACGGAGATCCTCACAGCACCATTTTACATCGTTTTGTAAAACATTATGAATCGTTATGAATTCCATTTTGAGAAAGAACTACACTTTATTCAACCTCTCTTTTTGTTTTGGGCATTTTAATTATGACACATAAGAATACTGATGTGGTCATCACTATGGTTTGGTCTTCACATGAATCTGGAATTTTTTTCTTTTTTTTTTAGATTCCTTGAAGTTTATTTTTAGATGGTTCTATGCTAGGATCCAGCTAGAGTCTCACTATGGTCCATGTGGGCTTGTCAGTAAATACCATTTTTTATTAAAATCTGTTTTCACGACATCAATTTTATATAATAGCCAAAAGAAGATTCCTTAACTCTCCCCGTGTCAAAGACTTTGGTCTCTTCAGTATGATCCATTTCATCCTGCTTTCTTTATGAAAGCCTCATTCAGTCCTCAGCTTATTTGGGTAGCAAAGGTGATTTTGAGGTTAGTTACTGATTAGGCTTTTCTACTTCTGATAACTAATTTCTCCCATTTTCAAGAATCTCTATGCCATTTCTCAACTGCTTCTCCAGTCAAGTAGTACCCAAATATTTTAAATAAAAAAACCTCAATAACACAGGATTTCCATCAAAATTAAGAATTGTTTCTTCATATGTTCTGGGAGTTGAAGTAGGAATTCCTAAAAGTAAATTTTTCTTACTGTAAAATTTCGCCTAGGGACATTCCTGGTGCTAATCATATTTTAAAATTCTTACCTCTTATATTAGACATTCCTCATTTGTAGACGTGTGCCAGCATAATAACGACACAATTTACAAGGACTGTGTGTTAGCAAAGCTATTTAGGAATGAGGTGTGTTTTTGCCTTAGTTATATAATTGGCTAGACTACATTGAGAAACCAAATTCCTTGTCTTGTTTAAACATTCAAAGAAACATGTGTGTTCAGCTATCATCCTTGTCTTTGTTTTCTTACACCGAGACTACTTTAATTAGTGGAGTTCTCTCTTTTTCATTTCTAAATTATTGAAGATAAAATAGCAATAATCTTCACAAAGACCCTTTTGATCATGTCAAAACCCTGTTTAAAAACCATCAGTGTTGGGGCACCTGAGTGGCCCAGTGGATTAAAGCCTCTGCCTTTGGCTCAGGTCATGATCTCAGAGTCCTGGGATCATGCCCTGCATCAGGCTCTCCGCTTGGTGGGGAACCTGCTTCCCCCCCTCTCTCTGCCTGCCTCTCTGCCTGCTTGTGATCTCTCTCTCTCTCTGTTGAATAAATAAATAAAATCTTAAAAAAAAATAAAACCCATCAATGTTTATAGGGAAATGTTACTTACTCGGTCACATTACTTCAAACACTTCTCTAAGATTTTATGTCTCCAACTCCTTTACAGGAAAGTCTTTACTCCAGCTACGGTGGTCCATTCATTTTCCCCTGAGTATGTAATGTCCATTCTCACCTCTTCTTCCTATTTTGACATAATATGACACAACATATTATCATAACACCAGGAAGCTAATCTTTCCAGACGTAAGTATTTTGTAAGTGGGATGAAACTAAAGCAATGGTGCAAAGATGAGAGGTGTGCAATACATCTAAACAGAAAATGTGTTGTATGAAGAAATGGCTTTCAAATTAAATAGAAGGGTTGGGTTATGTACATGGGTACTCATTTGAAAAAATGAAACTGTAGTTATACCTCACTCTTGTGCTAACAAGAAGCCCCTACTTGTCTGGACTCATGTTTCCATGAGAGGATTTATTTCTGTAGAATAACCCTCATGGCCTCTTTTGGTTGGCCTCACTCGTTCGTCCTTCAGGAAGAAGGTGTGACTCACCTGATTGAGGGATTTTGGAAAAGAGTCTAAGGAGCCTCAGTTCTGCTCCTTTAGGGCTTCTCTAGTTTGTGGAGTGGTCTGTTTTCAAGATGTACATATTCTCTTCTGCCTTGCTACTACTAGGGAGGTCTGCGGTTTTCCAAATCTACCTGAGCTGAGGGATAAGTTTATCTAAGGGACTGTACAGTGGCAATAGGTTAAACTGCATTTTGTAATTTAATCTTATCTGCAAAAAGCCGATTAAAAAAATATGCATCTCTCTGATAACTGCATCTACTTCTCAGCTAGCTTTGAACTTGGAGTAGGAAAGGAATATGATTACTTATCAGTCTAAAATCTCCATATCCAAACCTAAAAAGCCATTAAAAGAAAGGGGAAAAAAAATAAAGCTCTGTCCATCAAGGCGCAGCACTTCTCTCATCATGGAAGGTCATGGTGAAATCTTTTACTTTTTATCAATCATCTGTTGATATACATCATGAAGCACTTATGTCTTGTTGTGTGATTTTATACTTTGAGTTGTGTTATGTAGTTTTTACTAGAGTGTGAACATGAAGGAAGACAGTGTTTTATTCATCTTTGAACACCTGAAGTGCTTGCCAAAGAGTAGATACTCAATAGACACTGAGTGATATCAATTGTGCTGAATGGCTCTTTTATGATTACTTCAAACTAGTTCCTAGTACAGTGACTTTCTTAAATAATAATGTTATTGAATTTATTTTCTACTTTACAATTTTCAAAGTGCATTTCAAATGACATGGCTTACTTTATTTAATCTTTAAAGAATCCTATGAGATAGGCAGAACAAATCTTATTTCCATTTCTTAGATATGACAAAAAGATCTCAGAGAGGTGAGTTACTTGCTCAGGGTCACGGTGCTTATAAATTACAAAATCCAGTCCTTCTAATTCCTGGGGGATAACTCTTTCATCCTGCCACAACTATCTCTTGTATGATGGTGAAAACCTCAGGTGACTTTCCAGAAATGTAAAGAACCCCATAGCATTAGAAAGTATATGACATTTCCAAGGCACCAGTTGAAATTTGATGTGAAATTCCTTCTGACATGTTTGTAGCAGCTTTAATTATTTAATCAATTTAATAACAATATTTAAAGCAGCCACAAGAATCACTGGACATAACTAATTTCATCCATAAAGCAGACATTTTGCACCTCAATTTTCACTCTTCAGTTCTGTTTTGTGAACTAATTGGCAACATTTGATGAAAATTTAAGATGGTGACAGACTCTAACAGGTGGAGCAATCACATCTTCACAAGGAAATTAATTTATACATACACACAAATACACACGCATATTCATAGGCTCTGAGCCTGCCAAGAAAAGAGCCCCAACAGTGTGGTTAGCTGCAATTATGGCTAAATGTCATAAAACAATTTTGGCATATCATGGCGCCCACAGGAACCACAGGGATCTCTTTGTTCTTGGTCTTCTAAGCACGTTTCATTCTCATATAAATTCATCCTTGCAAGTTTTCTTTATCCTATTTTCTTCGTCAGAAAAGTAATTTGACTACATCCTGCTACTCGTTTGGTGATTTTGGGATGTCGGGAAAGCAGCTATCTTGCAAGCTGGACTAGAACAAAGTGTGTCAGTATGATTTATAGGAACTGCTGTGATTCTCAGTTATGATGAACAGACAACTCCATACATGACAGTGGAGATGCACAAATGCCTTTTTATAAGAATGGCTTTCCTTGAATTTCCGAAGGTTTTTTTTTTTTAAAATGCTTCTGTAATTACATGGTTATTTTTGAATGTTTCAGTAGAAGTGGTCTTTGATTACCTTGTACCTTCTCTTTGGTGAATTCTGACATGAATTTTTATGGCTTGACAATCGTAATAAATAAATAAATAATAAAATAAAAAAGTTTCTGAATTAAGATTAGACTACAGAACTAACTGAAAAGGGTCCAGTAATGTAATTTTCTTTAACATGTAATTTGGAGTGTATTAGGTACACTATATGAGGTAAAATGTGTGATTTGTAGTAAGAAAACTCAAAATTGGTGATAAGTCCTCATAGTTCATTCTTTCATATAGCAAGATTGAGAGGCAAAAAAAGTCTATATTATTATAAAATGTTCCATTCAACTCTTCAGCTAAGACAGATCAGGAAGAAGGCACATGAGTCATCCAGTAATTGTTTATTTTTGAAACCAATATATACTTAAAATTGAAGCCAAATATATATTTTCAAATAGAAAATTGTATATGTTTAAGAAATTTCTGCTGCTGTTTCTCTATTTCTAAAAATCTAAGTCACTCAGCTTGGTATTTGTGTGTTGTTTTAAAACAGGATGATTAGTTGTGCTGTATATTCACAGAGAAGAACACCTGTGCCTTTCCCCCCTTCAAAATAAAAGCTGGTTATAAAAAATACATGTTCATTGTAAACAAACCCCACACCCCAAATTACACATCACACACACACACACACACACACACACACACACACACACACACTACAGAAGAAGGTAAATAGTATGTGAAATGTATCCTATCACTCAAAGACAACAATTGTTAATATTTTGACAAATATCTTATCAGACCTATAACTATGGTCTTATCAGACCTATAATCTGACCTATAACAGTCAGAAACATAAGCATACTTACTAAAATTGGATCAAACAAAATGTGTAATGTTTTATTTATTTATTAAGATTTTATGTATTTACTTTTGTGAGAGAAAGAGAGAGAACACATAGAAGCTGGGGGGATGGGCAGAAGGAATAGCAGACTCCCCACTTATCAGGGACCCAGGGCTCATGACCTGAGCTGAAGGCAGATGTTTAACTGACTGAGCCACGTAGGGGCTCTGTAATCTGTTTTAATTCATCAATATATTATGATGATCATTATTGCATATCAATCTAAACACAGATTTTTATTATCATGACTAATGTTTGCAATGTGTTGTAGTGTAAGGATACTGTATAAATACTTTGATTCTCCATGGATATATTTTAAATTATTTTCAGTTTTGAGCCTTTATAATGTGGGTTCAAACACAAACATATATGTATCATTGTACAATTCATTTAATAAAATTTTATTGGGTGTTTTTTATGTGCCAGACATTATTCTAAGTGTTGGTGGCATAGCAGACCATTGCAACCTCTGCTTTTATAGAACTGACATTCTAGAGAGGAGATCAAACAAGTAAGTAACTAAGATAATTACAAATAATGATATATGCTTGGAGAAAACAAAATATGATAGTACTTGAATGACAGAGAGGTAACTTTAGGTAGCGTAGTCAAGAAAGGCTTTTCTAAGAAAATGGGATTTTATCAGAAACCTGAACAGAAGGAGTCACAAAGAGAATTTTCCTGGCAATTGTCCTAGCCCTGACTGGGATGACCTTGAGTGTTGGAAGGACAGAAGTATGGTTGGTGTGGCTCCAGTGCAAAGAGCCTTGGAGAGAGAGCATTAGAAGAGCAAGAAAATAAGAATGGAGAAGTAGGCAGAGATTGATCCTTCAGGACCTCATGGATTGTGACTAGGACTGTTAGAGTTTATTTTAAGTAGGTTTTTTTTAAAGCTCTAAATGCTGTTTGAGGAATTTAAGTGTGTGTGTGTGTGTGTGTGTGTGTGTGTGTGTGTGTGTGTGTTTGGGGGTGCTGATTTTAGGTGAAGGAGCAAAGGAATCACTCATTTATTCAAGCTATCTTCCATCAGATATTTATGGAGCAATTGTCTCTTGCCAACCATGTTCTAGTTCCTAGAATATAGGGGATACGATGGATTCAGTAATGACCCAAACAGAGAAAATCCCTGCTCTTTTCAACTTGACCTTCTAGTTCATATAATAAAGTGTCAGGTAGTGGGCACCTGGGTGGCTCAGTTGGTTAAGCAACTGACTTCAGCCCAGGTCTTGATCCTGGAGTTCCAGGATGGAGTCCCACACTGGGCTCCCAGCTCCCTGGGAAGTCTGCTTCTCCCTCTGACCTTCTTTCCTCTCATGCCTCTCTCGCTCTCTCTCTCTTTCAAATAAATAAATAAAATCTTCTAAAAAAAAGTCAGGTAGAAATATATGTGAGAATTAAAACAGGATAGTCGTGCATATGTGTGTGTGCATGTGCAATTTTAGCTGGTGTTCTGGAAGTTCTTTTAGAGGAGATAACATTTAACAGAGATCCATAAGCAATGAAAAGTCAGCCAAAACAATATCTGAGGGATGGTTGTTCTGGGCAGAAGGAATGACGGGATCAGCAAGGACAATGGTCTTCTAGATGGTAAGCTTAAACAATCCAGGAGCACTGAGTGGCCAGACTGAGAGCACAGAGTGCTAGGGCAGTGCTAGATGATGAAGTCAGAGAGGGAGTCAGGGATCTTGAAGACTAGGGGAAGATTTTAGTTTTCTTTTAAACGTAATGGGAAGAGGTTCTAAGGATTTTGTTTCCCCATAATTATTTTCTTTTAATTTTTTAAAGTTTTTATTTATTTATTTTTATCGTGTTATGTTAGTCACCATAAAATACATCAAAGGTTTTGAGCAGGAGAGTATATTAGAAATAATAATCACTTACCAACTATGCTACAACTTCTCATTTTGGTTGTCATTTATTATTCAGTTGTGGTGTGTATTACTTTTATACTAGTAGAGTTTTAAATTTGTATGGAGTCAAAACTAGTCATCTTTTCATTTTTAAGTTCTTTCTTTGGTGTTATGTTTACATAGCTCAGATATCAGCTTTCCTTTCAGAATTAAATAAGATTTGTATAATCTTCTATGTCCTGTGGGAAGCCTTTCTGAAAACATCTGAAAATTCCTGATGACTTATATCTCATGGTATTTTCTGAGTTCCTGCCCTATTAGACTTTTCACTTTATGCACATGTTACTTTCTGAGTGTTTTCTTCTTTTGGTTCTATGCCAATTTATTCAACATTCTTGACTTCCTCTAATGCCATTCACATAAGGGATTGTACTTTACTTTTTTCCAAATGACCAATCAATGTAGCAGGTACTGATTACCTCTCCACCAACTTAAAATGCTGTTTTAATGTATTCAGAACTCCCATATATGCTTGGGTCTAATTTTAGACTTGTTAGTTTATTACATTTGATCTGATAGCCTAAAATATGGTTTTAGTTAAAGTAACTTTATAATTATTTATTTATTTGTTCAACATATTTATTGACTAAATATTATGTGCCAATCACTGTAGTTGACGCTAGGAACACAATGATGAATGAAACAAACATGACTTCTTTTTGTGGAGCTTAAATTCTATTGGAAAGTTACAGATGATTGACAAAAGAACAATACCTATATTTTATTTTTAAAAAATATTTTATGTATTTATTTTGAGAGAGAGAGAGAGCATGAGCAGAGGGGAAGAGCAGAGGGAGAGGGAGAAGCAGACTCCCTGCTGAAGAGGGAGCCCAATGTGGGATTCGATCCCAGGACCTTAAGATCATGATCCCAGCCAAAGGCAGATGCTTAACCAACTGAGCCACCCAGGTGTTCAAGAATAATACCTTAAAAAAAATTGTTGTAAAGAAATATATAATTAGGGTAAAATGATAGGCCTTCTAAGGTATGCTTTAAAGAAGTTCAGGAAAGAGTTCTGGGAATTTGACATTAAACTTGAAAACAGAAGGATGAGAAAGACCAGCTATTTGAAGTGTTTTGAGTAGGCAGAGATGAGACAGGGGCAAAGCCTGGAGTTAGGACTTCAGTAGTGTGAAGAGAGGTGACATGATTTCTTCTGCTTAGGATGTCTTATATTTTTAAATCTTGAACTTTCATTTCTTCAAGAGGATATGTAATTATTTTTGACCGTATTCAAGGTCTAATCAGAAATCTCACTTCAGTATAGCATTTTGAAAAAAATTATTTTTCAATTATTTTCTTGTTTTCTTCAGGCATACTAATTAACTCCATATTGGATTTGTGTGGCTTTTATGTCATATCCACCATTTTCTCTTTTTTTTTTTTTCACCATTTTCTCTTTAATTTCTTTCTCATTGTCCCTTTCTTCTTTATTTCTGTTAGACTTTCTCAAGTCTGTCCTCTGTAGATTTAGTTTTTTGGGTTTTTTTTACTTTTCTTTTGCTTTTCACTGCTTCAAATGCTGCTTTCCATTGGTATATCTTTCCCTAATGTCTTGACTTTTCTTTGCCACTTCTCTTTTCATCTTCCTTATTTTTTGATCATATCATCTTGCTTTTCATCTCCTGTTTTATAGAGTTCTTTATTTCCCTAATTTCCTTTAGAGGATGAAGTAGTTATTTTCTTTAATACTTCTTATCTGAATTATCTCTTTCTCGTTGTGTCCTTTTTCTATCATTTTTATGTCATGCTTTCATTTTTTTTCTTCATTTGGAAGACGAATTCTTGCATAGATCCCATGTTTGTTTTCTTTTTTTTCCCCTCTCCCATTTATTCCTTAGTTGGGGGACATTATCTCTGGTTATGTTAAATGCCGACATTCTTGGCCAAGGTTTATTGGCTTTCCTTTTCCTTCTCTGACTTAGTTCAATATTTCTATGAATTAAACTGTAAGTCTAGGTCAGACAGTGGCTTTAATATTATGGTCCACAAACCACTAGCAGCATCAGTTTGGGAATTTATTAGAAATGCAAATCCCTGGGCCTCCCCCAACCCCAGATCTCTTGAATCAGAATCTCTGGAGTGGAACCCAGAACTTTGCATTTTAAGAAGTCTTGTAGGTGATTTTGAAGCATATAAAGTCCAAGAACCACCGGTTTATATGTGTGTTCCTCCCACCCCGAATGGTTCCCGTTCTACTTATGCTCATGCCACATTTCTAAATACCAGGATTTTGGAGTAATATATTTGAAATGTATTATACAGTTCCCTTGGTAGTGTTTAGTGTTATATTTCTGTTTGAGTTTAAGTGTTTACTACTCTGGCATTCTTTCTCAAATATTTAGGACCATAAATTTTTTGGTTTGTTTTAGTAAATACAAAATCTTTTTTGGTTCTTCTCATCTGTTGTTTATTAAACATTTTATGGCTCATTGGTTGCAAATTGTACCTGTGTTGTATGACCTGCTCATCTTATTTGGGGATAGACATTGTTGTCAATAGTGGGTGTTCTCAGTTGTAGCATGTAAAAATTTTCACACTGATCCAAATTTTGAGAGATGACAGAACAGTGGTGTTCTGTTATACACATTTAAGAGCCAATGACTTATATGTCTGGTTGTATTGAGTTTTATGATGAATAAAGAGAGAACTAGGGCTGTGCCCCAACATGTGGATCTTTTTTCTTGGATTATCTATGAAAGAATTGGAAGAATTATACTGGAAGCTTAGCATTTTGGGTTTGAGAACATAGCCTGCTCTGTTGTGGGTGAAGGTTGTGGGTGAAGGTTGGTTTTTTTCCTCCTATTTGGGAATTAACTGGTTAACATGATGCAATGTCAAATTAAAAAGAACTCCCATGGGGCACCTGGGTGACTCAGTCAGTTAAGCACCTGCCTTTTACTCAGGTCATGATCACAGGACCCTGGGGTTGAGCCCCTGATTGGGCTCCCTGCTCAGCAGGGATCCTGCTTCTCCCTCTTCTCCTTGCTTGTGCTCTCTCTCACTATCTTTGTTCTCTTTCTCAAATAAATTAAAAAAAATTTTTTAAAAATAAAAAGAACCCCCACAGGGATGGTTTATAAAGAAATCTGGGAAAACTCTTGAGGCTAATGAATATGTTCATTATCATGATGTGTCAGTGTTTTTTCATGGATGTTTGCATATATCAAAACATCATGTTATAGAGAGTTGATCCGTGAAATGCACCCATTCAAACTGCATGGGTCCACCTATATGTGGATTTTTTCAATAAATATAACACTATAAATGATTTTCTTAATGACTCTTTCTTTTTTCTAGCTTGCTTTGTTGTAAGAATACAGTTTATGATGTATATAACTTATAAAATATGTGTTAATTTCCTGTTTATATTATCGGTAGGGTTTCCTGTTAATAGTAAGCTGTTAATAATTTAATTCTGGGGGAATCAAAAGTTACATGTGTATCTTTCTGCAGGGGCTTGGTGCCCTTAACCCCTGTGTTGCTCAAGAGTTAACTGTACTTTAAATATATATGATATATTGCCCATCGATTACACCTCAATAAAGCTGTTAAGAAAGCCCCTTGAGTTTTATAGTTTTTGTATCTGTCTGTATAATTTGCTTTGTAGTATAGTTTGTGGATGTGAGTCCACATCCACATTAACTATGACTATTAAATAAAATTTACCTGTCTTCCCACCATTTATGGGGAAGAAGAAAAAATATGACACGAAGTGTACCTTTTCTAAGCCTATCATTGTGATTTTGAAGTGTTTCTGACACACAATGACAAGGTAAACAACAAATGATAATGGTTAACTCAACATCCATCCCAAGCAGTTTCCAATATGCTGAGACTGGAAGCTAAGTGGAGGCTAAAACTGTACTCCCAGATTTCTAGGAATCAGATTCAGATATGATTTATGTTTCATCAGTCAGGTACTGATGTTACCTAAGACTTTGATTAAAATATGAACATAGGCAAGAGAGCTAGCTCTCCCATAACTGTGGAGGCACGGGTTATGGGAGAGGTGACATGATCTGGAGACAGCATATGACATGGTGACTAACACGGCAGTTGGTTTCTAGACCACATGATTCCTGTCACAGCAGTGTTCTCAGGCATGTCAAAGTCGGTATGGTTTTGCAGTCAGTGGTAGTACAAGTGGACTCCTGATTTGTTACCTTCCTGCAGTAGTGATGGTCACTTTCTCAATCACAGCAGAAGCAGAGTGGTTCTAAGGGCTAGCAGTTGAGAGATTAGCCTGGAGCCTGTTCCTCTAGCTCTTCAGAATTTATGGAAGGACACAATTTTCTATATAAAACTCTTTCCGCTCAAACCAGTTAAAGTGGATTCTGTTGTGTGCAGCTGAGACCTGAGTGATAAAGTAATTAGTACTAGAAATGGTTATAGGCAATAAAACATCAAAGAAACAGGACTTGATTATATTAAGAGGCAACTATGGTACAGAGTGAGCAGTTGGTAACTTATCATTTGTGATTGTTTGAATTAAGCCACCTATTGAAGGCAAGGGTTTGGAAGAGAGGGTGACTACTGTGGTAGACCACTATGGGACATGAAGTAGAAGGACTTAGGAGTAGTTTCCACCCCCCTAAATTGTGCTGGCCAAAGAAAGAGATAGATATTTTATTATAAGATATTTTAAGTTTTCACCTCTAGTAGTAATTTGAGAATTATGGAATTTTTATAACTGTCCTTAAAGAATCTCTTATCTTTTGTAGCCTCAAGACTAATTTAGATGGAAATCATATGGAAAGTCTGATGCTGCATGTTGCTGCATTATAAGATAGATTGAATTTATAGTTTGGTTCACTCATTTTTCACAAAATTGAAAACATTGCTTTAGAAAAATTTGGACCCCATTATTGAAATGATGTCACTTTAGAAAGGCTTATAAAGAAAAGGAGTTAAACAATTTTGCTAATATACTTATAGGAGCAGAAATCTGGAGATTATTTATTGAAAACAGATTTTGAGGATAGTAGACCAGGGCTTTGATGGGGCTGAATTTATGGATATGGACACAATCACCAGAGATTTGGGATTTAGTGTGTAGCTTGAGCATTTGAGAGTGTTTTTGTTTTTCCTGATGGCTGACTGCATCTTAGACTTAAAGGTACTTTAGGCTAAATGAAGTAGAGATGCCAAAAATTCCTTAGTATCATGAAAAAGAAGAAATTAAAATCTTAGGGAATTAAGAATATTAGAATGGGATTAACATGTGTGATCAACTCAATTTCATGGTAACTATGTCTCTCAAGAATACCCAGATCATTGATATATACATTGATGAGGGATAGTTGTGGCTGGATGTCCTCTATAGGTTGAAAGGAAAGATAGAACATGCTGGCATTGAGACAGAATCCCAACTTCAATGGGAATGATAAAGCTTTATGTAGCAGAATGCAAGTGTGGCACTATGTCAGGTAAGCTGAGCAATTATATGGAAGTGGTTTGATGGTAGAAATTTTTAGTGGGGGCTTATTGATCTTGGAACCCTAGAAATGAAATAGATGGGCAGCTCACTAAAAGCTCAAGGTCTACAAAGAGAGGCTTAATCTGAGATACTATAATAATCATAGTCTTTCTACAAATTGCCAGACCTGAGTCAGTACATAGACCCAGAGCCTCTTGAGTGAAAGGGAATCATTGTTTTCTCTCCCTGACATTTGGATTCCCCCCTTTTTATTACAGGGTATTTCTGTAATCTTCTCTCTCTTTTTTTTTTTTATCTTGGGCCACCATTAAATCCAAATTTTCAGTCAACCAATGATTAATATCCTGAAAGAAAGACTACTAAAACATCACAAGTACATACTGTAAATCTTTCTCCTATTTCTAAAAACAAGGTAAAGATGTTTGGGGTAAATGAAGATATCGGACCTTTCAGTGATTATTGATACTGGGTCTGAGATAGCATTAATCCTGGAGGTTCTAGACACCATTATGGTCTACTGGTCAGAATGTGAGTTTATGGGTTCTAGTGATAAATAAATGGATGGGGTGCCTGGGTCGCTCAGTTGTGTAAGCATCTAACTCTTGATTTCAGCTCGGGTCATGATCTTGGGGTTGTGAGATCCAGTCCTGCATGGGCTCTGTACTCAGGGTGGAGTCTGCTTGAGATTTTGTCCTTCTCCCTCTGCCCCTCCCCTTGCTTGCACATGTGTCCGCAAGTTATCCCTCTAAATAAATAAATAAAATCTTAGGAAGGAAGGAAGGAAGGAAGGAAGGAAGGAAGGAAGGAAGGAAGGAAGGAAGGAAGGAAGGAGAAGGAAGAAAGAAAGAGAGAGAGAGAGAGAAAGACAGAAAGAAAGACAGAAAAAAGAAGAAAGAAAGAAAGAAAGAAAGAAAGAAAGAAAGAAAGAAAGAAAGAAAGAAAGAAAGAAAGAAAGAAAGAAAGAGAAAAATAAAAATAGAGTTTTAGTTCACGTCCATCTCAGTATTTTTGGTGGATTCATGTATGGACACTGGGTATTTTTCCAATTCCTAAGTATAGAATTTAAAAATATATATTTTCAACAACTAGCAGAATCTACACATGCCATGCTCTCTATGGTAAGTAACTATTCTTCTGAGAAGCAGCTCTTGGAGTGCTATTAGACTGTAGCAGAGACTAGGTATATAACTACAGGATGCTACTGAGCTGCTTCTCATGAACTGAGTGGTGTCTGATTTGTCAAATTCTAAATTAGGGCATGTCCACCATCACTCCATTGTCAAGTGGAAGTATAATACATGCTATAAGGCTTGTGCAAGTCCTGCTACACTCTATTCTTCCCTCCATCTGTCTCCAGGACCTCATGGGAAGTTCCACATAACCTGGAATAGAAAAAAAAAACCCTCAAGTCTGCTTATAGATGGTTTCTCATGTGGCAGAAGCTGTAAAAGGACTGGCTGCTGAAACATCACAGCTTTGCTCAGGGATGTTCCTGAAAGACAGGACAGGAAAGAAATCCTCTCGATAGATGGAATATACAGTGATATGTCTAGTTGTCTACTTTGCCTAGAATTAAAAATAGCTGAATGTATGTGTGTATGGGCAATCACTAATGGGTTAGAAAATATAATATTGGTGGATTAGTGACAACGAAGTTTGAAGAAGAGGTGGGTGGGTAGACCTTTCAGATGGACTGAGAGGCTAAGTCGTGTGTTCTTTAGGACTACTTTGCAAAAGTTCCCACTTTGAAAATGAGGTTATCATAATCAAGTGACCATGATGGCCATTCAGTAGATGAGAGAAAATCTTTCTCCAGCCATGCCAGTGTTTGCTTAGTGGATTAATAAACAAAGTGGTGGTGGCACAGGTGAGGGTCCTACATCAGCGCAATAACATGAATTTTCCTTAGTCATAGTTGACATGTAGCCATGTCCAAACTGCCAGAAACAGGGTAATGCCTGGGTGGCTCAGTGGTAGGTAGCTTATATTAAATTGCTTTATCATGGAGTGAGCAGTGATTTTCTTCACCGGAAATGGATTAGTCAATTTCGATTTGGATTTGCCCTCTTTGCTTACTGTGTTTCTGCCCCCAAACATCTGAGTACTTACTAAATAGCTTATTCACAGCACCCCACACAATACTTTTTCTGACCAAAGAATAAATTCTAAAGTGAAAGAACTAAGGTATCAACTTCATAATTATGAGATTAACTGGTAATATATATCTAGAAACAGTTGCCCTTATAAAATGGTGGACTGGAACATTGATGAGTTGGTTATGGCAGCATCTAGAAATAACAGCTTGTGAGATTAGAATACTATTTTACAGATATGGTATTTTCTCTGAACCAGTGACCAACATATTTTGCCCATGTCCAAAATACCTAGAGCCTGAGAACAAAATGAGAGACTTGGGAATGGCATCACTTACTATCACACCAATGTAATTCCAAATGACCTACTTATAAAATTTTGCTGCTTGTTGCTGAAATTTTTAGCAACAAATTTAGCTCTAAATTTGGTTTAGAGCTCTTAGGGTCTAAGAGAGGATTGAATTTTCCAGGGGATCCAAGAACACAATTGGAAGATGAGACTACCGGCTGGTCATTTTGGGAAAAAGAGGCTAATCTTGTGTTGGCTAGCATAATTGATCCTAATTAGCAAGGGGGAAATAGAGGAATATGTCTGGAACACTAATAATCCTGTTGCATACATCCTATGATGACTAGTCTACTGCTGAATAATTGCAGACGATAGGCATGCTGCGAAGTTGTTTAGTTGTTTGAAAACACGAGTATGGTAAGTAGGTTCTATATGGGTACTAAATAGATAGAAGTAGCTTTATAAACAAATATTCCAATCTTCTGGAATCAAAGGCTCAAAAATGAAACACTGCATTTCCCAGGTTTCCTTGCAGCCAGAGTTCTGGACATGATTTAGATTATATCAGTCAGAAGCATTGCTGTGATGTGGTGATTAGCAGCCGAGTCCCATGGAGAGAAAGACAAGATGCGGGGCAGCCATTTGCTTATTTAACGTATGGGGGAGGTTGCATGATTCTGGGGTCGTCTGCTAAAACTTCCGGGTTTAGAATGCGGCTCTCTGATTCAGCAGGTTCCTGCAGAAGCAGCTTTCCTGATTGTGGCGGAGGCAGTGGAGTTTTGGGGACTGTTCAGATTCAGTCCCGTTTCTCCTGGCCTTCCAATACTTTTGTAAGCTCATGATTTCCTTTATCAAATCCTGTTCTGCTTCAACTAACTGGAGTGGATTTTATTTTCTGCAACTGAACCCTGTCTAATATACCTGCCTTCCAATGTGGAGATATTAGTGAAATATATATATATATTTTTCCCCAGAAAAGTTTCTACTTACTTCCAACCGTGCTTACTTCCAGCTATTTTCCTGGGAAGGTGAATTATGTAGATCACTGAGAACTTCTTGTAATTTAGTCCAAATTTAGACAACAATTCTTAAATGTTCTGTTGTAAGGTTAGGACCCTGTCTTGTTTATAGTTTTGTTAAGTGTTTCTTTATTAATTTAGCTTCTCTCTTTGAAAGTTACTTTCAAAAGAAAAATAAGAGATCTTTAATGTTATTATATTAAAAATCTTGGACTGATTTGTTCTGAAGTTATTTTAATTTCTAGCTCACTTTACATTCTGTTGCTCAAGCTGGCAATCTATAACCATGTCTTCCTTATCTATTTGGAGATTCCTTGAAATAGGATAGCAGATTTATCTAAATGTAAAGATATCCTCTCAAATGATGCCAATGGGACAGGCTTTAAAAAAAAATGGGCCCAAGGTTTCAATTTTATAAACCAGGGACAGTCCCAGTGGTTTTCAACCTTGGCTGCACACAGAAAATTCAGAGAAGTTTCCAAAATGTATTAATGCAAGCACCACACCTCAGACAAATTGAATCCTTCTCTTGGGGGCATTTTTTTTTTTCTTTTAACTCTCTGCCAGGTGATTTTATTAGTCTGCTTGGACTGCCATAACCAGACACCACAGACTGGGTGTCTTAACCAACAGAAATTTATGTTCTCACAGTTTTGGAAGCTGGAAGTCCAAGACCAAGGTGTCATCACAGTTGGTTTCTGATAAGGCCTCTTTTCTGGCTGGCAGATGGCTGACTTGTCACTATATGCTCTCATGGACTTTCCTCTGTGTGCTAACACAGAGAGGTGCCTGGTGTCTCTTCCCCTTTTTATAAGGATATTAGTCTTATTGGATTAGGGCTCTTATGTCCTATGTCCTCACTTAAACTTAATTACTTCCTTAAAAGCCTACCTCTAAATAACAGTTGCATTGGGATATAGGGCTTCCATATATGAAATTGGGGGGCAATCAATTCGATCTGTAACAATGATGATTGACAACCACTGCTTTAGTGGAATCTTTTGATTTTGGGGTCGATGAATTTTAGGACATAAGAAAAAGCAGCCAAGTCACAATGATGTACCAGCTTTAGACTATGTAGCAATTTGGCAATTTCTGCTGGGTAGAATACAAAGAAATGGCATTAACTAGGGAAATACATGGGATAAGGGCAGGAACTAGTCAACTAGAAGATTTAATCTGAGTAGAACAGTAGACTCCAGTCCAATTCAAGCTGGCATAAGGTGTTTAAGGCATTATTTCCCCAGAGTGGGTTTCAATATTGAGACTTACAAAGGCTAGAGTTCTTTAAGTCATGAATCCTGAAGTAAATAACAGGAATATGAGAATCAAGGTCCAGCTTCAGTGACAGAAACAGTAGGAAATGGACGCATGGCCCTGTGAACAGGTTTTTGGAACAACGTTCTTGAACTTTTGTGTGTGAAAACTGGAGATAGTCTCAAGAGCCAACTAGGGCAAATGAAGGGAGGTTAGAGAAAAAACTTGCAGGAGGCTGAATCTCTCTCCGTGATTAACTGATGTGAGAATAGCTGACTACTGTTAAATCTCATTTGTTGCTAGAGTGAAAGAACTCTTTTTGATCTCTGATATGGCTCCCATTGGTCTGGTATCTGAAAGTAGTGGTTCTCTGACTTTAGTAAGCATCAGGGTTACCTAAAGTGATTCTTCAAGCATGGACTGTGTGGCTTTACCCCTCAAATTTCTGATTCAGTAGGTTTGGGGTGGGGTCCAAGAATTTGCACTTGAAACACATTTTCAGATGATACTGATGCTGCTGGTTTGGAGACCACTTTGGATTCACCGATTCTGTTTGTATGTAGTAGACATTTTATATGTAAATGCTCTAAAATGTAAATCATCCTATAAACATACCTGTTGCTATAATTTCTATTTCTTTCCCTTGAATAAATAGCTAAATATTTAAACTTGGGGAAGGCAGGAGAATAACTTTTGATAATGGGAGACAGAATGCTATATAGATGCACAGGAAGCTAAATCCATCCTAAGAGCTTCTGAGTAATGAGAAAGAATCCTCCAGGTAACAATCAACTAAGAAGTTCTTATTTTTCCCTAAAGCTAGGTAGGGAGGTCAATAGAACCTCTTCCGTCATAACAGTGGCAGAATGCTTAGGCAGCATTTATAGTCACTTTTCGGAGTGTCTATTATCTGAGTTCTCTGATACAAATTAACTTGTGTTTGCTTTGCCCCCAGACCCTTTTTCACATCAAAAACCACCAAAGATAGATTTTCTTCAAGGGGAAGTTTAGAATTTAGGGAAGACTTACCTAAATGTTCAAGAAGAAAAGAGTAGGACTAGGGGTGCCTGGGTGGCTCAGTTGGTTAAGTGTCTGCCTTCAGCTTGGTCATGATCCTGGGGTCCCGGGATGGAGCCCCACATCAAGCTCCTTGCTCAGCGGGGAGCCTGCTTCTCCTTCTTCCTCTTCTGCTCCCCCTGCTTGTGCTCTCTCTTTACCTCTCTCTCTCTCTGTTAAATTAATAAATAAAATATATAAAAAAAAAAAAAGGAAAGGAAAGAGTAGGACTAGTGGACTAGTTTTTTGGCCCAAGTGCTTAAAGAAGAAGAGACAAGACCCAGGGTCCCACTTACAAATATGCCAGTTCTTCTTAGTGCAAACACAAGAGGTGCTCTAACTTTGATTTAAAACACTGGATAATTTTTGGATAGATGGCAGGCAACTCTGATGAGGAAAGGACCTTTTCTTTTTTTTTTCTTTTCTTTTTTTTAAGATTTCCAGCCTTTATTTATCTTACAGAATTGAAACTTTGCACTCTTTTTTTATTTTACATTTTATATATTTTTTTATTTTATTTTCCCCCAAATACATTTATTTTATTTTTTCAGTGTTACAAGATTCATTGTTCATGCACCACACCCAATGCTCCATGCAATACGTGCCCTCCTCAATACCCACCACCAGGCTTGCCCAACCCCCACCCTCTCCCCTCCAAAACCCTGTTTGTTGTTCAGAGTCCCATTTCTCATGGTTCATCGCCCCCTCTGATTTCCCCCCATTTACCCCTCCCTTTCTTCTCACAATGCCCTCCATGTTTTTCCTTATGCTCCACATGTGAGACCATAAAATAATTGACTCTCTCCGCTTGACATATTTCACTCTGCATAATCTCTTCCAGTCCTGTCCATGTTGATACAAAAGTTGGATATTCATCCTTTCTGATGGAG
>CM053611.1:70852410-70890197 GCA_028646535.1 Procyon lotor
TTAGCTAGGATCTCGTTGAGAATCTTGGCATCCATATTCATCAGGGATATTGGTCTGAAATATTGGTCCTTTTTGATGGGGTCTTTGCCTGGTTTGGGGATCAGGGTAATGCTGGCTTCACAGAAAGAGTCTGGAAGTTTAGGAAAGGACCTTTTCTTAATTTGCATAAAGTCTCTAATTGGGTTGGTAAGCCCCAAAGAATCTCAGGTTAGGAGAGTTTGGTGAGACAAAAAGAGACAAGGTGTAGAATCTGGTGTGACAGGATATCCTCGCAGTAATGTCTCCAGCACTCTCCCTTAAGGACCTACTTCTTGGGGCATCTGGGCAAGGCTAAGGCATGTCAGTATCATCCACGGAATGTACTTATAGAGGAGGGAATATCTCTGTTAGACATAGGTAGCCATGTTGCCTGCATCTTGGTGTTTCATTCATCTTAATAGAGGGACCAGTAATATCTGGTTCTGTTGAAGTGATGTATTGACCTCCCTATAATTGCAGACATGAAGACTGAGAACACTTCCTGAAAGTTAATGTTTATTGAACATACTTACTACATGCCAGATATAGTGCTAAGCTTTTTATTTAATTTAATTTTTTTCTTTTTTAATTATATTACTTTATTTTTATTTTATTATTTATTTATTTATTTATTTATTTATTTATTTATTTATTTATTTATTATTAACATGTAATGTATTATTTACCCCAGGGTACATGTCTGTGAATCGTCAGGCTTACCCATTTCACAGCACTCACCATAGCACATACCCTCCCAATGTCCACAGCCCAGCCACCCTATCCCTTACCCCCCCGCCTCCCAGCCACCCTTAGTTCGTTTCGTGAGTCTAACAGTCTCTTATGGTTTGTCTCCCTCCCCATCCCTTCCTGTTTCATTTCTCTCCCCCACCCCCCCACAAACCCCTGCCTTGCCTCTCAAATTCTTCATATCAGAGAGATCATGTGGTAATTGTCTTTCTCTGACTGACTTATTTCGCTTAAGTGCTAAGCTGTTTATAAGTTTCATCTCATTGAATTTCCCAGCAACCCTATATAACATGTATTTTAATTTTCTCATCTTAAATATAGGGGAACTGAGACTTAAGTCCTGCAACCCATCTAAGGTGACACACTTCAGAAGGGATAGAGCCAGGCTACAGGTTTGCCTGACTCTAGAGCATAGCATTACACTGACTCTGCTGATAAAGTCACACAATTATTGTATTCCAGTTTAGATTCAAGGGTGTGACAATATGACACTGACTGATATTCATGGGAGGGACACAAACAAGAGTGGGAGGTAGGAGTAGGTCACAAGAGATTATAAGGCCAGAGTATGAAAAGAGAGGGTGACATGGAGTACAAGATAATACCTTGACCACTCATGGCCAAAGTTTTCTTCAGTGTCCTAGCAATAACAGTTCTGTAAGACGCTTCAGAAGAAAATAATTCCATCATTAAGTATACTTACTGGATGCTGCAGAGGACTGCTCCTTCTTAAAGATGAACAGTATACATTAGCTTATTACCAGAACCTGTTAAATGCTAGTTTTACCCAACAATTTTCAAACATTCAGCTGCAGATCTCTTTTATGTGTAACAACAAATTCTCCAGAAGGTTCTACTGCCTTAGTGAAATGAGATTAGTAGTTAACTTCAGAAACACACTGAGGTTATGTCAGAATATTATCTTTTATTATTGTATTGCATTTAAAATTTTAATTTTTAAATTTAAGCTCCTAACTAGCTATAAATAGTTCATTCCAAAATAAGTTATCTTAACTATTTCTTCTATGATACTCAATAAATAATTAAATAATACATTCAAGTATTAACAATCAGAAATACTTGTTTAAAGACCCTAATGTCATTGTAAACATTCTTCTGGTGCCACAATTGGAAAGAATAAGGTGAGGTGGAAATGGTATGATGTCATAGCCAGATAGACCCGATACTGAAACAAAGCAAGAAGAGGTTGGTGTGACCTTTAATGGGCATGAAAGATTATCATTCAGGTGCTCACCAGCTATCTAGCTATGACACAAAAGAGAGATGGCCCAACTTCCTGTGATATAGAACTCTATAAGGAAAAAGATGCAAATATGAGTTTAATTCAATAGGAAGGTACTTAAAATCTAGAACATAGTATATCCTTTCATTGTGTCTGCAGCACTCTCCCTTAAGGACCTTCTACTTGGGGCACCTGCTGGCCCATTTGGTTAAGCATCTGACTCTTTATCTCAGCTCAGGTCTTGATCTCAGGGTCATGAGTTCAAGCCCCATCTTGGGCCCTATGTTGGGTCCCATGCTGGGTGTAGAGCTTACTTAAAAAAAAAATAAAAGGACCTACTTCTCATCCCACCCACACTGTTCCTGTATGTTATTTTGCTATAGTGATTCAATAACCCTGGAAGCAAACTGGTGATCTAATACTTCAATGAGATTTAAAAAAAATTTTTATTATAAAGTAATTGTAAACTTGAAGACTTACAAGAATATCCTTTATACCCGTCATGCAGATTCAGCATTTGTTTCTCTCTCTCTCCATACATATGCACATATATTTTTTCCTGAGCTATTTGTAAGTAAGTTGAAGACATTATGCACCTTTATCCATAAATACTTCTGTGTGTATTTTCTGAGAATGAGGACATTCTTAATTACAGTATTTTTAAAATTAATTTTATTTTTTCAGTGTTCCAAGATACAGTTTATGGATTGCAAAATGGTGAAATAGTCCTCTTGTATCTGTATGCATTATTCTTTTGTAATGTGACTTCGATGATTCTTCCATCAAAAGGGAGAGTCTATTTCTTCACTCTTAAATCTGGATTCAGCCATGTGACTTGCCTTGGACACAGGACATTAAACGTTAATGTAAGCAGAAGCTTGAAAAGTGCTTATGCTTTGGGGCTTGCCCTCTCTTGATGCTGAGAACCTTTCTGCCACCATGTGAACAAGCCTGGGCTAGGCTGCTGGGGGATCAGAGACATGCAGCTGTCGTTTTGGCTGAGATCAAGCCAAGTGTCATTAATGAGTGAGGCTATCTAGACCATACAGCTCCAGCAGAAATAGCTCAGACTGTAAGAGTTACACAGCCAACCCACAGAACCATGAGAAGGAATAAATGCTTGTGGTTTTTAGCTATTAAGCTTTAGGGTGGTTTGTTGCACATCAACAAAGTAAAATGATCAAACCAGAAAATTTAATACAATATTGTTATCCAAGCCATATTCAAGTTATTCCAGTTGTCCTTAAAATGTGTTTTGATAGAATTTTTTCTCTCCAATACGTGTTCCAATCCAAGATCATGCAGTGCAATTAGCTGTCATGTTTCTCTCTCTTCTTTTTTTAGTTTTCACATTTTATTATTATTTTTGACATGAAAAAGCTGTACATAGTTTTTATTATTATTTTATGCAACTGGATGAGTTTGGAGATAAGTATACACCCTTAAAGTCAACACCACAGTCTATGCCGCAAACCTGTGTATCGTCTCCAAAAGTTTTCTTCTACTCTGTTATTATTATTATCAGTATCATTTCTATTGTGATGAGAACACTTATAAGATCTACTGTCTTAGGAAGTTTTTAAGCACTCAATACTGTCTTGCTATCTATAGGCACTGTTTTATATAGTTGCTATAGAGGATCTTTTCACCTTATATAACCAAAACTTTGTACTCTTTGACTAATACTTCTGTTTTCCTCTTCTCTCAGCCCCTGGCAACCACCATTTCACTTTCTTTTTCTGTGAATTGGCAATTTGTTCGACATATAAATGGTATCATGTATTTGTTTTCTGAGTCTGGCTTATTTCACCTATCATAGTATCCTCCACGCTTATCTGTGTTGTTGTAAATGGCAGGATTTCCCTCTTTTATAAAGCCAAATAATATTCCATTGTATGTAAATTCCTCATTTTTAAAATCCACTCATCCATCAGTGGACATCTAGGTTGCTTCCATTTCTTGGCTATTATAAATAAAGCTGCAATGAATATGGGAGGGCAGCTGATTTCAATTCCTTTGGATATGTACCCAAAAGTGGGATTGCTGGATCACATGGTGGTTCTACTTGTAGTTTTTTGAGTAGCATTCATATTGTTTTCCATGATGCACGTACCAATTTACCTGTACAGTGTAATGTACAAAGTAAATTGTACATTGTACAGTGTGTAAGGGTTCCCTCTTCTCTATATCCTTGCCAACATTTCTGATCTTTTTTTTTTCAATAATAGCTATTCCAACAAGTGTGGTGATATCTTATTGTGGTTTTGATTTACATTTCCCTAATGATTAGTGATATTGAACACCTTTTCATATACTTGTTGGCTAGTTGTATGACTTCTTTGGAGAAATGTCTATTCAGTTTCTTTGGCCATTTTTATTTTTTTTTATTTTTTATTATTTTTATTTTATTATGTTATGTTAGTCACCATACAGTACATCATTAGTTTTTGATGTAGTGTTCCATGATTCATTGTTTGCATATAATACCCAGTACTCCATGCAATCCGTGTCCTCCTTAATACCCAACACCAGGCCCACCCATTCCTTCACCCCTTTCCCTTCTAAAACCCTCCATTTGTTTTCCAGAGTCCATAGTTTCTCATGGTTTGTCTCCCAGTCTGATTTCCCCCCGTTCATTTTTCCCTTTCTTCTCCTAATGTCCTTCATGCTATTCCTTTTGTTCCACAAATAAGTGAAACCATATGATAATTGACTTTCTCTGCTTGACTTAATTCACTTAGCATAATCTCCTCCAGTCCCATCCATGTTGATGGAAAAGTTGGGTATTCATCCTCTCTGATGGCTGAGTAGTATTCCATTGTGCATATGGACCACATCTTCTTTATCCGTTTGTCTGTTGAAGAGCATCTCAGTTCCTTCCACAGTTTGGCTATTGTGGACTTTGCTGCTATGAACACTGGGGTGCATATGGCCCTTCTTTTTGCTACATCTGTATCTTGGGGATAAATATCCAGTAGTGTAATTGCCAGGTCATAGGGTAGCTCTATATCTTTTTAATTTTTTGAGGAACCTCCATACTGTTTTCCAAGTGGCTGTATCAACTTGCATTCCCACCAACAATGTAAGAGGGTTCCCCTTTTTCCATATCCTCTCCAATATTTGTTGTTTCGTGCCTTGTCAATTTTTGCCATTTTAAGTGGTGTGAGGGAGCATCTCAGTGTGGTTTTGATTTGAATCTCCCTGATGGCTAAAGATGATGAATATTTTTTCATGTGTCTGTTAGCCATTTGTATGTCATCTTTGGAGAAGTGTTTGTTCATATCTTCTGCCCATTTTTTGACTTGATTATTTGTTTTTTTGGGTTTTGAGTTTGAGAAGTTCTTTATAGATCTTGGATATCAGCCCTTTGTCTGTAGTGTTATTTGCAAATATCTTCTCTCATTCCCTGGGTTGCCTCTTTGTTTTGTTGACTGTTTCCTTTTCTGTGCAAAAGCTTTTTATCTTGATGAAATGCCAAAAGTTCATTTTCACTTTTGTTTCTCTTGCCCTTGGAGACGTGTCTTGAAAGAAGTTGCTTGTCTTTGGCCATTTTTAAATCGCGTTATCATACTTCCTGATTCCAAAATATATTTCAAAGCTACAGTAATCAAAAGAGTATGGTACTGGCATAAAAATAGATATATAGATCAGTAGAACAGAATAGCAGAGCCCCAAATATACTCATACACCTAAGGTTAACTGATCTTTGACAAGGGTCTAAGAATACAATGTGGGGAAATGATAGTCTCTTAAATAAATCGTATTAAGAAAACTGGATATCCACATAGAAAATTGAAATTGGATCCTTATCTTACACTACTCACAACACTCAACTCAAAATGGATTAAAGACTTAAATATAGGACCTGAAACTCTAAAACTGCTAGAAAAGCTCCTGGATATTTGTCTTAGCAATGATGTGTCCTGGGTATGAGATCAAAATCACAGGCAACAAAAGCAAACACAGATAGGTGGGATTAAAAACTTCTGCATAATAAAGGAAATAATCAACAAAACAGAAGGCAACCTATGAAATGGTAGAAAATATTTATAAACCATATTTCTGATGAAAGGTTAATATCCAAAATATATAAGGAACTTACACACCTTAATGTCCTGTCTCTAATTTTCTTTGGTCTAGAACTCTTATCCATTTTTTTCACAACTGACATTTTTGAAGAGTACAGAGCAGTTTTTTTGAAGGATATCATTCAGTTGAGTTTGTGATTAGATTTAAGTATTACCTTTTTTTTTTTTTTTTGGCAAGAATACTACATAAATGATCTTGTATCCTTCTCAGTACTTAAGATCAAAAGGCACAGAATGTTAATTTGTCTCATTATTGGTTTTGTTAACTTTGACATTTCATTAAAGTTGTGTCCACCAGGTTTCTCCACTGTAAGATTACCATATTTCCCTTTGCTCTTATTAGGTATTACCACACCAGGGAGGGGATTTGAAGGCCCTAAAGCAGTGCATTAAGGAAGAACAAGGTAGAACTAGTACCCTTAATTCATCTGGTGTTAACCAATACTGATTGAGAAATCTGGACTATGGCATACTTTATTGATAATATTGGGTATGGATTTCTATTTGTCAATCCAACTATGTAGGCAGCCCATCAAACTGCTCACCAGAGGGTCCTAAAAATACCACCATCACAGCCATGGGTGTTCATGCTCAGATTTGCAAAAGGTTCATGTGGCTCACCCCAGGGTATAGACGTTTGCGAGCCCAGGCACTCCTATGCTGGGAACAGAAAAATTACTCTAACCAGAACCAACCCAGTTGTACCATGACTATGGGATAGATATCATTGAAACTGTGGAGTTCATTCTGTCACATTATAGGATAGTGGCTGCCTTGGAACTGACTAGCCATACTGCCCAAGTATTAGTGTGTATCCCAGTGGTTGTATAGCACAAATCTTTGGCGATGGCTTCCACCTGGGCAGTTGAGCTACAGCAGCCTGGGATTTCTCTGAACACAGGGGAGAATCTGCTCTACAGAAACAAAAATTGCCAAACTCCCTTTCAAAGCCAAATGGGCACATTTTATTTTCTACTGATACAATCATTTGGCCACCATCTTTGACCCCTCCATCAGCCTGAAGGACATTATAGCACACATAGAAGCCCTCACTAAATTTATCCAACAATCATTAATGGATAACCAGCAAAGCAGTCTTTACTGAGCACTGCAATGTGTCTGATGAGAAAAAGCTGTCTTCCAAAATAGGATGGCCTTAGACATTGTTATTGCCTCCTGAGGAGGCACCTGTGCCATTATCCAAACAGAATGTTTTGTGTTCATATTTGATAAGTCTGCTTATATATCATCTTTATTAAATGACATGAGGATACAAGTGAATGCCCTGAATGATCCAACCCCCTAGCCCAGGGTATTTAATAAATCAGTGGTTCAGATTATGGGGCTCCTGGTAGACAAAGGTTTTACTTATGTTGACTATCATTATTTTAATCTGTGTTTTCTCTTTTTTTTTTTTTTTAAAGATTTTATTTATTTGATAGAGAGAAACACAGCGAGAGAGGGAACACAAGCAGAGGGAATGGTAGTGGGAGAAGCAGGCTTCCTGCCGAGCAAGGAGCCTGAAGTGGGGCTCGATCCCACAACTCCGGGATCATGACCTGAGCCGAAGGCAGACGCTTAACGACTGAGCCACCCAGGCGCCCCTTAATCTGTGTTTTCTCTTGCACATGTCTGTATTATTGCTGCGTTATCTGCTTTCAGTGTAGCCAGAGAGTCACCAAACGAGGTGCTCCCATGCCAGTGACTTGCTGACTGCTCAGGTCACATTGAGGAAGAGGGGACAAGTAAGATTGATTGTAGGAGCTGCTCATGATGGGAGGGGTGTTGGGAGGAGGTCATCAAGATGTTGTGACCACCAGTTGACCTGGGAGCTAGCCCCCAGGCAACTGGAGGCTCCTCACACACTTTTCTGTCCTTGGAATGTATGTTCTGCCCCTTGAGAACAGCCTTGAGAGAACAATATGTTGTTGAGACCATCTGGATTAGATACATGATTGAACCCAGTGAAAGACTCTATATAAACTCTTAAGATTCTGGTACATGGGTACAAAGATCTATTCATCTAAAAGCTGCTGGAGACAAGCTTCACGTAAGTTCCTTTGTATGTTAAACCTGCCATCTGCCAGTCTGGAGTGGCCTGCCTCTTTTTTTGGTCTCTCCTTGCCCTTTGTGTCCAGGGGTCAATTTCTGATTTCATCTGGGAAACCAAAAGAGTATTGCTTGCCAGAGAATCCTGGTCTGGCCAAAATTGCTGGTCCTTCATACTCTCACCCTGAGAAAGGTGTGATCTCAGGATGAGTGACTCTCTGAAGTTGAGGCAGATCCCAAAGGAGTTGATAGTTTGGAGGCTATCTGATGATCACCCTCCCTATATCCTTGGCAGCAGGTCTTTCTGGGCAGTTCATCTCTGTGTCTACCACACCAAGATACTAAAAATGTGAGTGATATGTATTTATATGAGTAAACATATGCGGTCCTCAGTTAGTTAAAACTAATTGTGTGCATTAATGTAGTGGTATGCTTTTCCTAAAGAGCTGTTATTAAATTTATGATGCATGTACAGCCAATGTCATCTTAGAGTGAAAAAGATACAGCAATTGAGATTTGAGTCATTAAATAAAAAGTGGTCATTAACTTGTTTGGAAGTTTCCTGTCTTATCCCATTTATTTCATAGTATATAAAGGAACTTTGAAAACTTTACTTTCTAAAGAGTTACTTCTCATTCAGAGGAAATGGTAGTAGCAAAACCAAAATGGTCATTTTGGTATTTTGATACTAGGGTTCTTGTGGATTTATTTAAAAGAACAAGTTGAATAATACCTTACAGAGAGGCAGAAAGCATACAAGAAGAACAAGATAAATAATGGAAAATAAAAAGTTTTTTTTCCAGTGGTAAGGAAGCTTGGGCAGTCCCATACATCATGGCGACAAGTGAGCAGTGATAACAATAAAAGATATTCTTGGAATGGATATCCCCACAATTCAAGTGACTGGCCTTAGTCCAGGTCTTTATTTCTAGGTCTTAAAAATGATATGTGTCTGAGCATCACCAAAGGTTTTTTTTTATAGGAAATTGCTATAACTAAGGACAGATATGATTGGAATTTGGAAGGCAGCATTTATCATTGCTAAATTGGATTGCTTATATTTATAGTTCTTTCAAAAGTACCAAACATGGAAGGTTTCCACTTGCAACAATTCTACTATATTGTATGTTGGCTCAAAAAATATGAGAATGAGGTACTTTTGAGACTTGATTTTATAAATTCAGTTTGACAAATATACATTGTGCCTGGAACCCAAATACCAGGGGGTCTCATCAATTCAGGTCCCTCAGTGGCATTTATCCGTTTACACCGGCATGCAGGAATGTGTGTTAAATACTGGCATGCAGAAGATGAAATAAATAGCCACAATACAAATGCTCCAACCTATAGTCTAGCAACTCTAAAACCAATGAGGACAAAATTAGGAAATTCCTGTAAATATTATCATAAATAAATACACACTATAAATTCTACACATGCAGAATAAAGAGTAAATGCCAACATGTTTTCTACAAAACTAAGATTATAATAGCATGCCATGATGAGGTGTGGATTTAGACAAAGAAATGTTTTTTTTTCTCTTTCAAAAAATGAAAAATTTTATACTGCATAGCTGCCCAAGATAGCTATTGAACTGTGCCCAAATGTGTAAAATGATAAACTATTAGAGTCTATACATTTATATTAACCAGCAATCATGATTTCTAGGCCTACAAAAGGAAGACAAACAAAACAAGGGAATACTTAGAACCGTGTTTGAACTTCACTTCATACTTTGTTTTGTTAAAAGAAGCTTCAAGATACATATTCCACCATTGTAGGGGGAGAGGCCCCATTGCCTTCTTTTGTGAAGAAAAAAAACCAAAGATTCTTTTGAGAGATAAGTCTAGGGGCTATAAGTTCCAAATATGTAAATGAAAAGTATCAAATAGGTTTTTGAAGATCATTTTATACATGCATTTCAGAAAATGAACAATTTGTATGATGTCAAGCCCCATTAATTGAAATGTTTGTGCCCTTGCTTTGATAAGTTTGCCTCACTGACTTGATTCAGAAGCTTTTTTGATTAAGTAGTTTATATTATTTCTAAGTTAAAAAATACATAGGAGGAGTATTTATTTTGATTGAGTTTAGTAGAATGGTGCTGTAAGTAGAAAGTTGTATTATACATCAGGAAATTCAGGCTCAGATATTAAATCATCAGATAATATATACTGCTATCGTAAATAATAATATTTGTAATAACAACTAATAGGAATAGCATTGACAATATCAAGCCTGAATTTAAAATGGCAAAAAATAATGACAATAAACATACTGCTTTGGAACTATAAAAACTGATTTTAAAAAATCTTGCCCAATAAACCATACATTTTATTCCCTAAAACTAATAATATGAGGGAACCTATGCTTATAACTATTCTAAATAGAAACATCTCAATAACAGAGGGGAGCAATATTGGTGTTGCCTGTGGGTTTGACAAGATTTGATGAGAGATGGAAATTGAAGAATATCAAAGTAGAGGTAGTTATCCTGCTGAGAGGAGTGGTTTCCGAATGGCTAATGGGAAATATTACATATCAGGAGAATCTATTACGCTTCAACATCAGTTAAAAAGTTACTGCTTCCTGCTACTTGTCATACATCAAGACAGAAATTCTAACTCCAATAGAAGATATTATAATGTATTCGGCCAGTAATGTTAAATTGACTTAAGAATAGATTTAGCCGATCTGCAAAAACAAATATAAATTCTAAGTCCAGGGCAAGAAATATCAAATATTTCTTTAAAATGAACAGAAATATCTTTGAGACTACTTACTATGAGAAATTGCCTACAGAAGTAATTCCTACCAACTGAAGATATATGGAAGCCACAATTTGGAAGTTTCCCAAATGTCACGGAAACAATATGGCCTTGAGAAGAGCTAAATTAGACAGATGGAACCATGCAAATGTAACCTATTGGAAATCTGAACAGGAGGTGACTGATATAATAAAAGCAGCTTGTAACCAGAAAGCTCAGGTTCTGACTTATTGCAGATTTTTGGTACAAGAAATTCACGAAACACTTGGAGTTGTTGCAGGATATGTCATGAGTAAATCGGAATACTGTATTTAATCAGACTGGAAAACAAGTAGCAATTGTAAATAACACTCTTTTGAAGTCACTAAAATTTAGATCAGTAACACCTTAGCTATTTTCTATAAACCACTGGCATCAGTTTTGTTATGGAAGATTGATCCTCTTGAGAGGGAAATATCTCCACTAATGAGCTTCAAGGATGTTACTAATCATGTTACTAATCAAGGATGTTACGAATCTTTCTTTATTTGCCTTCAGGTATCTCATTTTCTAGCCAACCCAACACCGTCCCACATACCTTTTCTTTTACCTTCATGTCTTTGCTAAGGCTCCTTGCTTTTCATGGGACCCCTGCATCCCATCTCTACCTATTCACATCTTACCTTCACGTATCTTCACAAGCCACTTCCTCCATGAAGCCATTTCTGATCATCCTTAGCCAGACAGAATCTCGTCCCTGTCTGACACATACAGCCATGACTCATTAATGGTCAACTTTTGTTGACCTTATCTTATACGGTGTTCTGTACTATGTCCTTATTAAAATATTCCTCAAGGGCCATCTCAATTGTTTTTATTTTCTCTGCAGCAGCTGACAATATCTGGTACATATAGGAAGCCTTTGTTAAATGATTAAACAAATTATATCTTAACTTCTAAGGAATTAATAAACTAAGATATATGGTGATGTCTACTCATGATTCTTCTTATTATTTATAGGACTTATAAAATTGTAGGCCATCTCTGCTATTGGTTGCTTTACATTGGGTTGTGCTAACCATGTAGCCCATGGTAATTCCTTAGTCCCACCTAATACCCATTCCTTCATTGTGAAATTTATTGGTTCTTTTATTAATGTTAGCCTAGGCAAGCATGCATAATGGTACTGTGGTGTACTTTTTAAAAAATTACTTTGTTTTTAGACCCTGGTTAAATTTTTCAAGAAGTTTTCAATTTACCTATTTTGGGGACAGATAAGACGTGCAGAAGCATTTGTGTGAACTGCATATTATTTTCATCAAACATTGAAGAGTTGCCAACATTTTATAATGGAAGAATTCGCCTTAAAAAAAACTACCAGATTTCTGGCTTTTCTTGAAAAACCAAATCTGACAATACTCCATCCCCATTTTTTCAGAGCCACAAACTGTTGGATTTCAATATGGGGACATGGGATGCTTTCTAGTTTGGGACAATTCCAGTCCAGCCCCTGTTCCACATTTACATACTTTCTTTGTCCATTTTAGGCCTCTGAGTTCATTATTCCTATTTTATCGCTACTTTTGAAAAGCTAAGGTGTGTCAGAGACTACCAGCTGTTCATTAAAATTGATTTGTTTGTCCTGGGTGTAGAGTTAGACTTTTTCCTAGCTTCCTTCGCAGTTCAGTATGGTCGTAAGATTGAATGTAGCCAATGAATGGAGTAGAAGTACTATGTGCCACTTTCCAGCCTATTCAACGCAAACTTTCTGTGCAGACCTCTCCATTGTATCTCTCCTTCTGATAGTCAACTGTAGACAAAAGACCCTTTGACT
Organism: Procyon lotor; assembly: GCA_028646535.1. Classification (NCBI taxonomy): domain Eukaryota; kingdom Metazoa; phylum Chordata; class Mammalia; order Carnivora; family Procyonidae; genus Procyon; species Procyon lotor. Next base: position 70,865,137 of record CM053611.1, read on the forward strand.
TGGCAGAGCCACAAAATTGAAGGAGTGGGTCCCTCAGTGACCCTGTCTGTAGGGAAGCTGAGTTACTGACTGCTATGGCCTTGACTCTTGTTATGTGAGCAAAGAAATATACTTCTTTTTCAAAAAAAATTTCTGAACTTTAAATCGGAGAGATCAAAAAGTATGATACCTTTCTCAGAATTGTACTGCAAGTTCTATTCTTTTAGCTTCAGTTGTTGGAGTCGTATGTAAGTTTATGGTTTGAATAGAACAGAAGAAATACACTTCTATGGTAAAACTTCATTTATTTAGGTCTCTTTTATGGCAGTTGCCCTATACTAAATAACCCAGCATGCTAATGAACTGGTAATTGCTATGGCATCTGATCTTTGGTAACAAATGTCAAGTAGGCGGAGGACAAGTGAGAATAAATGTCCCAGCTTTCCCGGTGGTGCTACTTCTGAGTGCCTGGTAGACAGGGCCTTGCAGATAAATTTGGTAGCAGAAATTGGTTGAGGGAGGGTGAGGCATGTAGGGTCATCCCTGAGTTTTAAAATGCTTTCCAATCAGAGAAGCCCTATCATTAGCAGCAACAACAAGCCTTCACTGAGCACCTGGTTTAGTGCTTTGAGTTCATATCCAAGGGCAGTGCAATGCATTTCTCTGCTAGCTTTATTGAAATTTTTTGAGAGAAAGAAATCTCAGTTTTCACTTATATGTGCAGCCTCTTTGAGAGCCCTGGACTAGCCAAACCATTCCACTTACATCTTTCTGAATTACTAGGTTTCAAGCAAAACTAATTTAAATCAAGTATTTGATGTTTATTATGGTTTGCATATTAGTTTTAGGTCAAATTTTGAGGCTATAAAATTAATTATTTACATACAGCATGACTTAGAATTCTATATTTATATGCTAATAATACATTGATCCTAGCGTAATCATTGTGTAGAGAACATCATACCCATTATAATATTTGAAACATAATTTTAATTGACCAGAGTCTGGTTTCTATAATTATTGCTTTGAAATGTTTATCAGAGAAGGCCTCTTTGGGGAGAGGCCTGGAAATTTCTAGCTGTTCTGCTTGCTACTGTGCAGGTAACTTCAGCTTTGGGGATGAGAACAACGAAGTCAATCCATTCGACCTCCAGTGCATTGTACATGGCTATAATGTACTCAATGGTACACGACTCCTACTTGTACTATTGTTTTTATAGTTTGCTTAATGGCAATCCACTTTATGACATAATTTTCAGGACCACATTGCAATAAAAGTGGAGAATACCTGAAATCCTTTAATGTAGAGTTTGGATGGCAAGAGCTTATATCTGTCAAATTGAAAGCTTTGAAAACTCTTATTACTGAGTTCATTTGTAGGACTCATTAAATAATAACAGCTTTAACAGTGAATGCTATTTTAGAGTCCTGGAATGTTAGAGTTCATAGAGACCTGGACTCTTGGTAGGTCTACCCAAGTTACTACCCATTGTTGGGGAAATTTTCTCATGGTTTTTGCTGAAGTAGTAGAACAAGGCTCAACTGAACTTACCCCATTGGCCCTTACTGAAATAACTGTCCACAATCAGGACAGACAGTTGATTTAAACTGAGCAGTCAAATTATCTTACTGTGTTTTGTTTGCACAAAGAGTTATAGAGACTGAAGTAGACAGTTGGGAGGCTCCAGAGCTGTGGTTAAGGAATGAATGGGGTCAAGTAACTAGGCTAAGGGAGAGACACAGGATTTTTTGTTTTTTAAGATTTTATTTATTTATTTGACAGAGAGAGAGAGAGATCACAAGTAGGCAGAGAGGCCGGCAGAGAGAGGGATCCCGGGAAGCAAGCTTCCCACTGAGCAGAGAGCCCGATGTGGGGCTTGATCCCAGGACCCTGAGATCCTGACCTGAGCTGAAGGCAGAGGCTTTAACCCACTGAGCCACCCAGGCACCCTGAGACACAGGATTTAAATAGGTACCAAAATATTAGTTTTGTTCCTAGTAAAGCTGAGTTGGAAAACAGATCTGGATGCAAGACCAAAATGGCCTGGCTTCCTATCCTTACTCTTTATAGTTGAAATTTCCTTCCAGGTAGTGGAAAGCATCTAGAATTCTCTACCTCCCGCCCTCTGGGGCAAGGCTCGACTGGATGAGCACTTGGTACAGAGATCATACACCCCTGGAGGAAAGAGCACTCAAAAGTTTTGGTCAGATTAGGCCCCGAAAGAAATATAATAAAGAAGATCCTGGGCTCTACACACACAAAGATTTTCTTCTCAGTCCCACCAATCAGATAAGTTACTCCCAGGGAAAGGAACGAGAGAAGGGGAAGGTGCACTGCTTGCCCCACACTGTCTAAACAGGGAACACTTGCAGTTTTATAGGCCAGGCAGGAATCTGGGGAGAAGACAGTTATTTCTCTCATACAGCCTTGGAACCACATTGTAAGCCAATGTTGTAGGGAGCAAGGATTAGCAGTGTGCAGAGAAAGTAAAAGTATGGACAGGAGAGGAGAGATCATACAGCTGACAGAAAGTGGAGAAAGTAGTTGCTGGACATCTCTATCCCCATGAAGCCAGCCTCTTCTTGTTACATGTTCTATGAAGGTCCTCTGACTCCATGTATTCATTTGTTTGTTTGCTTGATCTTATTTTTAAGTAATCTCTACACCCAACATGGAGCTTGAACTTACAACTCCAAGGTCAAGAGTCACATGCTTTATAGAGCATGTTCTACTGACTGTGCCAACCAGGTGCCCTGGTCCTCCAACTCCTCATAACAAACCCTGACTGCTTAACTTGGCTTATGAGCTTCTCTCTTTTTAACCAAATCATCCTGCATATACTAACTGACTTTTGATGGTTAAAGTTTATTACATGTTAAACACTGTGGTATATACCTGATGATCTTTAGTTAATTTAGGGAAAGACTGATTTGTTATAATGAAAATAAGTAAAAGTTTAGTAATTAAAAACTGGATATTTAAAAGATTTAACATTTCTTTAGTCCTCTTTGCCCTTATAAAGACTGCCAGCAACTGTGTAGAACATAAGTAGCACCTTAAAAATCCATCCCTTTCAAACAACAACAACAACACACTAGTTCATTTGCGAAGAGTTATTAAACACTTTCTTCAGAGGTGCTTGGATGGCTCACTGGGTTAAAGCTGCTTTAACCTCTGCTTTCAGCTCAGGTCATGATCTCAGGGTTGTGGGATCAAGCCCCGCATGGGGCTCTCTGCTCAGCAGGGAGCCTGCTTCCCCCCCCCTGCCTACTTATGATCTCTCTCTCTCTGTCAAAGAAAATCTTTTAAAAAAAAAAACTACTTTCTTCACAAAAGATGTAATTCCACAGAACTTCTGTGAATATATTTGTAATAGTTTTAAATTTTATTTGCCATTATAAAATGGTCAAGTGCAGAAAAAAGATCATGATATTCATTTGAACCATATGAAATTTTTTGTAGGTCAAAATGGGCAAATATAGGCAAATTCCTGTGAGTAAACCTCATTATGCACCATAATAATGTTATAATAGTGCTAATGGTTTTGTGCATCTGAGAGATGAAGGGTTTCTTCAGCAGAGAATTATCTAGGCTCTGATCCAGACTGAAGTCTAGGGAAGTAGTTCACAAACCCCAGTTCATGACTAAATTGAAACCTGCCTGAGCAAAATGAGAGAAATAATAATAATGTAAAGAATTTTATTTTCAAAAAAGGTAAAATGGTTCAATTATAAAAGTCTGGGATTAGAGGGTTTTGGAGTGTTAAAATAGCTTTCCTTTTATAAAATGATATTATAGCAGATAGTACTTCTAAATCTACTTCCTTGGAAAAAATAATGGCAAGTGCATATCAGCCTTCAAAATGGTTCTTGATATTTTACTATTCTCTAATATCCAAATGTTTGGGAACCACCCATGGGCACACAAAATAACCACAAGCAGGATGACACAGATATAGGCAAGAAGGGAAAGTTGAAAGCTGAATAGACCATTCAGTCATCATGGATTCTTCATTCTTTCTTTTATCCACACAATGAGGTACCAAAAGTTATTTCTTTCTATCCTTAGAAGAAGAAGGTCTTCACTGCCTGGGATCTTCTCTGATGCTGTCCCCTGTATCTCTTCTTTGCTTCCAGCTCCTTTTCTCCTAAAGCCCGAGCAAAGTGATGGAGAAATTACCTTTCTCTCCCTGGCACCTCCTACTCTTCCTTCTTCCCCAGCACAAGTGCATATCTGATTATTGTAGAGATTTCTCAAGATCGCTAATGAAGAGCCTTCTAGGTCTCAAAACATCCAAACTGTAAAGAAGAGAGGTGAAGACTATCTTACTTTCTTTCCCTCTTGTACTAAAGAAACTTCATGTAATTCAGCCTTCAAAAGTCCTCTTTTTCCTGTCATTGACTTCTCTTCCCTCGATATTTTACAGTCAACTTTTGTAAGTTTCTCATCTGTTTCTCTACTCCCTCCCTCATAGAATGGAGTTTCCATGTCCAGCCCATCCACCCCAATTCCTTCCTGTGTCTTGAGGGCTTCAGGCTTGATAACATCCAGTCTGGAGATGGAGGAGATGGCCTTTTGCCCCATGCGTGGGGGAAAAGTAAAATCCTCTAATTTTAGTTTAGTCTGTCCTCCAGCAGGTGCTGTGATTGATTTCCAAAGTAATTTTCCCTAAAAAGCAAGGTAAGGATATGTTTTTATTTTTTTCATAGACAACACAGTATTATCTGTATTATCTTCACAGTATTATCTGTGAAGTGTATTATCTTCACTATCAGTATTATCTTCACTCAAATGAGTGAAGTATATTTCTTCTATTAGCATTTGGGCATGATATGACCTTGCCCATTACTAAATAACAGTATCAACAAATATGATTTTTTACCACAAAGAATTGACTCTTTTCTGGATTTGGCTTTTAAAAAAAATAAGTATAATTACTGGATTGTAAATGGCTCTCTACCATTCTGGAGGGGTGGCATGAGTTCCAATCAGATTCCATTAGATTCTAAAATCTCCTGGTTGATAGAAATAAAATGGACAGCTCTGTTACCAGTCCCACCACTTACATGATAGGCACTGTATTTGGCATGGTGATACAGATAAGAAGAGGGTATGGGACCAGCTTTTAAAAAGCTCACAGCCTAGGTGCATCTGGGGGTTCAGGCAGTTGAGCATACAACTCTTGATTTCAGCTCAGGTCATGATCTCAGGGTCAGTGAGATGGAACCCCACCCAGCATCTGGCTCCCTGCTCAGCAGGGAGTCTGCTTCTTTCCCTTTCCCTCTGCCTTCCCTCCACACCCCCCCACCCCGTATGCTCTCTCTCTCTCTCTCTCAAATCAATCAATCTTAAAAAAAGATCTCACAGTCTAGATGGAACTTAGATTATAAGCATTTATATAATCTTGTACAAAGTAGTCTAGATGCCAAGAAACAGAATTTAGGTGTTCAGCACAAGACATTCTTGATACTTTAAGGCCACTATGAAGTCACACAGGATTAGTTTATAACAATTTGCAAGAGTTCTTAACTTTTTCATTTGATCCTTGGAATTATGTTGTGAGATAGATGTTGTTATTCCATTTTACAAATGAATAGAGCTCAGAAAGCTGAAGTAATTTGTCCAAGATCACCTAGTTTTGGGGCACCTGGGTGGCTCAGTGGGTTAAAGCCTCTGCCTTCAGCTCAGGTCATGATCTCAGGGTCCTGGGATCGAGCCCCACATCGGGCTCTCTGCTCAGCGGGGAGCCTGCTTTCCCCCTCATTCTCTGCCTGCCTCTCCGCTTACTTGTGATCTCTCTCTCTCTCTGTCAAATAAATAAATAAAATCTTAAAAAAAAGATTACCTAGTTTCTGAGAGGCAGAACTGGGGTTCAATTGTGATGAAAAGGTATGTACTATCTCTGACCTCTGTGGAATATGTTACCAGATTAAGTAAGCTAAGAATGTGTATTAACAGTTCTCAAGTTTAACTAACAACCAGTTTAACAACCATGTATGCTATACACACATGATAAGAAATAAAGAATAGGAGGATACAAAACTCTGTCTCAAAGAATAGGTGTTCTGATATTTGTTAAAGTAGTTAACAGTCACGACTCCTGATATTACTTTCCCATGAAGTGAGGATATGCAGAATTTATCCAATGACATATATTGTTGAATATATGATTCAGAGGAGTTGCTAAATCAAATATGGAGATTAAATTAATTACTAGAATGATTTTGGTGACAGGGTACATAGTTTCTAGTTTAACTTCTTTTCTTTTTTAAAGACCTTATTTATTTATTTGACAGAGAGGAGAGAGATCACAAGTAGGCAGAGAGGCAGGCAGAGAGGAGGAAGCAGGCTCCTCACTGAGCAGAGAGCCCAATGTGGGGCTCGATCCCAGGACCCTGAGATCATGACCTGAGCTGAAGGCAGAGGCTTTAACCCACTGAGCCACCCAGGTGCCCCTCTAGTTTAATTTCTTGAGCAAAACGGAATTCATTGTAGTTGTAAGTAAATTCATTTGATTGCACTGACATTTGGAATCAAACTAGACAAGTTTCTATTTGCTTAAATAGTTAAAGCCAGGGCGCCTGGGTGGCTCAGTGGATTAAAGTCTCTGCCTTTAGCTCAGGTCATGATCTCAGGGTCCTGGGATGGAGCCCTGCATCCGGCTCTCTGCTCAGCAGGGAGCCTGCTTCCTCCTCTCTCTCTGCCTGCCTCTCTGCCTACCTATGATCTCTCTCTGTTAAATAAATAAATAAAATCTTTAAAAAAAAATAGTTAAAGCCATTGTGGGTCCTTGGGTGGTTCAGTTGGTTAAGTGTCTGCCTTCAGCTTGGGAATTGAGTCCCACATTGGGCTCCCTGCTCATCCTCTACCTCACGCCCTGCTAGTGATCTCTCCCTCTCTCTCTCAAATAAATAAAACAAATTAAAAAATAGTTAAAGCCATTGTGAAAATGGATCTTTAAAACAATTGACATCAAGGAAGAAGATAATGTTTCTGTATCTCAGCTCTCAAGATCTACCTTAGACCAAATTATTTATGCCCCACCCTTTCCCACTCCCCCAACTCTGTACCTAGTAGAGCTGGAATAGTAACAGCAAACTTAAGTGCCTGTGAGAGCTCTGCAGACTACTTAGATAAGGGAGACAGGCTAAATGTAAACAAAGACTGTTGGGCACTCCCTCTGCCCTTACTACCTATCCCATGTATCTCACCCAGACTCACGTTCCTTCAGCTGTGTGGCAAGCTGAAAATCTCTTCCCCATCCAGATGCTCATGTCATAAAGGTCAAGAGAAAAGCATTTGGAGACCGAGAGACCTACTGTTCAAGGAACTTATATTCCAACTCATTTGTTTTCTTATTAAAATGGGGATTGGAAAACTTATCTTCACTGTAGCTACCTTTATTATATAGGATCTTGATTATTGCACCATCTCAAAAACGAAAGCAAAAAAACACGTGTTGACCTGTTTCCTTTATCACCTCATAATGGCAGGACCTGGTCAATAGATAGTACAGGTATTCTAGAAGTCCTGGTAGGAAATATATGATTTGAGAGTAGGAAAAAATCCAAAGAGAATTCAGGGCCAGTCACTTCTGTGAAACTTCTGGTAGACTGGTGATGGGGGGTGTGAAGGATTATCTCTTCCAAAGTGCTTCTAAGAAGGAGGTGCATTGCATTGTGCGTCACTTTGGATCTTAGAGACAACATCTCCTACATTTGGAATCTATTTCCTGAGAGAACCCATAAAGTTACTAGGTTTGAATGAGGCCAAGAGTAAGGGGCCACTGCGGCTGGTCCAAGCCTCAGAGCAAAGCTCTGCCATGTAGTCCTTATAAGCCAGCAGGTCCAATGGTGCTTGAAATGGCTGTGGCAGTTTGGGATGCCCCATGTAGCCTCTAGCAGACCCCTATTAGGGCATAATATACAAAGCAAGCTTGTAATATTTGGAAATAAATACTCAACTGTTGAGAAACTGCTCTTGGCTTACTAATGGACTCTCTTAGACATTGAAAGTCTGACCATGGGAACTTTGCCTCCAATAATGACATAAGTGTTTTCTGCCCCACCAGGCACTAATGTTCAGTTTGTCCAGCAGCTCGCCATCATCAGGTGAAAACTGCGTCTATGAGATCAGATCTACTCATGTGCTGTAGGCACTAACAAGTTTCAAGACCAGGTGACTCACATTGCCCATGTACTTACACCTATTACAGTGACACCCTTCCATCAACCCACCATGGCCTCATGTAGAGTTTTCTCTAACTAGCTAATGGAGGAAGAAGTTCAGTTCTGGTTTGCAGATGCTTCTGTCTTTTTATATGACTTTGCACCAGTGCCCTGCTGCAGCTATATAACCCTACCAGGGGTGGACCTGAAGGACAAGAAAGAAAAAAAATCCTTCTAGTGGGTAGAAATTTGGGTGATGTAACTGATTTTCCATGTTGTTTGTCTGAAAGGAGAGTTGGTCGTAATCATGGATCTAGACCAATTCATGGACAATTCAATTTTTTTTTTTTCATTGTGAAATAGAGTTTATTGAATACAATATAAATCCTTTACATTTGGCAACCCACACTCAGCAGAAACTCCAGGCTCGCCTTTCTGGACTCCTGTGCTCCTGCCAGCATCTTCCTGAACACAAAAGTGGGGAGACAGGACAACCTCCCTCCTTCCCCTTGTGCCCACGGCCAGCTAGCCAAGTGCTGTCACCACGGCCCCCTCTCCATCCATCCAACTTGGCATTCAGCTTTCCCCACTGCCTAAGTGCATCTCCAGGCCTGAGAAAAACCACAGCTCCCTTTAGTGAGCAATTAACATTCCTGCTCCGCGACACCACAGACTGCCTCCAGCTGGAGCCCAGGGGGAACCCACGTTAGCTGGGCCTTCGAGTCTTCATCCGAGTGACAGCAAAGAGGAGAGGCCGAGACCAGTCCCTACCGATGTGCAGTTCCAGCCTGTCCGCGCCTGAAGGAAAGCAGAGGCTTCTGGGAGCAGAGGATGGGCCCTGGAGCTAAGCCAGAGAGGCCATAGATCCCAGCACCTTGGCCGAATGGTCACCTCTGCAGACCACCACTGAGCAGCAGCTGGGACCACCGGCTGCCTGACCTGTGTCCAGGGTTGTGGGCCGACCACCAGGCAGAAGCCTAACTTCAATAAATACCTCCCCGAGTGACTCTGGCTTCATGTTCTTCCCGGGGAGGCGGAGCAGGTGTGGGACTCCTCCCTCTCCCCCCTACTATGTTTGCTCCTGCTGTGATGAGAATACTAAAACGATTTTATGGAGAGAAGCTTTAGCCAGAGAACAGCTCTGTCTCCCTAGGAACCGGGGCGGCCTTTAACCAGGGAGGCCGCCGAGCCGCAGGGCCTTAGCCAACTTTGCTGTCAGGGTACAAGTTCCCAGGAGAGAAGCCGACCAGCACCACCCCTTTGTGACATGCCCAAAGCAGGAAGGCACGAGACAGCGCGGATGTCCCTCAAGTCACCCTCCTGTTACTGGGTGGAGAACTTGAAAAAGATCCATGATAAAATGAAAGATTTCTCCCTTCAGGCAGGAGGAAGGCCAGCCCCAGAGGAGCTCAGTACGGAAAGTAGATGCCACTCCAGGGACCCTAGGGCAGCTCTGAATATATGTCAGGTCAGACTCCCTCAAAACAGACCGAGGAGAAAGCCTGGCACTGGCCCCTGGAAGAACCAGCCTTTTGCGGTGGAAGTCGGAGGACATGCGTGTGTGCGTGTGTGCGCGTGTGCATGTGTGCGTGAAGTTAACTTCCACATAGGGCTACCTGAGGGGTTGTGTGTGGTGGGGGGAGGTAGAATAAAGCAGGGCTTTTCCTTTGGTAAAGTCACCGTAAAGTTAATGGTTTGACTAGATATTCAGGGATGTGGAAAGATCATGATTGGAGGATTACCGATAGGTAGGTTTGGAGACAAGATATGTAGATAGACTTCTAAGAATGGGCCCAGCGTATGAGATTGCTTATAGTCCATATGATTATTCACCAAAGTGTTCCCTCCATAGGAAAACAAAATCAGTAACCTGTAAATAAGATAACTTGCCCTATAGATTTCATTAAATATCAGTTACTAGCTATCCCGGTGTTTGACCAATGGGCTAATGAACAAGTGATTATGGTGGTAGGGGTGGAAGTAACGCATGGACTCCAAAACACAGAATTCCCCTCACTTAATCTGCTCTGGCTCCTGGGTTGTGTTCAGTGTCTGCACCAAGCTTCATGGAAAAATCTGGAAGCCATCTAGAGCAGGTCAGTTAGATCAGATTCTGGTATAGAAGGGTTTGCAACTTGTTCTCACTGGAGTATTCATTTGTCCTAGATTTTATTCTGTCTTCCCTGTTGCCATCTTTCAGCAAGCACTTAATTTAACTTTCTGTCATGTTACCCCACAGAACATCGAGTCTAAGCAAATAACTTTATGTAAAAATTTATGTAAAAAAATAAAAGATAAAAAAATAAAAAATAAATAAAAGATGATGGGCTTTCATGGAATACACTGGTCTTAGCATGTACTCCATAAATCATAGATAGCTTCCTCCCTAGCCTGACTGAGGTATGATTGGCAAATAAAATTGTTAGATTGTGAAAAGATTTCTGCATCAAGTTAATTAACACAGTACTACATATTTACCTTTTTTTTCTTGGTTAGAGCATTTAGGTTCTACTCTGTTATCCAATTTCAAATTTTTTTTTGAGAGATAGAGATCACAAGTAGGCAGAGAGGCAGACGGGGCGGGGGGGGGGTGCGGTGGTAAGCAGGCTCCCCGCTGAGCAGAGAGCCCGATGCGGGGCTCGATCCCAGGACCCTGAGATCATGACCTGAGCCAAAGGCAGAGGCTTTAACCCACTGAGCCACCCAGGTGCCCCTGTTATCCAATTTCAGTTATACAAGACAATGTTATCAACTATAGTCACCATGTTATACGTTATATCCTTAAGCCTTATTCATCTTTTAACTGAGAGTTTTCACCCTTTACCAACCTCTCCCTAGTTCCCCCAGCCCCTGGCAACCTCTTTTCTACTTTCTGTTTCTATGAATTTGACTTTTTTTTTTTTTCAGCTTCCACAGGTAAGTGATACCATTTGTCTTTCTCTGTCTGGCTTATTTCACTTAGCATGATGATCACCAGGTTCATCCATGTTTTCCCAATGATAGGATTTCCTTTTAAGATGGAATAGTATCCCATTGTACACTGATGTACTTTTTCTTGATCTGTCCAACAATGGCGTGATAGAATGCTCAGCGGGCTCTACTGAAGACTCGTTTGTGTGGATCGTGGCAGAAATGGCGTGGTCCTGGAGCTAGTTTCTATTGTAGAGGCTTCCGGATGCCACAGGCAGCTTCTTCATTGTACAGTTTCCCAATTTTTGTCAGAAGCAGTAGCTCCCTTAGTAAACAAGTTCTGTGAGGTGACTGTGGTAGTCACTCCATGAGTCCTAGCCTACACTCAGTTTCTGCAGCACTCGTAAAGACAACATCATCTAATATCCTGTAAAAATTTCCATACTGCTTTCTTTTTTTTTTTTTTTTCCATACTGCTTTCTTTAGGTAGCCAGAATGGATTCTGTGCTCTGTGATTGAGCCCTGACTAATACAGGCAGGAGTCTTTCACCAATCCAAAAGTAGGCAGAAAACGGACTCCATGCACAGGTAAAGGCAGTTTTAACCTGTGCCTTTACCAGGTAGCATTTTGAAAAAGTTTCGATAGCAGCAGATTATATATACTCCCAAAATGTTTCATTGCTGTCTTAATGCTAAGCAGATTTTGAGAAAGGGACAAAAGAGTATTGGTGTGAATTCTTGGGGAGTTTAAGTTTAAAAATGTGAAGTTAAACCAGCAATAATAATAATGTTTACTGAGTCTGTGACCATGTGGACAAGTCATTGACTATTTTGTAAATTTAGAATAGCAATGTGTTCTCTTCAACATAATCATAAAACTATTAGGGATGTTAATGAGGTTTTTTGGGATTCATAACAATGTGCTACAGAAGAGAAATACAAGGAAGCCATAATATAATGTGAAAATCATATCTATTCATTATTTTTACAAAAATCAGTGATGGAAATACTTTTTAAAAACAGAATCCTCCCACTGAAGTCAAACAGTAGTAAATGCTGTCTGCTTAAAAGTCTCTAAATAGAAGCTTTTCTGGGTTAGCTTTATAGATTGGAAAATTGGAGGAAATTTGAAAACCCAATGAAAGTAGTTCCTGAAACTTATCCAGTGCATCTGCTGGCCTCCTTTTCCCATCACTGTCATCAAGTACTAGAAGTTTATAGTATCTACTTGCAAATGATACTTGAAAATGTGACTGTGCTTTTATGTAATTTTAAAGGATATTAGTGCTGGATCTGTGTAAACCTGGATGATCTATTATTTATAGCAGTGTTTCTTAAACTGGGGACTTGTTTGGCAGGTCAGCAAGGGGGCTGAATTTCTGCATTTTCAACAAGGTCCCAGGTGATGTTGATACTTCTGGCCTATGGATCACACTTTGAGTCAGAAGGATTTGTAAGCTGAAATTTAAAATCTTAGTCAACTTCTTTTCAAATTAATGGCAAATTACTTATTTCCTTCTTCTAATTCAGACAGATTATTTGGATACAGCAAATAAATAACCCAGTCCCAATGTCAAACCAGAATAAATATTTATAAAAGAAAAAAAAAGCAGAGAAGTTAAGGTTGTGATTTTAAATACTAGCAGATTTTCAACTCTGGGCTAACTAAAGCTTTTATTTTTATGTTACAAAACGGAGTCTACTTAATAGTGTGGACTTAAGAAAGACATGGATTGGGGTGACTGGGTGGCTTACTTGGTTGAGTGCATGATTCTTGATTTTGGCTCAGGTCCTGATCTCCAGGTTATGAGATTGAGCCCTGCACTGGGCTCCATGATCAGAAAAGAAAAGAGTCTGCCTGAAATTCTCTCTCTCCTTTTTCCCTCTTTGACACCCCCCCAAAACCCCTGTTCTCTCTCTTTTCCAAATCAATCAATCAATCAATCAATCAATCAATCTTTAAAAAAAAAGAAAGACCTGGATTTGGATCAGATTTACCTTTAGTGTTGTATGAACTTGGGCAACTCAAAAAAATTCCTAAGCTTGGTTCCCTGTGTGGTTGTGACAATGTCATAGAGTTGCAGTGAGGTTAAAAGGGACAACACAGGGAATTTTTAGCAGTGTGCCTGCATATAGGAAGTGGTCATTAAAGGTTACCTGCCTCATTAGTTACTATCTCCAATAAGCAATCTGGCTCCAAGTTGGTTGTGACTCTTATTAGAGTAGGAATTCTTGACTAAAAGTCTAGTGGCTGTAATGAGTGAGGTTGCTTTGTGAAAACTGATCATCATTGTATGAACATATTATTAAATAAGGAGCTGATAATTGCATATAACGTACTTCACCTGGAAGAAATATTGTGAATATCAAAATTGAATACATTCTATTTTCAGATTACTTATAACTGGACTTGTGTCATTATAGTTTTTGGCTTAGACCCTTAAATATCAGTATACTTATGTGGATGAAGCTAGAGAGTATTATACTAAGTGAAATAAGTCAGTGAGACAGACAAATACCATGTGATTTCACTCATATGTAGAATTTAAGAAACAAAACAAATAGGCAAAGGGGAAAAAAAAAAGAGAGAAGCAAACCAAGAGACAAACTGAACTATAGAGAACAAAATGATGGTTACCAGAAGGAAGGCAGGGATGGGGGTGGGGTATGGGGGAAATAGGTGATGGGGATTGAGGAGTGCACTTGTGTTGAGTACCAGATGTTGTATGGAAGATGGAATCACTATATTGCACACCTGAAACTAATATTGCACTGTATGTTAACTAACTGGAATTTAAAGAAAAACTTAAAAACTAAAAACAAACAAATGTTCATATACTTATTGTTGTTATTGTTCTGCATATGTAAAGAAAATTAAAAAGTATGTACATTTTGTCTTTATGAATATTTAGCTGTGTAGTTGCCCAAAAGCTTCTATAAAGATTAATATTCAATACATCAAATGTTCCATATTTATCCAGCATGTTAGATACTTTCAACCTCAGAAACTTTTTTTCCCCATTGAGGAGGCATTTGTGCAATTGTTCATATCCGTAGAACTTCTAACACTGTATTTATGTAAAATTATACTTCAGTATAATTGCCTATGTAATTAACATTCAGGGAAAAATTATTTATTCAGGAGCACATTTCACAATTCAATTCCAGTCTGTGACAAAGAGGCTTTTAAATGTTAATCTTATGAAAGAAAATGGAGCAAATAGTAAAGGCTGTGGATTAATACAAGAGGCAGCTATTTACAGCGTAACATTTTCCCTCCCTGGGAATTACCTATTTTCTACCAGAGAGTCTAGGCATGTTTCAAATCTCACTGGGAAGTGTGGGGTTGAATCTTATATTTTGTGCATATTAGACGGTTTCACATCAGGTGACTAAATAAAAGAGCAAAATGGTTACATTTGTTGTTGAAGCTTTAAAAGAGACAGAGAATAAATGCACATTATGGTGGAGTTAAAAATGATCAAGAATACGTAGAAAATAGAAATAGGAGGTACATTTTCTCAGTGTCAATTCTATGGGAATTTTCTGCTTCAGATAATAATCCTTTCAGAGCTTATGAACAGGACGCATGCTTTCCCTCTCATCAGCTAGCTTTTAATTTCAGTAACATACAGTAACATCTCTGGAGAACCACAGGGACTATTTCTGTCACATACCTATTATTGTGGAAATTGGTGGAACTTTGAGGGAGACAAGAGCAGAAATATTGTCATCTATTCACATGTTTCTTTTCTGATTACAGATATCATGTTGAAATAAGATTAAAGAACTTATTAATACCTAATTAGCTTAATTAGGTATTAACTAATTAAGGTATTAACTAATACCCTTAGGTATTAGGTAGGTATTAACTAATACCCTTAATTAGGTATTAACTAATACCCTTAGGTTAGGTGGGTATTAACTAATACCCTTAATTAGGTATTAACTAATACCCTTAGGTTAGGTGGGTATTAACTAATACCCTTAATTAGGTATTAACTAATTAAGCTAATTAGGTATTAATTAATACTTAATACCTAAGACTTATAGGAAAGTTATTTTCTAGCCATATTTGTGATAGGAACTTAAAATGTTCTGTGTGTCTGTAATTATTCTAAGGCATAATGAAGTGGTTTCAGTTTATTTGCATAATAAATGTGTAAATAAGTTCTTGTTAGAAAGATTATTGATGATCCACAGAAATAACATATATGTTTGTTTAATCATAATATGAAACTTCATTGTCATTGCTACCACTTTAGTCCAAGACACTGAAATCTCTTGTCTATATAAGCGCACCAGCTTTCTTTCTGGGCTCCCTGCTTTCGCACTTGTCCTGCCCACAGAACAGTCAGAACTAACTTTTCAAGCTTAACTTCAATTATATGCACAGACTCTCACAATCACGTCTGTCCACCTTCCTGCATCTTCGACATTCTGACCTCCTTTGCCTCCCATTATTTTGGATAAACTCTTCTTTCTCCCTTCCAAAGCCAGTCCTCCACCTGTGGATGAGAGGCCATATTCTTTCACTTACTAGAAAATGACTCCAGATATTCTCCCTGTTCTCTCTAGCATCACCACTTTCCCTCTCCATTGGATCATCTTTATGAGCATATCTACCCAAACTTCTTGCCCTATTTCTTTACTTCCATTTACAGGAAAATTCCTCTAAATAGTAATTTATACTCATTTCCTCCACTTCTCCATTTCCTCTGAACCCCTTCTAATGAGGCCAATAGCCACCATTACTTTACTGAAACTATTTTATCAAAGTTTGCCATTGACCACTACATTGTAAAGTTCAACCAACAGTCAATTCTTAGCCCTCCTCTCAACTGAGCAATAGCCAGCATTTGGCACAACTGATTGTTCTTTACTCCTTGAAACACTATCTTTAGTAGGCTTCTGGGCTATCACAATTTCCAGTTTTCTTCCTACCTCACTGGCAGCTCTTTCTTAGATTCCCTCATGAATACTTATGTCCTGCTACCTTACTTTTTTCAAGTCTTTGCTCATGTATCACATCACAATAAGGTCTTTCTATTCTACCTGTGTTAGGATTCTCCACAGAAACATATTTAATAGGATATATATATTCATGAGAGATAGAAGGGGGGTGGTGAGATTTATTATAAGGAATGGCTCACACAATTTAAGTGTGAGTTTAAGTCCCAAGATCTGCAAGCTAGACATGAAGAAGTAGGTCCAGTCTGAGCTGGAAGGCCTGAGAACCAGGACAGGGTGAATGTTCTAGCCCAAGGACAAGAGAAGACCAATGTCCCAGCTCAAGAAAAGCAGGTTTCAGGTAGATTAACTTCCTTCTTATACAGCTCCCTTTTTTTCTACTCAGGTTTTCAATTGATGGAGGCAATATACATTAGGAAAGGCAATCTGCTTTGCTCAGTCTACAGATTCAAATGTTAATCTCATCCAGAAACACACACCCCCAAAATAATGTGTGACCAAATGTCTGGACATCTCTTGTGCCAGTCAAGTTGACACATTAAATTAACCATCACGCCACCCTATTTAAAATGGCAACCCACCCCAACACTATATCTCTTTCCCCAGTTTTCTTGTCTCCACAGCAGCCATCCCCACCATCCACATATACTATACTGTTTTAATTTACTGACTGGGTGACCATCTCCTCCACTAGAATAGTAATTCCATGAGGGTAAAAGATTGTGTGATTGTTTATGGCTGTACCTTCTGTTCCACAACAGTGTTTAACACATGGGAGATGATAATTAAGCTTTTTGGAGGAGTGAACAGGGGTCACTCCCTTGCTTAAAACTTTTCAATGGCTTATTTTTTCACGTTAGATAAAATCCACATGTTTACCATGGCCTAAAACCCTGTACGATCTGTCCATTTCTTCCTCTCTAACTTCTTCTGTCCCTCTCTCATTCCTACATTGAATTCCTTGAACACACCAAGATTTTTTTTGCTTCAAGGTCTTGATTCTATTCCTTCTTCCAGGAACACTGTTCCCTCTTTCTTTGTGTATCTGGATCTTGCTTTTTTTAGGTATGAGACTAGCTTCTACCTCTCAAAATGATTTTCCCTGACCATCGTGTTTCCTAGGTTTCCCTCTATTATTCTGTATCACTCTACTCTCTTTGTTTTATTCACATCTCTGATTAATGGTGATTATATTTTTTCATTTTAAAATTGATTATAATTCACATAAAATAAATTTGTATGGGGCCTGTTAGGTTGGTGAAACTGTGTGGAAACACATGTGTCAAGTTGTGGCAACATGCTGGAGGGACAACCTAAAGACCACAAGGGGGATGATAATATGCTATAGATGGGGGCTGGATTGTGGAAGGCCTTGGATGCTGAGAGATTTTTGTGCCCTCAAACTCCTGCAAATAGTTAGGAGCCGCTATGGTGGTTTAAACAGGTAACAGAATAAAAATGGCCTTAGGAAAATAAAGACATAGAATATTAGCAGACCACTCCAGGAACTGAAATAAGCCTTCGAGAGGCAGGTAATTTGATTAAATTACTCTGTTCATTATTCATTCAGTGATTTGGGGGCTTGCCATTTAATTCTTGGATTATGTGAAGATTCTTCTAGTCTCTGTGCACCAGTGCATTCTGATTAGGGAGCTCATGTGACTTTGGTGTTTAGATCTTTGTAGGAATTTAAATTCTAAAGGGCTAGCCTGTTTGAGATTTCATCTTCTTTGTGCTAAATGCGGTTGGTTGTGGTGAAATGAAGCCTGAACTCCTTAAAAATCCCTTCAGTGGTTATCTGCACATGTTTAATTATTTCTGATAGGGAGGGATGTGTGTCTCTCAGCTGAATATAGGGTGCCCCTGAATAGTTCTACTGAGTTCCAAGGTATTCTTAGGTGAATAACAGAGTGACCTGAGAAACCCTCTGATTTCTAGCAAATTGATGGATGGAGATTTATTTCCTATTGACCGTGTTCCTTGAATAGAATAGGGACAGTGACACCCCCAATCCATTAGGCTGACATGTCTTGTAACAGAAAGCCAAACGGGTGTGTGTAGTAGAGATTGCTTGTGGATTTGCGCATGTGTTATGAAGAGGGAAAGTGGGGTAGAACAGAAAATGAAGAGGGAACACTATAAAGTAGGGGTTGGAAGCTCAGTATATTTAAAGAGCTTGAACTCTGTCATAAGAGGGCTCCATTTAATAAGCTGTCACAGAGACATGTACTAGAACACACACTTGTTGCCTGAGAAAATTGGTGTCTCACTTGGAGTTACATTTTCCACAGAAGTATTATTAGTGATAATGGCTTATATCATTGATTATGAAATCAGGAAACACATTCCCTGTGCCTGAGCAGAGGGTATTGACTACTGAAAAAAATTTAAAATGATTTTTAGAAAGTTTGCTTTGTGGCTTGGGATTGGTAAGTGTGGGGAATGAAAAAGAGATGAAATGGAGATGAAATGGAGAAATCACTTTCAGGGGTCCAGTAAGCTGGACCCCTGTTGTATGTCTAGTACAACAGTGTGGATGTAGGTGTCCAAACTGGTGCCTAGATTTAACTTTAGGTGCTGATTCATTCAGCCCCTGTGTGGCTTGTCCTGCTTGCAAGAATCTACTTGTTTAGTGGAGAAGACAGACAAACAAACAAACAAACAAACAAACAAACCTATAATACAGGTGGGGCTAATTGTACAGGCTGTTTAGGACCTCAGAGGCAGGGCATTTAACCCAACTTTTTGAGTGTGGGTATCAGGGAAGCATTTGGGAGAGGCTGTGAGTGACACTGAATATTAGTAGGGAGTTTCGAGAAGGACATTGACGAAGGAAGACTTCCCTTCCTTGTATGCCCAAACTGCTAGGGGTAAAATTTTGGAGAATGATATGCCATGAAGTGCATTGATTTAATATTACAGGAGATTCTCTCTCTCTCTCTCTTTCTCTCTCTCTAATGTATTGCAGAGAAGGTCAGTACGGAAGTGGAACTAGGGAAGCAGTAAAGAGATGCAGCTGGAGCAGTAATCAGGCTCCGGATCCCAGAGGCCTCACAAAATCAGGTTAAGTGATCTTAGTCAATGAAATGGAAACAATTAAAAGAGGAAAAGAAAATGCTATAGCAGTAAACAACAACAAAAAGGGTTGTAAAATCTAAATCCAGGAGCTTGTCCTTACAAGTGTTTTTAGAAAAGGATTTTAGGGGAGCAGAAAACCATAAAAAAAGACAAAGTAAAAAAGCAGTATTTTTGGCTGAGGTTTTGAAATTAGATTCTCCCTCCCTTAGCCTCACTTTGTTAAGCTCTTAGTTAGTTCCATGTAATATCTTTAGCTGTAGAAGATTTGGAAATCCAAGGATGACTCTTGGGACCCCTTTAAGCTCCAGACCCTCTAAGATGATTTTCAGGTGGATTGCAAGAGGGAGTACCTCAAGTATTGTAGGAGTGAGGTCATTAGTTTAGTGGAGTGAAGCATGCTGGGATGGGAATAAACCAGGATCAGCATGCGCCATTAAAGGGAGAAGGAGCTATTCGGTCAATTGTTGCTATGTAGCAACCATGCCCTGGTGTTCATTGCCACATCTTCTGTTTTGTACAATACTGACAACTAATTAAAATTTCCTCTGGTCTTTGCCTTTGTTTCTATCACAGCTACCTCCAATCATTTGTGTTGTTAGAATTCTAAAACCTGTTGCTGTTGGTTAATAGTTGATAAATTTCCTATTTTTAATAACTCCAGAACACTCTTTTATTAATTCTGACTTGAGAATATAAAATGCTAAGGGGAACAAATATTTGCATTGGCCTCGACAGTTTGCCTCTCTCTGCAAGCAACCTAAATGGGAAGCCAATTAATCACTATGGTTGCTTATGAGATGGCTGAAATCAGATTTGGATTTTAATTTGCCTCCATCTCCATGGTAGGCTTAGGCCTTAGATGCTCTGCTTGTTTCTTTGCTGCTAAGACTCTTCTCTTTCTGTCAGTGTGATGCCTTTTCCTCTGATTTAACTGTTGGCTCTGGCCAATGGGGAGCCTTGACAGAGGAGTTCTGAAGGAGAACTTAATAATGTAAACTCAGTACAGTTCCTGGATCATGGAAACTCTCAACAAAACTTCTTTTAGTTTTCTTTACAGGAATGATCAGTACAGGGGCGCCTGGGTGGTTCAGTTGGTTAAGTGTCTGCCTTCAGCTCAGGTCATGATCTCAGGGTCCTGGGATTGAGCCCTGCATCAAGCTCCCTGCCTTGTGGGGAGACTGCTTCTCCCTTTGCCTCTGCCCCTCCCCCTGTTCTGCCTTCTCTTTTTCTGTCAAATAAGTAAATTAAAAATCTTTTTTTTAAAGGAATTATTAACATAGTTTAAGAAGTCAAATAATACTTTCTTGTCTCTCCTATGGGATGTGTGGGTTTTTCAAGGCAATCTGCTCTCCTCAACTCCCTTTTTGAATTTTGGTACTCTATCCTTCCCATCTTCCTGTAAGTCTAAGGAGAAGGTTGATTTTAGTCTTACTGCTTCTAATTCCTGATTACAAGGAATCCTCACTATCCCTTGAGGTTCCCTATCCCCCACTCAGATCATTAAATTGAATTTCTTTTTAAATAAACTCTCCTAGAATCATCTTAATATAAGTGTGCCATCCATTTCCTGTTGGAACCCTGACTGTTCACCACTTAAAGCCATTGACATCTCTGGCTTAGACTACTGCCTTTCTCCAATCCCCTTTCAAGCAAAGACAGCTTAAGATGTAGTTCTGGGGGCACCTGGGTGGCTCAGTGGGTTAAAGCCTCTGCCTTCAGCTCAGGTCATGATCTCAGGGTCCTGGGATTGAGCCCCGCATCGGGCTTTCGGCTCAGCAGGGAGCCTGCTTCCCCTTCTCTCTCTCTGCCTGCCTCGCTGCCTACTTGTGATCTGTCTCTCTCTCTCTGTGTCAAATAAATAAAATATTTAAAAATATATATATATATTTAAAAAAAAGAGATGTAGTTCTGAATATACCCCTCCCCTTCTGAATATCTTACAGAATCCACTACCATCAATTTAGCTTCTGTTTATGTCTTCTATTTAACTCTTTTTCAATGAGAACTTTACCTCTATCTTCACCTGCCCTTGGCTTTCTCCAGTCACAGGTGGAGCTGGAACTCTACTCTTAAGCAAAGCCTACCCCCTTACCTAAGTGGTGGATTCAGGCTCTCCCCTTCCCCCAATCCTTTGAAATGTCTTCCATCTTGCAAAATGCAATCAGTGGTTAACTCCACACCCATCTCACTTCATCTTCTAGGAGAATATGAATCAGTTGATTAATTCTCTCTTCTTGAAACACTTTTATTTCTTACCTTCCTTTTCAGGATACTTATTGGCTTTTTCCTCCTTCATAGCCTACTTCTTTCTAGTCTCCTTTGATAGCTTCTCATCTTCCTTTTTTCTAAATTTGGGGGGACTCCAAGGCTCTGTCCTTAGCCATCTTTTTTATATAGACTCTTCCTCTGGGTAATTTCATGTGTTGTCTTGACTGTAAATAGTATCTATATGGAGAAAATTGTCACATTCATCTCCCGAGACTTGAACCCTTCTTTGAATTCTAGATACCTATAGTAAGGTCATTAGTTTAATGGAGATGTTTTATACTTATCTCAAACGTATCAAGTCCAAAAATAGAACTCTTTATTTGCCACTCTCCTTAATTTAATTTAAATCTTTCTCCTTTTTTATTGTATACATTTAAGGCTGTAATATTTCCTATAACTACTACTATAGCTAAATTCATTATTATTAAGTAATAATTCGTTATTTTCAAAATATGTTTAAATTTCCTTTATGAATTCTTTTGGATCCATGAATTGTATAGAAGTATATTTTGAATATTTCAAATGTGAGTCTTTTGGAATTACATTTTTGTTATTCACTTCCAATTTTATTTTATTTATCAAGAAGGTGGTCTTTATGATATCCAATCTTTACTTTTTTGTTGAGATTTGCCTTTTGGCTTAGTACATGGTACACTTTTATTGCTATTTAATGTCTGCTTACGAGAGAGGGAGAGAGAGAGAGGGAGAGAGAAAGAGAATAGTTTTGTGGTGCAGATTGTGGGAGAGCCCTGAAAACATTCATTTCTGCCAGGAACCTCAGAAATATATAAAAAGTCTGAATTCATTTTATGTTAATTTCTTGGCTTTGGTGTTCTGGACACCAGACACCTACATGGATAGACCTGTTGTTTTGATATCTCAAAAGAAATTTCTTGGTTGCTCACTCACTCAGAACTCAGGAGGAATCAAATAAGTTTCATCATTATCTCCCTGAGCTGGTGGCTGGATTTTTTCTAGTCCAAACTTTAATTGAGTTTATAACACTTTGAGGTGCCTGGGTTTATGACAGTATCTCAGTTGCAACTCCCTGCATCACATAGGCCAGATGCATTCTTTTCTCCTTGCTCATGTGCCAGTCCTAAATTGGTTTAGTAGGATTTTTAATTAATTAAAAATGTATTTTATTATTTTTTTGACAAATATAATTGTATATATTTAAAGTGTGCAATGTGGTTATTGGACATACATATACATTTGTAGAATGATTATCAAGATCAAGATAATTAACACATTCCTCACTTCACATAGTTAACTCTTTCTTGGGGGCATGGGTAAGAATGCTTAAGATCTATTCTCAGCCACTTTCAAGTATATAATACTGTATTATTAACTAGTGTCACCATGCTGTACATTAGATCTTCAGAACTTATAACTGAAAAGTTATACCCTATGACCTACATCACCCATTTCCCCCACTCCCCATCCACCAGCATCTATTCTCTGTTTCTATGACATTGGCCTTTTTATTTATTTATTTTTTGGATTCCACATATAATTGACACCATTCAATATTTGTCTTTCTCTGTTTGGCTTATTTCATTTAGCATAATGTCCTCCATTTTCATCCATAGCATCACAAGTGGCAAGATTTCCTTCTTTATATTTATGACTGAATAATATATACACCCATACAATGGAATATTATTTTCTATAATACATAATACGTAAACCACATTTCCTTTATAGGTTGTTTCCATATCTTGGCTATTGTGAAGAATGCTGAAATGAACATGAGAGTGCAAGTATCTCTTAGAGATACTGTTTTCAGTTCTTTCATATGTACCCAGGAATGGGATTGCTAGTTCATCTTGTAGTTAAATTTTGTATTTTTTGAGGAAACTCCATTCTGTTTTTCATAATGGCTATACCAATTTACATTCCTATCAATAGTGCAAAAGGGTTCCCTTTTCTCCACATCCTTGTGAATATTTATCTTTTGTCTTTTCGATAATAGCCATCCAAACAGATGTGAGATGATCTCATTATTATTTTGATTGGCGTTTCTCTGACAGTTAGTGATGTTGATCATATTTTCAAATACCTATCGGTCATCTGTATGTTTTCTTTGGAAAAATGTCTACTCAGGTCCTTTGCCCATTTTTAAATTGTGTTATTTGCTTTTTTGCTGTTGAGTTGTATGTTTAATTTAAATATTAATTCCCTACCAGATTTTTGGTGTCTAAATATTTTTTCCTTTTCTGTAGTTTGCCTTTTCAATTTATTGATTGTTTCCTTTGTTGTGAAGAAGCTCTTTAATTTGATCTAGTCCCACTTTCTATTTTAGCATCTGTTGTCCATGCTTTTCATGTCTTATCCAACAAATTATTGCCATGAGCAATGTTAAGGATATTTTTCTCCTACATTTTTTTTTGGAGTTTTATGGTTTTAGATTGTATATTTAAGTCTTTGATCCATTTCAAGTTATTTTTGTGAGCGATATGAGATAGGGTTCCTGTTTCATTAGTTTGCATGCGACTACCCAGATTTCTTAGCACCATTTATCAAAATGACTATCCTTTCCCAATTGTTTGTTTTTGGGGCCCTTGTCAAAATTATTTTACTGTATATGTGTGAATTTCATTCTGGTCAAACTCCTTTCTAAGTTACAACCTCCTTTTATAATTGATTATTCAACATTTCCATCTGAATGTCCCATAAGCATCTCAAACATGTTCAGTCTAAATCCATTACTCTTCCTTCTTTCCTTCTTTCTATTTTAATTATCAATATCTTTGTCAAATTAGACAGAAATAAGTTTTGGCCATTAAGGTTGATAATGGTCTTAGAATAAGAGACCTTGACAACACCAAAATATATTCTTTTTATTTTTTTATTTTTTAAAAAAGATTTTATTTATTTATTTGACAAAGACAGAGAGATCACAAGTAGGCAGAGAGGCAGGCCAGGGGCGAGGGGAAGCAGGCTCCCTGCTGAGCAGAGAGCCCGATGTGGGGCTTGATCCCAGGATGCTGAGATCGTGACGTGAGCTAAAGACAGAGGCTTTAACCCACTGAGCCACCCAGGTGCCCCAAAATATACTCTTAAATATATCAGAATTATAAACTTAGTAAGAACTTCATATACACTTTTTCTCTCAATAGTGTTTTTAATGTCTGTGTTTCTTGAGTTGAGTTGCTTTGTCCCATGTCAAGTCATGATAAACAACTGTTCAAAATTTAAAGGCAAAATTATCAAGATTTAGTGGGATCACAATCTATTTCTTTCTACACTTTCCAGGAGGAGTGTTAAATAATCTATGATATATAAGACTTTTACAATGAGGATATAAAATAACATTCTATCCTGGTAAAATAGCTGTAAATTATTATAGATAACAGAGAAGATGTTATTGTCCTTTAAAGGAAGCTGTTGGGGCGCCTGGGTGACTCAGTTGCTAAGTGTCTGCCTTTGGCTCAGGTCATGATCCCAGGGTCCTGGGATAGAGCCCTGCATGAGGCTCTCTGCTTGGTGGGAAGATTGCTTCTCCTCCCACTCCCCCTGCTTGTGTTTCTGCTCTCACTGTCTCTCTGTCAAATAAATAAATAAAATATTTTTTTAAAAAAGGAAGCTATTTGAGGAGTGCTCTGAGCTTATCCTACATGGCATATATTCTACCTACCTAGATTACTAGTTCCTCAAGCAATCCATGAGC
This sequence comes from Procyon lotor, assembly GCA_028646535.1. Taxonomy (NCBI): domain Eukaryota; kingdom Metazoa; phylum Chordata; class Mammalia; order Carnivora; family Procyonidae; genus Procyon; species Procyon lotor. Next base: position 70,890,185 of record CM053611.1, read on the forward strand.
TTTTACTCATCTG
>CM053611.1:70896730-70928517 GCA_028646535.1 Procyon lotor
CCCCCCCCCCCCCCCCCCCCCGGCCACCCTTAGTTCATTTCTAGAGTCTAGGAGTCTCTTATGGTTTGTCTCCCTCCCCAGCTCTGAGGTATTTTATCACGTACCAAGCATTCTTTCATTATTTCACTTGATTCTTATAAAACCTTTGTGGTAGGGGCGTGACTAACAATTTATGTATCTACTCTTTAAACTCCGTTTAATACAGATGAGGGGACTGATGCTCAGAGAAGTCACATAACTTAGGAAAAATCAGAGCATTGCCAGGGAGAGACTGTAGGATAAAAGCCAAGTCTTTCTTCATCGGGGACTTCATTAGGGGTCTGTCCTGAGAGGTGGGGACATGGTTGCCCTGCAAGGTTTATGGCATTCAGATTGCCTTGAACCCACAGTGCCTACTTCTCTCATTCCCCTCTGAAACATGTCTTAAATAGAAAAGCATGCCTTCTAATGGGAAACAGAGAATACATTTTAGTGATATTTTTCTAAGCTTGACCATTTATGCTGATTGATTTGTTGTGTCACCAAAACAAGTATCATTTCTATATTTTCAATTACCATTTGCATTTCCTCTAAGGTTTTATACCAGTCTAGTCATCTAATGAATCACATTTGCATTTATTTCACTTCAGAAAGGTGAGAGAATTTCCTATTATAAATAATTTAACTGAAAAAATTTACATAAGTTGAATTCTTGGCATTTCATTTCAATGGTATCGGCTATGGAAAGTAAACAGCAACCTAACTTGATGTTTTTTGGTTTTGTTTTATTTTTATTTTTGCTTTTTGCCATTGAAAAGATTTTAAGGTAATGTCAGTTTTTTTTTTTTTAAAGTAAGACCGTATTAAGGGAATTGTTCAGATGAGTAATTATACTTTTCTGATTTCATTACATATACCATAAATGATTTCTTTTGGTATGTCTGATGGTGTGCACTGCTACCTTAAGTGAAGAAAATAGGAAGAGGATATTTTTTACTGTTAAGAAACAATTAAAAAAAAAACCTCAAATGAAGGTGTAGAGAAGGTAGTCATATACACAGTATTTCTACTATTTCCCTGCTCAGGAAATCAGACTTGGTAATGAACTTTGATTGTTCCGTTCAATTTTAGCTGGTAGCCATAATGAATCAAATTACTCTATAATCTCATTAATACTAAATAGCTCTCTTTCTAGCCTTTGGTTTCCTAAATAACTATCCATCCACATCTTGGTTAAGGACTTTCCCTAGTGCCTTCAGTAATTAATGGATGGTGCCATTCTTCAACAGCTACTTGAAAAGCCAAAGATCATTTGCTGCATTTGGAAAAATCCAATGGATGTCTGACAGGACACAAGAGTTACTTGCATCTGTCAATCTTTTATTTGGTCATCAATGTACATACGACATGTCAGTTAGATGATCTAGATAGGAGGAAGTAAGCCTTGTTAATCACTATGAAAACCAGAAATTGCTGTTCCATCATTCTAACTTAATGGCTGATTTTTATGCTGCAAGAACAGTGCATATACATTTAAAGTAGCAAGTTCTCTGCAGATTCAACAGAATGCTAAGTGAAACAGAGATGCTTTCGTTGCACAATATAATGAATCAGAAACATGAGAAACATAAAAATTTTAAAAGCATAAGCCTAAATGTCAGATTGCAGAACAACAGCAGCTCAACTTTTTTTACTATGTTCGATGGGAAAATGTTAGAACAAAATATTGGACTTATCTTGGAGAGACCCAGGATCAGATATACTCATTCCTCATTTGTTTCTGTATATTATTAAAATAAAATTTAAAATCAGGTTTAAACTTTAATTTCCTTTGTCTACAACAAAGAATGTGTATATGATTTTGAGTTATGATGTAGCTCAGTTCATGATTTAGCAATGGCAAAAAAAGTAGCCTGCCTACATCAGTAACCCTGATTTTTAATTTCCTTCATAGATAAGTAACCAAATATTACATATCTATTAAAAAAAAATTCCAAGGTAAGCTATAGGCAATATAGGTACAGGAAAAAAATGTGAAGTTACTTTCTGCATGATCCTGATTTTATACCAGTGAGATTTTGAAAGTAAATAATGGAAAATTTTGCACTGTGGTTTCTGGATTGGGTATAATAAATTTGGTCAAGCAAGTTTGGTTAACATTTGGCTTTTATGGCTATATATAGTTATCAGTTCTAAGCCAAAGGAAATGCAAAGTTCGTAGTGCTATCACTTTGATAACTCTTCTTCTGATGTAAAATACTAAACACAATGGCCTGTATCAGATTACAGATCCCTCCTTTTTCTTACATTCTCATAATGCCTTGTTTGTCAGTCTCCAATAGAATAACTCCCTGTATTTGCTTCCTAGGGCTGCTGTAACATTACCACTGAGTGCTTCAAGATAACAGAGATTTATTCTCTCACAGTCCTGAAAGCCAGAAGTCTGAAAGCGAGGTGGCAGCAGGAGTTGTTCCTTCTGGAGGCTTTCTTTTCCTTCAGGGAGAACCCATTCCATGTTTCTCTCCTAGCTTCAGGTGGCTGCTGGCAATCCTTGGTGTTTCTTGGTTTACGACGGCGGAAGTCCGATCTGTAGCTGCTGTAGTTCTCAACTCCCCCTCTGCGTTTTTCTTATATGGAGTCTCATCATTGGATTTAGAATCTAGGATGATCTCATCCTGAGATCTGTAATGTAATTATATCTGCAAAGACCCTTTTCCCAAATAAGGTCACAGTCACTGGTACTAGGGGCTAGGACTTGGACATATCTTTTATGAGACCCCCTATTCAACCTATATACTCCCTAGTGTCCTAGTTCCATGATAAGTCTGACCTAAGTTTCCCAGATAGCAGATAAATAAGAGAATCAGTGATAATAAAGTTAATTCTTCATAAAGTCAAATGAATTAAATATAGATAAGATCTTTTGTTCCAAGATCATTCCTTCCTAGTTTCTGCTTATTCAAATGTGATGATAATAATAGATAATAATAGTAAATAGAGGTTCTTTGGGGAAAGGGAGAGGGCACGTTTTGGTAAAGACCATACTAATGTAATAAAGCTCCTAATCTCATTTTTCTATTAGGACTCTTAACTTGCCAGTAGCCCAAACTCCAACTATGTCTGAAAATACAGCTGTTGGGTGCTCTGGAGTCAGTCATTCATCCAACATACATTTTTTGAGTATTTATTTTGTACCTATTAGTGTCCAGCTATAAAAAAGACATTAAATGCCCTTGTTCTCATGAAGCTCACATTGCAATGACTTACATTTTTAAACCTGGCCACCAAAGGGTAAGAATCATTCCAATCAGCTACAGTGAAAGTCATTTCCAGAGAAGAATCCCAATTGGTTCAGCTTGGGTTGTGTGCTTTGCCTACCCTTGAACCAATCACTGTGACTGTGAGCAAGGTACTCTGATCAATCCAGCTTGGGTCACATGCCCAGCACTGATGTCCACATGATAGGCTTATTGCTAGCAGGAGGGAATAGAACCTGTATAAACAAAATCAAAAGATATTTATGACCTTCTGCTACTGGGACACTGAGCATTGCTAGAAGAAATCACAAAACTATTTTTGTGCACTATAAATTCAGGGCACTCAGTCTCAGGTCTTTACTGATGGTCTCTCATCCTTTTGTTCATCTTGGTGTTGATTTTGTGCATTTATTCACTGGCAACCTGTTGAGATGTTGTGTTTGATTTGATGTTTGTTGTGTTTGTTGTGTTTGTTTGATGTTGGGGGAATAAAGATAAAAGAATACAGAGACCTTTCTCATAAATAACTTGTGGACAAGAATAACTTTAAACATTTAATTAAAATATAACATGGTTCACTACCCTCAAAGGGGTATGGGAAAGTGCCATTTGCAGAGATGAAGAAATAACCAACCAACCCTAGAATAGGTTGAGATTCGCAAAGGAAAGAAGTATAAGTGAGTCTTCTAAGCATAGATAATAAATGGCATGTAAAAAGGCATGGGCGTTTCAAAGGACACCACATGTCTGCAGATGAATTTAGGGTGGCTAGGAAAAGGGTGTGTGGTGTGGAGAGTGCAAAATGTGGCCGAAGGCTTCGGAGTAGAAGTTTTACATGACTTGGATGGCATCTTTTAGCAAGCCACTTAAAGGTCTCTGCAGCCTCCAGTTTCTCCTCTTTTCAGTCCTGAGAGTTATCATCAAATTATTCGTCTTGACAAACCATAAGAGACTCCTAAACTCATGAAACGAACTAAGGGTAGCTGGGAGGTGGGGGGTAGGGATAGGGTGGCTGGGTTATGGACATTGGGGAGGGTATGCACTATGGTAAGTGCTGTGAAACGTGTAAGCCTGACGATTCCCAGACATGTACCCTGGGGCAAATAATACATTATATGTTAATAAAAAAAAAAGTTATTCGTCTTGAAGTTTGTTTTGGTCATGTCATCTTCCTGCTAAGAAGCTGATGTAGATGTCTATGTGAAGTGGCAAGGATACTTGAGTTTTTGGTGGGAGGGAAGACCGCAGAAGAGGATTTGTTACTTTTTGACCAATAAAAACAAATTCGGCTTCAGGTGCCAATTGGAAAGCTTCTTTCCTTCAAGAGGCTGCTAATAACCTATGACAAGTTATGTCCATACAGTGAAGGGCAACTCACCTTCTATGGGTCTTGGATGCCAGGGGTTTCTGGACTGCCCCAACCCCCCCTCACCAAGTTAGTGTAGTGACCTGAGAAACAAATTGGAAGAAGCAATGTGGGATCTCATCAAATTGAGATCTTCTTCCTTTTTTTATTTTTTTAAGATTTCTTTCTTTCTTTCTTTTATTTTTTTTTATTTTTTAAAGATTTTTTTATTTACTTGACAGAGAGAAAGAGATAACAAGTAGGCAGAGAGGCAGGCAGAGAGAGAGGGGGAAGCAGGCTCCCTGTTGAGCAGAGAGCCTGATGCAGGGCTCGATCCCAGGACCCTGAGATCATGACCCAAGATGAAAGCAGAGGCTTTAACCCACTGAGCCACCCAGGCGCTCCTCTTTATTTATTTTAGAGGGAGAGAGAGAGACAGACAGAGAACATGATCACAGAAGTGAGGGGCAGAAGGAGAGGGAGAGAGGATCTCAAGCAGACTCCCCACTGAACGTAGAGCATGACGCAGGCCTCAGGCTCACCACCCTGAGATCATAACCTGAGCCAAAATCAAGAGTCAGACACTTCGCTGGCTGAGCCACCCAGGTAACTTTGAAATATTCTTATAATCTTTTGTGATGTAACAATTTCCAATATAATTAATCCATGTGGGAGAATCTCAGTTTAGCTGTAAAATCAGAAAAGAGGCCAGATTATACAATGTAGTCTCCTGAATTTGGTGATGATGTCATGGAAACTTCAGCATTCAGAGGACATCTGGAGGGTTATTTTTCCTGGTTTTGCAACCCAAGTTTAACAACTCTAAATTTTGTGGAAACTGGGATGCTCTGGCTGGTAAAGCTTATTCACAGTTGACTTAAATCCTCAAAGCAAATAAAGCAGGCAGAGAGGAGCATCTTTCCCCAATATGTTCAAGGACAACTTTAAATGTTGGGCTCTGATCCTTGTCTGTATTTATCTAGGTTATAGTCTGTTTAGTTGGACTAGATAAAAAATTGTTTAACTTTTTGATTTTCAAAGGATGAAAAATTTTTAGCCTCAAATTATAGATGTATTAGTTTAATATCTGTCTGTCTTTTTAATCAGTATTTCAGCCATATCAACTCAGTGCAATATAGATATAAAATATCTTACTTTTTCTCTAATAATTGAGTTCAAACATAGTTGAATGGCCTTTTTCATCCCTTACCTACAATTGGACAAGTTATATTGTTTTCTAGTCCTCTGTTTGTTTACAAAACTCAGTTTAAAGGTTCTATCTCACATGTAGCTCAAAGCACTACCTGTCTTCTAATTCACCCTTGACCAAGGAGGGCGGCTTGCTAGGGAATGGAAAGAGCCTATCCTTTGCTTTCCCTTCTCTTTTGGGGCCGCTGTGTATCCTTTAGGGTGCTGAGATCTGGCAAGAAAAATGAGAGATGATATTAAAGAGCACTACTCAATAGTACTACTATGGTCCTTTTATAGTTGATGACTTCTGTATAACAGAAACCAAAAACCTGTCTTCCCTACAGGATGTATGTGTTTGTTCTTTAGTGGCCCCATGGGTGAGTCTCCCCTGCATCATCCTTGACGTGGGAGATGGACTCCTGCAGGACTTTTTCCAAGTCGCATCAGCCTTGGATCTTAGTGGTGCTCCCTACAACCTCCCATTGCTTGGGATCTCATGTCTGTCAGACATCCCAATAGTTTATCTTCAGTGGTGCTCCCTCCCACCCCAAACTCAAGGATTCTTAAATCCTTGCCACTTCAAATGGAAGTGTGCAGGCTAGCCCACTAAATGTTCTCCCCAATTTCACACTATTTTACTTTATTTTTATACCAATTCCTTCCCCCTGTCCACCTAGGCAACTTCACATGCTACATCAGTGGATATCCAATCAAGAATTGAGATGGTAGTCTTTTATTTATTTTTTTTTTTTTTGCAAGCACTTCCCATCCTTACAAGTGGCTTTCATCTCTGTCATAGTCAAAGCCCCCTTTGGTAATAAATACTTTGTATATCCTCTTTTTTTAAATCATGAAATAAAATTCAGAGATAATAAAATATAAAAGAAAATATTTTAACTTTTAAAAGAATATAATTGAAGAAGAAGAAGAATTTAACACTATAAAATAAAGGAAAAAATGTAATTTATAATAAAATAATAGATAATGTAAGTGCTCAGGCATGATTGCACTGGAAAAACATAATGAAGTAGTCAGATGCTTGCCGTTACTTATGATGAATTCTTGGATTTAAGATAAAGGAGCCAGAAGTCATTCTGTGTATAGGAAAGAAAATTAAAGGGCAGAGAGCAGGAGGACCCTAATTAAAACTAGTGGAATGATAAGTAATAATAACCTGGCTTATATGTAAAGGATAAGGAAAAAAGGAAAGAACCTTAACCAAGGTAGGGATAGCAATACCATGGTAAATTACAAACTGTCAAAATGGAGAAAATTAAGAATCAGCAAATGATCAAATAACATAGAAAACATACTTCCGGACTTGAAATGCCACCCCATGTCAAGCATATACTCAGTAGTTTAATGTCTGCCTAGACATGTGAAAGATATAAAGGTGTGAAACAAATCTTCATTGGGTGGGATTCTCCCGGGCATTAAATATGTCTTATTTAATAATAAGACACCTCTTTCCCATCAAGTGCCTGTAATGCCCTACAAACACAGCAATTACAAAAACAAAAATAAAACCTCTTAAATTTCCAAAATGCTCCCTAGAGGATGGTTCCTCCCTTGTGGGAAAGATTTAAAAACATTTCTCTGAAAGCATTAAGCCTGACTATCTCACTGGTACATCCCAGTATGAACTGGGTTGGGTGTTTTTGTTTTTGTTTTTGTTTTTGTTTTGCCACATTAAGTTTTTGCATGATGTCACTGGTCTACCCTGAAACCCAGCACTGTATTTTCTACAAATAGAGTGTTGGGGATCTTATTTATATTACACAAGGTCTTCTGTGCAGACTAATGGGATATATTTATTTCTGGTCCAATACTGGGATACTCCAGCTTCTCCCTAGTACTATTCACCTTGAGTCATGTATCTATCCATGTTTCTTTGTGTTGGACAAATGAAAGCTTAGATTTCTGACCTGTGTCCAGCAAGTTGACAGAATGGCGTAGAATGCCTTGTATATACTATCTTCATTCTTGATTTCTATTTTATTTTCTGTCTTCTTTCCCATTTTGCTTTTGTCATTTCACTTGTTTATCTTTATAAAAATATTTTTTTCCCTTTTGGGACAAAATAACTCAAAACTTCTAGTTTTAAGTGTGTAGACTAAAAACATGCCTTAATCTCCTCTTCCTTGCACCAGATCCTTGTATCACTATATAAAACTATATATGTTCGTAACTGTGGTTGCAAAGAAGAAGGGCTCGTACAGTGGACCAGGGCTTATGAGGGGAGAAAGGCATTAAAAAGCCTGGGGCCTTTGTAGGTGATTCTATCCAAGAAAGCACCATAGGATCTAGAGCCCAGGATCAGGGGCATGGTACCATGGGAAAGACAGCTGCTCAATATCTTTCAAAATCTCAGTATCATCTCATATTCCATACCAATTTGCTCCACATCACCAATTGGACTAGGTGAATGCAAAATATTATTGAAGCATCAGGGTCACATGGTTCCCCAATGGAGGGTTGTGCAGAGATTACTGTTTAGATGTGGTGATAAGATCTGTGTTCTAAGGGAACAGTGACGTTCTCTGTAGGTTTTCATCACATTGAAGGTTCCCCTGAATTGCCATTGTGAGCTGCTCAGATAAAGATAGCAATCAATAAGCTACACTTCAGTAACAACAAAATTAACTGCTAGCATACAGCTTCATACTAATGAGTATTTTGCAGCATATGTATCCTATAAGCCACCTTAAAATATTAAAGTGGGTTATAAAGAATCTCAGTGGTATGATTATTAGTCATACCTCTCCACTAATGCAACTACATTAAAATGGTTACATTTTAATCCTCCTCCTCCCTCTTCTTTTTAAAATCTTTATTAGCAAACTCAGTGTTTCATCATTTAATTTTAACATTTATTCTATTTATTAACACTGAGTCCAAGTGATTTTAGGTTTACTTTGGAACGAATAATTCGCACTGAGCTTAAGTCAACTCTCCTATTTCTTGAAGCATTGTTAAGTCCTGATTCTGCAAGAAGTTTTGCAGAGAAATACATCTCTTCCTAGTGAATAATAATATAATAGTATGCTGTCTGTCATATACTTAAATGATGCAATTGACCAACTGTCAGGAAATGTTCTCTGAAATCTTTTGTAGTGATCATGCTGAATTACTCTGCTGGCTGTAGTTAGGGATGCAGTCTTGTTACAGAAAAAATTTTCTCTCTGTGAAGTTAATTGGCTCAGGTAGGAGTGCGACTTTAGCCTCATAAGCATCGTACCCTTATATATAAAAAATAATATTTATTACAATTATGTATAATAAACTATTGTTTATTAAAAGCATGATGCCAACTGCTTTCTGCATAGTGTTAATTTGTCTCCAACTGTCTTGGGAGTTAGGGAAGAGCCATGGAGAGATAGAAGAAAGCTGGGAAACGGAAATGGGTGATGGGATGAAGGATAAATTAGCTGCAAATACAGGCATTGAAATTCATTCCAAAGATTTTCATCCTGGTTTTGAAAGAAATGTTGTGTTGCTTTCCTTGTATGAAAGGTGAGTGATTAGGCACGCAATGTGGTGATATTTGAAAACACAACTCTATTGTTTCCTCTGTTTATAGGAAGCATGCCATTGCTTCTCTGTAGGTGGGAGATAAGTTATTGTCTCCATAGAGAGATTAGGAACAGGATAGTTTCTTTTGTGGTCTTGGGGTTTGGAGTTTGCCTGTCTGATTGTCCAGTACTTTGTGATGTGCCACCAAAAAAAGGATCAGAGAAAGAATGGCTGCGTTGTTGTTGTTGTTGCTGTTTGTTCTGTATTATATTCTGTATTGAGTTCTGTATCTGCTGTTTTGTATTGTTTTGTTTGGGGCAGAGAAACAAAAGCTTAACCTTTCAGAAGGCAGGAGAGTTCCTCGGAGAAGGGGCCAAAGGCTGACTGCCCTTTGGGGTGGCGGACAGCAGGTCTCACAGAAAGTAGAGCCTAGGAGGGGCGATAGCTCATAAGTGACATCTGGATGGGTGTTAGGGAGGTCTGTGCCCAAGGGTTGTCGTGCGGGGGACCACAGCTGAAATGGGTGGTGATGACTTGGATACTACCTTCGGAGTGGTCCACCTTTACACATGGAAGAGTGTGATCAGCATCTCAGCTGTGACCAAAATCTCTCCTCCTTTATTTCCTTGGGATTCCATAGACTCAGGGGAGCTCAGGATTCTGCAATCCTCCTTAGGGAGGAGAGGGAGCCATTTAAAATGACTGATATTGCTGACCACAGCAACTGGAGGTCCGGAGGTAGACTTGATTTGACATAATAAGCAGAGGGGACATTTCCTTGCACTTGGGGTGTGAGGCCTTTTGGTTATATTAGCATGCACACCTTGCCTTGTTCACTGCAGAGAGTTTCTAAAGGGATTAGTGTTATTCCTCGCTGTTCAGATCTTGATTTTCTTTAAACTCCTGTACATACAAAATTGTGGAAAACAGTCTTTTTATTTTGTGGAAACTCTTTAAAATAGGTCCAACCGATTTTTAACCGCAGTGTATTTGAACTGACAGTTACGTTAATAAACATTGTATTAATAAAATAGAAACTACTTCTAATTAGTAGAAATTCAAGTTACAATCTTTAACTTACCGTGTAAAACAAATAGACTATAAACCTCATTGCTGATTTGTGAATTTCCAGGGACCAACTAGTAATTGTTTGACTTACTGTTGTAAAGAATGTACCCAAGTGACAAATAGAATTATCATTTAAATATGCTGAGGCTGGCATAATTGAGTATGTCATGGAGTTGGTATAAGCTATTTAAAAGTACTCTAAAATGGATGACAAACATAACCTCTGATTAAATTGGCATATGATTCAGAAACTACAGATTTTTCTTATGATTCTATCAGGGAATAATTAGCTGAAAGGATGAGCTTGGTGCCTAAGATTAATGGTAACATCAATAAGCTATTTGAACTCAATAGGCTAAAAATGAACACATGGAACACAGCAATTAAGCACAGTTGGTTTAAATAAAGCACCCTTACTTGCCAGGAAAATTACCCACTGTGTTTATGTTTCCATTGGGAAATATTTCTTGGGATCGGAGCAACCAAAGCATTTCAAAAACAATAGGAACAATAAGCAAGTTAAAAATACTTCAGAAGGAAAGAAAGAGAAAAAAGGAAGCCTTCTGGCCATTACTATCTTAAATTCTTAGTAGAATAATAGAGTGAATATTAAGAAAAAAAGTATTATATATGTATGAAGAGAGTAGTGGAAGCCTGGGAGATAAACAGCAAAGGCTTATACAGAACCCATTATAGCAGACATATTCAATTTCATTCCTTTGATCAAATTACAAAGTGGATGAAGGGAACTCAGTAGATATAATATATCTGGACTTCACTAAATCATTTGTTTTATGCCTTTTGAAAGCTGACTTAAAATTTTAATTAAAATTAGCTTAACTAGTTACAATGATACATTGCCTAAAATAAACTCATAAATAAAAAAAGAGAGATCAGATTTAGCAGCCCTCTATGAGTTGAGAAAGAGGGAAATGAAAAAGCTCCAGAATGGGCACTGGAGGAACAATTGGTCCCTAAAGTCAGTGAGAACCATTAGAAGAGCAGAGAGGTCAGATGCTAAGATGGTGTTATAGAGCGGAATGGACGTCTCAGATATTAGAACTCAATGTTCATTTTGTGGGATCTGGAAAAAAAGGGTATTTCTGCATATTAGAAATGATAGAGATTCTGTCGGTTTGTAGCTGTGCTAGCAAGAGGATCCTCTAGCTTGCCACCACCTCAGGTCCTAAAGAGTCTGAACACTGCAATAATAAAATCCTATTTCCTCTAGAAGGTTTAATAAATATTGCCTTAGAGCCCATCTAGGTTTTAGTCATTAATAATGGTCTTGGTGTTCTCATTATCATTAACCCTACCATTAGCACAGTGCTTCCATACATTCATATCATCCTTATTACCCCTATTATGATAAAGAAAGCAGCTGTTATAACAGTTGCTTCGATTTTTTTCTTTTTATATGAATGCGTTGGCACCCAGACATGATCCTGCTATAACAGATAATCTGTTTTGCAAAACATGTTTTGCAATTTATCAATCACATCATATCCAATTCAGAACATGGAAATTCACACTGTCACATAAAAACTGTATAGAAGTAAATTGTTTAACAACACACCCCACATGCGTGTCATTCAGGGTAACTGGCTATAATTTTCAGTAACTGCCACTAGATGGTGAAATCCTATGACACTATAGTATACTGACATTCAAACAAATTCCCGAGCTTCCCACTCGGAGCCCTAAGCTTTTCCCTAGAGTGTCTGATTGCAAAAGCTCTCAGAGCACCCTGAGAGCAGAAAGACCCACTGACCTTGTCAGAGCAGGGAGATGCATTTTCCTTCTACTCTCCTTGCTATAAAATTCCCCCCAATCCCCAACATATGCTTATAAAAGTTGGCTGTGCTTTATAAACTGCCAAAGCTTATAAACCAGAAAATATGGTAATGTGTTAAACAGATATGTAGTCTTTCCTCTCCAGTAGCACAAAATTCTTTTTAAGGCAAACATACTGTTACTATGAATCATGATTCTGTTTTCATCTCTCTATATAAATGTAATTGAAAAATAACACACTGGGGTTATTTTAGGACTAAGAATTAACATAAATTGTGAAAAGAAAATGAGTAACAGAAATGATATTGTCACTTTTGGAATTTGGACATTTATCAACACTTAGAAGTCAGAACTCTGTTGTTCCCAAAGAATTAATTCACATACCAGGCAGCATTTTAGCAGACTAAAAGTTTTAACTGTCTTTTCAGAAAAAAAATTAAAAGACCATAAAAATATATGTATATGTCTATTTGACAACCAAGGACAAACATGACAATTAAGAAGAAAAACATGAAAACATAGAACAAAACAAAACAAAATGTTTCATGTTTCACTATGTTATTGAGATACCCACAATCTGTGAGATCAGGTTTTTAAAGGCTTAAACGTTTATTTACTTTTTTCCCCACTCAAATCAGACAGTTGCAACAGCCTAATGTGCATAGTCAACTTTCAAAGTCATTGAGGTGGAATATATTATTCAGTAGGTGCAATATTTACTTGCCCAAGGAAAGCCTCCCTGGGGGTCTTGGGTGGCTCCATCGGTTTAGCATCCAACTCTTGGTTTCAGCTCAGGTCACGATCTCAGGGTTGTGAGACTGAGCCCTGAGTTGCACTCTGCACTGGGCATGGATTATCTCTCCCTTTCCCTCTACCCTCCCCCCACCTCTCTCTCTCTTTCTCACTTCCCCCCGCCTACCCAAAAAAGAAAGCCTCCCTTTTGGAAGAACAACAAGTATGAAGAGAATTCTGTTGTATACAACAGTCCAGAAACCCAACTCATCTTCCCAACTAGAGCTAAGGGGGGCCCATTGGTGCCAGTCCTGCCTCAGAGGCTTTTGTGTTATCAAACCAGATGGGTGATTTTCTTCAAGTCCAGACAAGGCAGAACATAAGGGAAACCAACTTGTCAAGGTCTGTAGATGGTTACTTTCGAAAAACCTGTAAGTTTTCTTGGGCCATAAGACCTTGTGTATAGCATGTTTAGCTTAGAAGCACTTAGGTGGCTCAGTTTTTTTGAGGGTCTGACTCTTGATCAGGCTCAGGTCATGATCTTGTGCTTGTGAGTTCTAGCTTCATGTCAGGCTTTGTGTTCAGTGAGGAGTCTCTTCAGATTCTCCCCCTGCCCTCAAATAAGTAAAAATTTTTTAAGAGGATATGTTTAGCTTGGGTTTGGTCACTTCCTTAGCGAACACACTGCTCAAAATTAAGGTGGTGTATTACATGTGACTTGGGATGCATCCCTTATATTAAAGAGTTAAATGGAATGAGGCTATGGAGTGATGGCAGGAACTTATGGTCATGTAATCAGAAGTGGAGTTGGATTTTAGTGCCACAGAAGACCTTTATTTTGTGAGGGTAAGCTAATTGTTTGTTAGTTATACCAAGGTAGACCTCAAGACCTGGCCTGAGTAGGAGCCATTACTGGAAAGAAAGAGCCTCTGTTCTTCTACTGAGGTATAAAAATAATCTGTGAGCTGTCTCTGGCTACCTGGTAGGGACTTACCTTAAATTGTCCCTGGTAGGGACGTACCTGGGATTTTGGTTTTATTCAGGTATGGTGAGGCCAACAGATCGGGAGATGATTGCCATTGAAAGAATAGTTTGTTACAGTTCCCAAAAGGAGATGAGATGCCATGCTGAGCAAAGCCACATGGGTAAACACCAGGGCCAATAATAAGAAAGAAGCAGGGGAGGGCGAAGCATGGGCAAAGTCTTTATTGTGGGTTTCCAAGGGAGGAATGAGTGAGGCAAGATAAGCAGCTAAGCAGGTTTTGGGTTAGTGTGAATAATGTGGTGGACTCTGGGCTTTGGGGCAGTCTCTAGTTGTCTAGTACCTGGCCTGAGGATGATTAGGGCAGAGGAATATTGACTCTTGGTGTGTAAAAGCCAGACAGCAGAGACGGTTCTGAGTTTGGGTTCTGGATTGGCTAATTTGCATGTGAGAGATGATCCTCCTGGACACTAATTTGCTATATCTAAGAACTGGCTGGCCCTAGAGGGGCAATCTCTCCCCACATGTGAGGCCCCAGACACCAGAGCTTCAGGTATATAGAAAATAAAGAAATATAGTTGATATAGGACTCCAGAATGAGAAGAGTCTAGATAGTAAAACATTTCAGGATTTAACCCCAGCATCATCTTTGCTATTATTTTAATGTACTAAGGAAGCTTCTGCCACAGGGCCTTTGCATTTCCTATTTCCTTTACCTAAGCTCTCTTTCCAAACTTCTCTCTGTGGCTTCCTCCCTTATTTCCTTCACATCTTTACTTAAATAACATTGTTAGAGTAAATCTTTCCCCAACTGCTCTACATAAAGTTGCACCCTTCTCAACAGTCCCTCTACCTTCCCTGCTTTATTCTTCTTGTTCATACCACTCTGTAAGATACATTTTACTGTTTATTATTGTCTCTTTCCCATAACTAGAATGCAAACTCTATAAAAGCAGAATTTTTAAAAATATTTTATTCACTGCTGCATCTCCATTATCTTGAGCACTGCCTCTATGTAGTAGGTACTTAATAAATATTAGTTGAAAGAATGAATTAGTGAATGGGCAGTGATGTTCAACATGCAATGAAAGCTGCTTTCTGTTCTCCTGAAACCTGCAATAACACGCTGTTGGACACACAACCATGGGTGATGGTGGTTTGGACAATGAACTGGGAATAGCGTCCAACTGGGGACAAAAGGGTACAGGGAGAAAATGGTTATCTCCAGGAGGAGAAACCGTGAGTCGGGATCAAGAAATAGCCAAGCGTAAGAATTCGGGGTAAAACTGAACAGTGACAGATAATCCAGAAAAACTGTAGGCAACTCCGTTCCAGTTCTCAGGGGGCCAAAGAGAGGGTTGGATTTCCCCAGGTATGTGGCAGGGACAATCAAATCTTTTTATCTGAATAGTCAGCAAATAAAGTGACTCTGATGGCTGGAGTGCTGGAATACCTATGGATTACAATGACATTGGAAGACAGTCTTAGGTAAAAGAATGTTTAAAGAACAATATATTTAATAATAAGAAGCAAATCTGACTTTCTAAGATAAGTGCAATTCATACACTCATACAAGAAAGAAAGCACACTGAGTTTTGTTAAAGAGTGAGGAGACAAGGTCAATCCTAGTGTCATTCTTGTTCTTCCTTGATGATCTCCATGCATTTCACTGATATACAAGAAACACAAAACCTCAGCATAAAATTGCATCGTTTGTGAGTCAACAATGCAAGGACATGTACAATAACACAGCAGCCTTTAGATAAATAAAAACACTGCTATTGTTTCTCAGTGCTTGGCAAAGTTATTCTCTTTTATGCATTTTTAAGATTCCACTTTGCAGATATTTCTTCCCAGTCAATGCAATACTTGCTTTGTTTTGTCACCTAATTTTTCAATCACCTACTTCTAGCTGATAATAAAAGAAATGAATAATATCCCGAGCGTATGCACAATTCTGTGTTTGTATTACCAATGGCAGGAACTACTTGTATATAATAATAGTAGACCATTTCTCTAAAGTGAGGATAATTTATTTTTATTTGTGGTATGACAAGTCTACTGTATACCTATGGAACCAGAAAATACTGAATTTTATTATAAAGCTTGCTGATGAGATACAGTATACTTCAAACACATTTTAGTATAAGTGAATAAAAGAAATTTTTTTTCTGTAAGTGATACAGAGAAAATATTTAAATGTTGAATAAAGCCATGTAATTTTTATGTTCACAGCTTTGTCAAGAAGATGTTATCTTCTCAGCAGCATCGTGTTATCAAAGATGCAAACCTTAAATCAACAGCTGTTACACCTCCAGCAAGTTATGAATTTTTCCTGATTTATTGCAATCATTCTTTTTATTTCTTTTCTCAGTCAAGCAGGGAAATTAAGGTTATTTTTATGTAAAAGATACACACATTGTGGCTTAGCATTGCACACAATCCACATCTCTTACCTTTTAAATTAAATTCCTGTTGAATTGAATGGGATCTGAGGGCTCTTTTTGATTAATACCAGAAACATTGTTAGTAAATAGAAGGTAGAGACAACATTATTTACATAAGAATAAAGAGAAGATACACAGGCATAATAATAGGAATCATTTTTATGATTTTCACGATTTGTATTATACTGATACATCCGAACAAAATGAAGATAAAAGCTAAAGAGATTTGTATTAGTAGAGGAGAGAAACGCTACTTTCATTTTTGTTGGTTTTAAGTGTCCTTTAAAAAAAATCAGTTTGTCCTCAAATAGATTAGAGGTTACCTTTTGGTGAATTTTGGTAAACAATACTTTGAAGTTCTAATCCACTTCCTAACAAGCTGAAAGTGACCTTGTAGTTCCCAAAATTGTTTGCCTAAATTAAAAGTAACTAACATTTGCATAGCAATTATAATGCATTGTTTATTGTGTTACAATGCTACAGTGTTACATAGAAAACCTACTATAACACAGCTAACTCTGCAGAGCTAACTCTGTGATGGTCTCCAGTTACTGATGAGGGATTTGGATTGGGAACAAGATCTTAGATTGTGGAACAAGAATTTAAATCCGGGCTGTTTGACTCATCAGAAGGAAGTTTCAACAGATGGAACTCTTAACATTATGTAACACAGACTCCTGATTACAGAGAAGAATCTTTCTGGAGAATTCAAGCACCCTCTGGTAGCAGCAGCCAATATAGAAATCGTCACGTTCTTGATAGGGTTATTTTGCTGATACGTTTATGGATTAATGAGGTTTATTTTGTTTATCTCATGTACACTATGGCAATGGCTACTACGTGCCAGGCACCGTAGCATTTTCCAAGCATTAGCTGTATGAGACAGGTACTATTATTATTATTATTACTAAGTACTATTATGAGATGGGTACCATTGTCCCATTTTGTGAATGAGAAAAGTAAGGTGTGGTTTAAATAACTTTCACAGGAAACATAGCTAATAAATTATATAGATTTGATATAAAGAATTTGAAAACTTTTTTTTTTGAGAGAGAGTGAGCACAAGTAGGGGGTGGGGCAGAGGGAGAGGGAGGGGAAAAGAGAATCTTAAGCAGGTTCCATAGTTTGAGTGGAGCCTGATGTGGGGCTCAATCTCATTACCCTGAGATCATGACCTGAGCCAAAATTAAGAGTTGGATGCCTAACAGACTGAGTCACCCAGGCACCCCTTGACATAAAGAATTTGGCCTAATAGTCCACACCCTTAACCACACTACACTAAGGCTGCCTGTCTGTATCATCAGCTAGTGCTTACTCAGTGGCGTAGAAACATATGTTTTTCTTTCTTTCTTTCTTTTCTTAAAAGATTTTATTTATTTATTTATTTATTTATTTGAGAGAGAGAGAAAGTGAGAGAGAGAGCATGAGAGGAGAGAAGGTCAGAGGGAGAAGCAGAGTCCCCATGGAGCTGGGAGCCCAATGTAGGACTTGATCCCAGAACTCAAGGATCATGACCTGAGCCGAAGGCAGTTGCCCAACCAACTGAGCCATGCAGGTACCCAAAGTTTTTTGTTTTTTTTTAAATTTTATGTATTTATTTAACAGAAGAGACACAGCGAGAGAGGAAACACAAGCAGGGGGAGTGGGAGAAGGAGAAGCAGGCTTCCTGCTGAACAGGGAGCCTAATCTGGGGGACCCCGATCTGGGGCTCGATCCCACAACCCTGGGATCATGACCTGAGCTGAAGGCAGACGCTTAACAACTAAGCCACCCAGGCACCCGAAACATATGCTTTTCTTGCCCACAGATCTTTAGGGTAACCAGCTGTGGTTTGTCTAATCTACAAAGGGCTCAGTTGCATGACTCCATCTCCAACTGTGGGTCAGATGTCCTTTGCCCCAGGCTGTGGGTTGGGTTCAGGCTGTGTTTCTCGGGCTGCAGGGCGGCAACTCTCCAGGTCATGGTCTTCGCAGACTGCAGTCCAGCAGGGTGCTGCACCCAAGTCCCAACCGACACAAACATATTTAAGCCTTCTACTCACATCACATCTGCTAACATGCCATTGGCCAGAGGGCAACATTAGTACTGCAACAAATCGTCTCCTTCCCACAGCGAGAGGGAGTGGGAGGTGAATGTTTTCTCAATAGCAATCCAAATTATCTCTCTCCACCTTGCTTACCACCGAACCAAGTTTAGGAGTAGGGGTGTGTATTAGTTGAGATTGTTTTAGCTCCTACATTAGATAAGTCCCCAAATGTCAATTATTTAACATAGTAATATTGATTTCTCATGTACATTGCATTTGGGCAGTGTTTCACTTGTCCATTTATGGGGTCAACTAGGTCCTAACCTAGCACGCTGTCTCTGTCTTCCTCTATGATCTCAGAGACCTCTTTGTTCAGCCAGCAGACATAGAAGAAGAATGGTGGATTGGGCATGACAGCTTGTTAGGGACAAAATCTGGAAGTTGCATTCATTACTTCTCCACATTCTTTTGGCTAGAACTCAGTCACATGGCGGCTCCTGACTCCAAGAAAGGTTGGAGATAAAATAAAATTGTGAACTCAGAAAGAAGGATAAATGGACTTGGTGAGAGCATCCAGCCAGTCTTTGTCAGGGAGGACGATGTACTTTTGTAAGCAAAGGTGCTCAAATGAGTGTACAGCAAAGCGTGGGTATTTGAGCTTGTGTCTCATGGTAGCACAATATAGCCCGAACCAGGAAGACTTGGGTATATTTAGTCTCTTTCTAAAATGAAGATAAAATCTTAGGATAAAATCAGAGCCTTATGATAATGGAACTGAGAAAGTCTTGGCATTTTGGGGAGCTGAGTGGGCAGAGCGGTCATGTGGAAAGAGGAAGCCATCTCTACTGATCCTTACCTCTATTTTGTCCTGTAAAAATAAGCCTGGAGTGTGAAAACCCAGAGTTTACACCAGAATAAAGGAGTCAATATGTACAAATGGGAAGTTTTGAAGTCCCTAAGCAGCATGCGAGTCTTTTGAGGAAAATATTTTGTGATGGCGTGATTTCCCTGAAGCCATTGAGAACCGACATTTCTCTTCAGTTTTATGAAAGTGTACTGCAATTTTCAGGGTTTCAGGAAAGTCTCATCTTCCCAATTAATCTTCACTGTTTTTGAGGATCATGACCAGTTAAAACCCCACCTCATTACTTAACCTCTTGATTTTTCTTTTCTTTCTGTATATTTTTAAAAATAAAATTACTCATAAAAGACAGGTGGAAGATGAAGGATTAAATCTATTTTTCTATGGGGCCAAATCGAATTCAATTTTGAGGCACAGCTGTAGCTATACTAGGAAAACAAGTATTCAATTAAAGATGATATTCATGATGTGACTCACCAATTACTAACACAATTATTACAACACTTGTTGCAATGAGTAGGTCAATTACATTATAGCACAATTATGAAATACAAAATTGATATTTCTTACCTTTCATTTTCATGGATTTGAAGCACCTCAATCACATCTTGGAGCTGTCAGTTTTCAACCATTATTTAAGTTAGATGTATTATTGACTGATAAAAGCTGGGTTTTCCTTGCTCCCTTTAAAACACTTAGAAGAGTTGTTTTTGTATCCCGCATTTGTGACAAGTACTTTTTGTGTCAAAAACATATTATGTCACAGTATAAATCATTGCTGCAGCCTCTCCATGCATGCTTTTCTAAAAGGAGATAAAAGCCGTTAGATTCCTTTAAAGCAAAAAGCCCATAAAACAAAACAAAATGAAAAAAACCCTTTGTTACACACCATCCGCAATATTTTAGTTTCAATTTATCGCATTTGCTTTCTACCAGTTATATGGCAAATTTAATTGGGAATGTGGGTGAGGCATTTTTGTGTCAATAGTGTAATGATAATGACAACTCTAATTGTGAAAATTCATGGTTTATCTGATTTTGTTATTTTCCTGGGAAATTTTGTAACTTGTACCTTAACAAAAGAAATCTCACAGTGTTGTCAAAACTTAAGGTTTTTGGTTTTTTTTTTTGAGTTGATGTTTGGTTTAAGGTGGCCCTTAGAAATGCTCCTTTATTTTCTGTCTTTTTCCTCTTTTAAGTAAAATTGTTGGTTCATGGGAAAGAACTGTTCTTTAATGTTAAAGCAGCTGGTGCCTCGATATTCATATTTTTAAGCTGATATAGCAGTGAGATCATTGTGGATAGAGAAGGAAATAAATCAACTTGTGAGATATTATCATTCACTTTATATCATGAAAAACAAATACATCTGTCATATTCTAACATTCACCATAGATAAATTGAAAGTATGTATCACTATTTAACATAGTGAAAAAGAGAGTCTATCAATGACTTTGGAATGTACAGTATTTTGGTAATGTGTCTTATTAAGGCAAAGTAAATTGGCTACTGGATGGTAAAATTGCAAAGAGCTTATCAAAGTGCTGAATCAGAGGTTCAATATATAGAGAAAAGTCTTATGCGTTTAGAAGTGAACATCATATTGTGTTTATTAATCTCTGGAATAGATTACAGCATTATGCAACATTTTATTTATTTTTAACTTATTTTAAAAAAAGATTTTACTTATTTATTTGTCAGAGAGATAGAGAGCATAAGCAGGGGGAGTGGCAGGCAGAGGGAGAAGCAGGCTCCCTGCTGAGCAAGAAGCCTAATGCAGGACTCGATCCCAGGACTCTAGGATCACGACCTGAGTTGAAGGCAGATGCTTAACCGACTGAGCCACCCAAACATCCCATTATGCCGCATTTTAAAAACATAAAAAGGTATTGAAATGGACTTTTTATATTTTGTTTTCTCACCTCTCATTTCTTTTGGGAAAAGGACTTGATTTCTTCTGAGGAAGTACTTCTCTTTCCCTCTTTTCTGTTCACATGAGAATAGTTGTTGTCATTTTGTAATAGGAACCTGCATTTTTGATCACAGTGACTGCTAGTGGGTGGAATGGGGGAGGGGGCAACATAGCATTTTCTGCTCTATCCAAAATGGGTGTGATTCAAGCTGGGACCAAAAGAAGTCAGTCCTTCCCTGGGATTTTTTTTTTTTTTTTTTTTTTTTAACGGCAGCTGGGAGAATTTCCGCAGTCAGTGTGCAATAGGAGAGAATAAGGCCAAAATACAGCAAGAACAGAGAAGAGAGGAGACAATTTTGTCTGTGTTTTAATTATTGTGTGTAGGATCTAAAAGTCCCAGAAGGTGTGTGCTAAGTTTTTGTCCCTCATTTCTCTGGGACTCCACAGTATCTTTCTAATTAATGCCTTGCCAACTTTTTTCTTACTTCTGAAGTTCAGGTTAAATTTCTATCACTTTAAACTAAAGGAATAAAAGAATCCTGGCATATACTTATTCAATATAATAATCTATATTTATTTGAATCAGGAAAATATTTAAATGAAAACTAAATCTTTTAAGACTAGGATAATGAATTTTATTTAGATAATAAAGCATGTTGGCTTTGAGAACTGTTTTATAGAATATTTTTCAAGGTCCCCAAAGTTAAATTTATATTTTGTTTTACTCTGATGGGAAAACAAGTTTCTAGGCACTCATTTGTGTTTTCATTTATTAATAAACATTTATTGAGAACTGCTTTATCCTAAGCACTTTTTTAGGGGCTGGGGATACAATATTAAAAATTAAATAGGCAAGATGTCAGCCTTCATGAAGCTTACATAGCTAGTGCAGAATGCAGACAGCAAACACAATAAATAAGAAAGAAATATGGTAAAGCAGAGGTGAAAAGAACCATAAAGAAAACAAACAAACAAAAAAACCTCAGGGGTGCCTTGGTGGCTTGACTTATGGTGGGGCCATAATTTTAAATTGGATGTTGGAGAGTCCTCAAGAAGTTGAGATAGGGCAGACTTGAAAGAGATGAAGCAGTGAGACATGAATAGGGTGACCATATAATTTTTCATCAAAATGGGGACACTTTCAAGATTGTGCCTGTCATTTTATAGCAGGCATAAATGAGGACTCTCTCAGACAAAACATGGCTTATGGCCATCCTGGCTATGTGAGGACCTGCAAGCAGAGACTCCGAGATAGAGAAGAGAGCACGTAGGTGCAAGGGCCCTGAGGCAGGCGTGTGCAGGGGTGGTGCACTGCAAGGTGTGCAGGTGCAAGGCCTAGCAATGAGGCACCCTGGCTAGAGCCAGATGAGTAACAGAGAGAGCAGGAGGGAAAGAAGAAACCCAAGCATTTCATTAGGGGTCCTGAACGTCATGGTAAAGACCTTGGCATCCACTTTGAGTAAAATGAAGAGTCATCTGAGAGTTTTCTAACAGGAGTGACATGATCTAATTTGTGTTTTAAAAGGATAGTAGGGTGTAGGTAGTCAAGAATAGAAGTAGGGGTTTCACTTAGAGGCTATTGTAACAAGCCAGATGGGAAAAGATGGTGTATAGTACAGGGCACTGGGCCACTGGACAGTGGTAGTGGCAGTGGTGAGAAAGTGGTTGGATCATAGATGTATTTTCGAGGTAAAACCTAAAGTGTTTGCAGATGGATTTGAAGGTGCAGTGTGAGAAAGAGAGAGATGCATCAGGGATGATTCTAGGATGGAGTAATAGAAGGTTGCAGTTGCTATGTCCTGAGATGGGAAAGATACTTAAAGAACCAGGTTTAGGGGAAAAGGACTTAACTATTGGACATGGTAAGTTTTAGAAGTCTATCAAATAGCCAAAGTAATTTCCCCAAATAAAATTAAGACTCTATCATCAGAAAGAGAGAAAAATGTGTTTAACAGGTCGAGTCTGAGCACATCATATAGTAACTGTCTGGAAAAGGAAATGAAGTTTGTCTATCATGACTTATTTTTAGTGAGCCTAAGCTAGGATCCTAGTAGCATTTCTTTTCTAAGTTCTCCAAATCCTCTCCTTCAATAATTAGGTGGATCTTGCCATACCTTTCAGAAACTTTGTGTTTTTGAAGATTGGAATTACTTTTGCATATGTTCTATACTCCAAAATTTCTTGCAGTGCTTTGGGGAGTGCTTAATTGTAACTCTCATAAAATCTCTATGTTCTTTTAAAACCTTCTCTGGAGCTTCTGTTTTCTTAAAATTTCGTTTATGCTATTTTTCATTGTAAAACCACTTATTTGTCCTGTTTTATTTTAAAAGTATTAAGTGTGTTTTGAAAAATATTCAGCAAATACATGTGCATAGCAAAAAAGAAAATGAAAAATTTACACCTAGAAATAACAACTGTTAACGTTTAGTGTAATGCTTCCCATGTTATTTCTATGCACATACACGTGTGTGTGTGTCTCTGTATCTATCTATCTATCTATCTATCTATCTATCTATCTATCATCTATTTCAAGAGGAATTATATTATACATTGTGTTTTAGTGTATATAAGGTCATCTCCTTGACAGATAAAACGGAGGCATAATAATAATTAGATAGTCCCATGTTCTCACTGACATCTGTTAACCTTACACCATCTGCCCTTAACAGAGGGCTTATTGCTTCCTTACTTTTGCTCCAAATAACTAAAAAAAAAAAAATCAAGTTTATTTTTGCATTATTTTTCATACATGGCAATTCAATCTAGAATTTATCCATTACCATAATTTTTAAGAGATCTAAGCTACTCTCTTCTATCTCATTTTCCTTATGCTTATAGTGATCACTGGTGGTTTTATATATTGAACATATATTTTTTTGCCTTTCTTCATCCTAAAAGGATTCCTGTGTGGCTGAATTATCTCAATCCTTACCCAAAGCTCCCCTTATACATGCAGTCATGTGCCTAATCCATTTCACTTGTTTTTTTTTATTTTTTAAATTAACGTACAATTCACTGTGTGTGTGTATGTGTGTGTGCATGCGGTACCAAGGGTTTTAACACATTTGGATAGATGGTAACACTACTACAGTCAGAATTCAGCACAGTTCCATCACCCCAGAAAACCTCATTGTGCTATCCCTTTGTAGTTACAGCCTCCCCTTACCCATACCCACTGGAAATCACTGAATTAGTCTCTGTTAATATCATTTTATCTTTTTGAGAGTGTCTTATAAATGTAATCTTACAGTTGCAACCTTTGAGACAGGTTTCCTTCATTCAGCAAAATGCTTTTGAAATTCATTCAAGTTGTATGTGTGGCAATACTTTGTTCCTTTTTATGTTGAGTAGCATTTATTATAATTATGAAGCACAGTTTGTTTATTGACTCACCTGCTGAAGGACATCTGGATCATTTCCATTTTTTGGTCATCATTTATAAAGCAGTAGTAAACATTTGTGTACAAGCATTTTTGTGAACATGGTTTTCATTTCCCTAGGGTAAATATTTAAGGAATAGGATAGTCATATAGTAAGTATGTATTTAACATAAGAAAGCACCAAACCATTTTCCAGAGTGACTGCATCATTCATTGCCATCAGCAGTTTATGACTGCCCAGTGCTCTGCATCTTTGTCTGCTTATGGCATTTAATTTTAGCTCTTCTTATAGTTATGTACTGGTATCTCATTGTGGCTTTAATTTCTGTTTCTCCAATGAGTGATCATATTGCATGTGCTTATGTAACTTACATATGTCCTCTTTGGTGAAGCGTCTTTTCAAGTTCTTTGTCCATTTCTTAATTGGGTTATTTTACTGTTGCATTATAATAGTTCTTTCTATATACTGTATACAAATCCTTTGTTTGGTATATAATTTAAAAATACTTTCTCTCAGTCTGTAGCTTGTCTTTTTATTATTTTAACATTGTCTTTCATAGACAATTTTTAAAATTTTAATGGTTGAATTTATTAACTTTTATGTTTTATGGATTTGTACCTATGTGTTATACTTAAGACAACTTTGCATAATCTCAAGTCATGAGGAATTTCTCCTGTGTTTTATTCTGAAAGTTTTATAGTTCTTCATCTATGATCTATGATATTTACATCTATGATCCATTTTTGAGTTCATTTTTGTTTTAAGTACCTGATTTAGGTGAAAGTTCTTTTCCCTCTCTCTCTCTCTCTTTTTTTTTCTGGATGAATGTTCAATTGTTCTAACACCACTTTTTGGAAAATCTATCTATCCCTTCTCCATTGAATTGGTTTTCTATCTTTGTAAAAAATCAATTGGCCATATTTTTTTTGTTCTATTTCTGTACTGTCTGTTCTATCAATCTATGTATCTTTCCCCTTGCCAATATGACAGTGTCTTGATCACTACAGTTTTATAATAATTATTAAAATTGAATAGTGTGATTTCTCATACTTTATTCTTCTTTTTCAAAATTGTTTTGGTTATTCTAGTTCCTTTGGACTTTTCATATTTCTATATACAGGACTCTTAGAATCAGTTTGTCTGCATCCAGAAAACATTCTGCTGGATTTTGATTGGAATGTTTGCTTTGAATCTGTAGATTGATTTGGGGAGAATTGATATCTTTACTATGTCAAGTCTTCCAATCCCAAAATGTTAAGTATCTTGTTATTAATTCAGGTTTCTTAGATTTCTTTAATTAGTTTTGCATAGTTTTCAGGATGCAGATCCAGTACACGTTTTGTTAAATTTATACCTAATTAATTTTTTTTAAATAGATTTCTTGGGATTTTTCTACAGAAGTGATTATGTCATCTGTAAATGGGGCCAGTCCTGTACCTTTCTTTCCCATTTTTATGCCTTTCTTTTCTCTCTTCCTCCTTCCTTCCCTCCCTTCCTCCCTCCCTTTCTCCTTCCCCTTCCTTCCTTCCTTCCTTCCTTCCTTCCTTCCTTCCTTCCATCCATCCATCCATCCATCCATCCTGGCTAGGAGTGATAAAAGTGGATATCTTTGCCATATTTCCAAACATAGGGAGAAAACTCAGTTTTTTCACTATGTTACAGTATGATGTTACTGATAGGGTTTTTGTAGATACTCTTTACCAGGTTGAGGTTATTTCTATTTGCTAAATCTAGTTTGCTATGGATCTTTATCATGATGGATGTTGAACTTTTTCAAATGCTTTTTCTGCATAAATTAATATAATCATATGATTTTTCTTTTTATACTGTCTATATGATGAATTACATGGGTTGATTTTTGAGTATTGTACTAGCCTTACATTCCTGAAATAAATTCCACTTGGCTGTGTTCTATTATATGTTTTATATATTATTACAATTGATTTACTGATTTTTTTTGAGAATTTCTGCATCTATGTTCATGAAGAATATTGGTCTATAATTTTTCTTTTCTTTTGTATGTGTTTTTGTATTGTCTTGTCTAGTTTTGGTACCAGGGTAATGCTGGCCTCAAAAAATGAGTTGGGAAGTATTACTTCCTATAGTATTTTCTAGAAGAGTTTAGAATTGGTGATACTATTTCTTCTTTAAGTGTTTGGTATAATTGACTGATGAAACCATGTGGGTTAAAGATTATTTTTTTATAAGGTGTTTAATTATGAATTTAATTTCTTAGTCATAGGACTACTTAAGTTGTTATTATGTATGTAAGTGTTCATTATTCCCTTGTATTTTCAACGTCTAGAGTTTTATCTGTTTATCATTCCTGATATTCCTGAAATATCATTCCTGATTTTTCTCATTCCTGATAATTAATGCCTTCTCTTTTTTTTTTAAGTCAGTCTTTGTTGAGTTATATCACTTCTCTTGATCTTTTCAAAGAATTTGCTTTTGATTTGGTTGTTGCTATTGTTTTTCTGTTATCAAAGTCATTGATATTTGCTCTTATTTCCTTTCTTCTGCTTGCATTGATTGGCTTTACTTTAAATTTTGTTTTTGTTTATTAAATTAGAAGCTAGATTATTGATTTAAAGCCTTTCCACTTTTCTAATATGAGAATTTGATGCTATAAATTTCCTTATAAACACTACTTAGGAATGGATGCCTGGGTGGCCCAGTTGGTTAAGCATCTGCCTTCAGCTTAGATCATGATCCCAGAGCCTGGGATGGAGCTCAGTGTCAGGCTCCCCGATCAATGGGAAGTCTGCCTCTCCCTCTCCCTCTTCCTCTTCTCCCTACTTGTGCTCAATCTTAAAAAAAAACAAAACAAAACACTGCTTAGGAGCATCCCCAATTTTTTGATATGTTGATTTATTTTCATTAAGGTCAAAATATTTTCTCTTTTCAACTGAAAATTTCTCTTCGAATCATTAATTACTTAGAAGTATATTGCTTAATTTCCAAGTGCTTGTGGATTTCCCCATTGTCTTTATTGATTTCTTCTTTAATTCCATTATGATCAGAAAAGTACTTTATAAGATTTTAATTCTTTAACATTTGTTAAAGTTTTGTTGTTATTATCCTGGATATGGTCTATCTTGGTGTTATCCCATGTCTTATTGAAAGTGATGTGTGCTGATGTCATTGAGTAGAGTGTTCTATAAATGCTGACTAATCTAGTTTGTTGATGGTATTTTTTAGTTCTTACATATACTTTTTGATTTATAGTCTCCTAATTCTATTCATTTCTGAGAAATGAGTTTAGAACTTTTCATCTGTAATTATGAATTTGTCTATTTTTCCTTTCAATTCTGTTATTTTTATTCATGTATTTTTAATCTCTCTTGTTATATATGCACATTTTTTGTTTATTATATCCTGATTAGTCATTCTACACTTTTTATCATTATGTAATGTTTCTCTTTTACTGTATTGATTTATTCTACTCTGAGGTTTAATTTTTCTGATATTAATGACTAGTGTTTGCATAGTATATTTTTTGTTTCTGTCATTTTATTTTATTTATTTTTATTTCTGTTCTTTTTTTTTTTAAGATTTATCTATCTATCTATTTATTTATTTGACAGAGAGAGAGAGATCACAAGTAGGCAGAGAGGCAGGCAGAGAGAGAGGGGAAGCAGGCTCCCCACTAAGGAGAGAGCCTGATGTGGGGCTTAATCCCAGGACCCTGAGATCATGACCTGAGCTGAAGGCAGAGGCTCAACCCACTGAGCCACCCAGGTGCCCCTTTATTTCTGTTCTTTTAAAAACTTTTAATGTATCTATAGCATTATATTTGCTGTGAATTTCTTATGGACAGCACATAGTTGAATCAGACAGTTTAAATCCATTCTGACAATCTCTGTTTTTTAGTCTACACATTTAGGCCATTAACATTTAATATAATTATTGATTTATTTGGTTGGAGATATATACCATTATTTTTTCCTGTTAGTTTTCCCTGTTTTCCATTCCTCTGTTTCTCCTTTCCTGTCTGGGTTATATGAACATTGTTTTAGGATACCATTTTAATTTTAAATATATATTCTTGTTTACATTCTTGTTTATATTAAGCCATCTATTAAAAAGTGGATTAAAATTTTTTTTAATCCATTAAAAAATGGATGACCTAATGGAGGCATTATAATATGCCTACTTAACGTTTTTCAGTTATTTAAAATCAATACTTAACTAGTTCAAGCAGAATGTATACATCTTACCACACAGTATAGATGGCTTTATCTTACCCATTTGTGATATAATTTCATATACACCTCATTATTGAAAACCTATAGTGTAATAATATGTTTTCAACTATCAACCATATTTTAAAGAACTCAAGAGGCAAGTAGTATATTATATTTACCAACATATTTACTATTTCCAATGCTCTTTTTTAATTAATGAAATTCCAAATCTACTTCAGTTATCATTTCCCTTCTGTCTGAATAACTTCCTTTGACAATTCTTTTACAGCAGGTCTAGTGACAATGAATTTTCTTAATTTTTCTTCAGCTGAGCATTTCTTTGTTTCATCTTTATTCCTGATATTTTCATTGGATATAGAATTCTGGGTTGATAGATATTTTCTTCTATCACTTTAAGAGTGTTGTTCTGTTTCCTTCTATTCTTTATGGTTTTTGATGAGAAATTTTCATTTTAATTATCATTCTACTATAAATAATGTGTCATTTTTCTCTGACTTCTTTCAAAATGCTCTTCTTTAGTCTTCAGTAGTATGAGTGTGATGTGCATGAGCATGGATATGAAGATACGAATGGCTTTTCTCCTGTTTGGGTTATCAAATTTCTGGAATTTGTAAGTTTATATCTTTTATCAAACAGGAATTTTTTAGCTGTTAGTTTTTCAAATATTATGTTCTGCACTGCACATTTTTTTTCTTCTGGGATTTTGATGAAATGAATGTTAACCTTTTGGTATTGTCTCAAAGATCTCTGAGGCTCTGTTCAGGTTTCCAAACCTTTTTCTCTCTGTTGCACAGATTGGTTGATTCTATTAGTCTGTCCTTAATTTGGCTGAATCTTTCCTCTGTCATATCCATTCAGCTATTGAGAATATCCAATGAATTGTAAATTTTATTTATTGTATTTTTTAGTTCTAAGATTCTATTTTGGTCTTCCTTACATTTTCTATTTCATTGCTGAGACTATCTTTCCATTCATTCATTACTTGTTGAACATTTTTGTAGTAGCTACCTGTCTTTGTAAGACAGTTTCAAAATTTGTGTCATCTCAGGATTGGCATCTATTGATCATCTTTTCCTATGTGGGTTGAGATTTTTCTGGTTCTTTGTATGTTGAGTAATTTTGGGTTTAACTTAGGCATTTTGAATATGAGGTTATGAAACTTTAGGTCTTATTTAAATATTATGGACATTGTTGATATTTTTGTTTGGCAGCCAATTGACCTGTTGGAGTTCAAGCCATTAGTTCCAGTCAGCTTTCTATGAGTTGTGGTTTTTTTTTTTTTTTTTTAAAGATTTTATTTATTTATTTAACAGAGAGAGATCACAAGTAGGCAGAGGCAGGCAGAGAGAGAGAGGGAAGCAGGCTCCCCACTGAGCAGAGAGCCTGATATGGGGCTGATCCCAGGACCCTGAGATCATGACCTGAGCCAAAGGCAGTGGCTTTAACCCACTGAGCTACCCAGGCACCCTGAGTTGTGGTTTTAATGCCAATTTTATTTCAAAACTTTTGCTGAGCTATGCAGATTTGTCCCACATCCAGCGATCAGTCTGGGACCTGGTAGAGTTTTGTCTCTCAATTCAGTTATCAAAGTATTTAACATACTGTTTAGGATTAGATCCATATATGTGCAGCTTCAGGATGAGCCCAGGAATTAATAAATAGCCCTATAGTGTTGCTTTTTTGAGCTGCTCCCTCTCACTAGCTCCTCAGTAATTTATGGTTCCCATGGCTCCCTTTTATGGTCCTCTGACTGGAAAGCTGAGGTTTTATTTACCCTGCTCTGTCACAAGTTCTTGTACCTGCACCCAACTTCAGGACCAAACTGAAACTTGCACCAACTTTTTAGAGTGTTTCCTCTGTAGTCATTATTTTCATCAGGACACACAGAGAGAAAAACAACAGAAGTTCTTGCCACATTCTTGGGACCTTAGCTCCTTTGGTCAGAGGGGAAAGTTTCTCTTCTTTGGAGTTTTAGGGGCTTGTGGGCTCCTGCTGAAGTGATTGTTGTTGCCAGTAGACTTCTGTAAGCTCTTTGAGACTGGACTAGAGAGAGGGCTTCTCCTTGAGATCTCTCTCTTCACACTAATGTGTACATCTTGTTTTTGGCCTACCTTGAAACCAGGCTGTGGGATACTGGAAGGAAAAAAAAACGAAATAGACTCACTGTTGATTCAGGGGTTATTTGAATCCTTATCTTCTCAAATCTGTACTGATGTTCACTTTTTTTTTTTTTGAAGATGGGGTATATATTTACTTATCTGATCATTTAAAACATTACAACCGTATTCTAAATTAGCATTTCCTAGTGTTTATTCTGAGGATCAAACCAGAATCTTCTGGGTTAGGCAATGTTAAAAAGTGACTTCATTAAGAGCTTTTAAAGTCTTTAATATGCTGATTGTTTCCTCTCTGAGATAGCTATAGTGATAATTAACATTTTCTTTCTTTTTTTAAAATTTTTATTAACATATAATGTATTATTTGCCCCAGGGTACATGTCTGTGAATCGTCAGGCTTACACATTTCACAGCACTTAACAGCCCATACCCTCCCCAATGTCCACACCCCAGCCACCCTATCCTACCCCCACCTCGCCTCCCCACCCTAGTTTGTTTCTTGAGTCGAGAGGTCTCTTATGATTTGTCTCCCTCCCCATCCCTTCCTGTTTCATTTCTCTCCCCCACCCCCCCAAACTCTCGTCTTGCCTCTCAAATTCTTCATATCAGAGAGATCATGTGATACTTGTCTTTCTCTGACTTATTTCGCTTAGCACAATACCCTCCAGTTCCATCCACGTCGTTGCAAATGGCCAGATTTCGTTTCCCTTGATGGCTGCATAGTATTCCATTGTATATATATACCACATCTTCTTTATCAAGTGGGCACTTTATCAAGTGGGCAACGCAGACAGATTAGATGGGAATTTCAATATGGTAGAGAAAAATTGTAAGAGTGGTATGGGAGCCATCAGCACATGGGAGGAAGCTGCCAGTGGCAGCCTACAGAGTGAGGGAGAGACTGCAGAAGGGGAGGAGTTGTAGGGTGGAATGGTCAGAGGGCATTCAAGGTGGTACAGTGACACATAAAGAG
>CM053611.1:70929017-70999419 GCA_028646535.1 Procyon lotor
ATTTCTCTGATGCTGAGTGATGCGGAGCACTTTTTCATGTGTCTGTTGGCCATTTGGATGTCCTCTTTGCAGAAATGTCTGTTCATATCTTCTGCCCATTTCTTGATCGGATTATTTGTTCTTTGGGTGTTGAATTTCTGATGTTCACTTTTAAGAGTCCTCAAATATCTGTTCCATTTATATTTTCCTGGTTTAATTATTACAGATAGGTTAGAAAATGCCTACTCATCTTATCCAGAATTGGAACTCCCCATATCCACTTCTTGACAGTGACTAGTTAAAGAATAGCATTTAACTCAATTTTGGCCAGTGAGATGTGAAATGAATCCTATGGGGAGAGTGAATCTCTTGGCAAAGTTTTCTTACTAAGAAACACACACAAGAAGAAATGCTTCATTTTACTTCTGAATGTTGTGTCAAGATGTGACATTTGGGACTATTGCTGCCATTTTCTACCAGCTTTGGGATAAAAGGAACACACATATGATGATGTAAAAACATGGAAAGTACCTGGGTCTTTGATGACATGATTGCATTTGCCCCACTTTAGGACTTCCTTTAATGGCTGTTACATACTTTCCTCTAAGGTTGTTTGAGGTTTGAAGTGTGAGGCTTTTACTTGTTGCCTGAAGTATCTTAAAGTACAGTATTCTCACTATAATTCATTCAGGTTTTTTTTTTTTTTATTTGAACTTTTCCATTTCCTTTGTAGTCATCTGCTTTTTTAAACCTGTGCTGTCCAACAAGATAGCCACCAGTCACATGTGGCTATCAAACACTTAAAGTGTGGCTATTTTGAATTAAGAATGTGCTATGAAGTACAAAATATACACCAGATTTTGAAGGCTTAGTTTTTTTTAAAAGAAGGTAAAGTACCTGGTTAATTTTTATATTAACTACATGTTGAAAAGACAATATTTTAGAGACCTAAAACATAAATATACTACAAAAATAAACTTCACTTATTTAACTTTTTAAAATGTGGTTAATAGAAAATTTAAAATTACATTTGTGACTTGCATTATATTTCTGTTGAAGAGCACTGAATCCCAGACTCATATATCCAACTGCTATTCAACAATTCTACATGGAAGTCTAATAGTCACCTCAAACTCAATATGTTTAAAATTGAATTCCTCAATTTCTCTTCAAATTTGCTTATTCTGTAGTCTTTCTCATTTTAGTAAATGACAATTCAATCCTTAAATTTACATGGGCCAAAACTTTAAATTTATTTTTGGTTCCTTCTTTCACATCTCACATCTATTGTTCCTATATTCAAAAACCACCCATGATGCAAAACCCACCCATTGCACTGTGTTCTATATTTCTACTTGAATTCATGGTGCCATCGTCTATTGCATGCATTATTGAAACTATCTCTATTCTAAATAGAAACCAGAACAGTCCTTCTGAGAAGTAAGATTATGTTACGCCTCTGTTCACAATCCTCCAATGGTGTACCCGCTCACTTAGAATGAAAGTTCAGATCAGAGCTGTGCCACCCCTCCGAACTTATCACCTCTAACTCTCTCCCTCATCCACTTTACTCCAGCCATGTGGACTTCATGCTGATCTCATACTTGTTCACTGAGCTCTTGCAGGGTCTTTGCACTTAATGATCCATCTGCCTGAAATGCCTTTCCTTCCAGATATCCATAGGGCTTGTTCTTACCTTCTTTGTGTTTCTACCCAAAAGTGTGTGAGATTTTGCCATCTACCTCCAGTGTATACCTTGTCTCCCTTATCTGTCTTATTTTGTCTCCATAGTACTTATTACCATCATATATTATTTATTTTCTATCTTACCCCACAGGATGAGCTCCTGTGATTTTGTCTACTGGATTCAGTCTTGAATCTTCAGCATCTAGAACAGTGGCTAGCACATGGAAAGGCATTCCATATCTGTCCTTTCTTCCTTTCTCATTAAAGATCATTCAGATTTACTTTTCACAGTTTACCCTTTGTTATCTTATGAATTTTGATATACTTTTATTCCATAATCAAATTTTAAATTAAAAAGGAAAGAAGTAATAACTTTAGAGTAGTTTCACCTACTATTTCATTTTCTTTCTGAGAGTTGAAAATATTAGTAGGTGCAATTAAAACCTCACTGACAATCTATTTAAGAGGAAAGTAAGATTTTCAGCAAAATGTCCAGGTAGTTAATTTCATAATTAATATCTTCTCTCTCTTTGCCTGTTTTATAATCTATATTAATGGGGAATATTTATTTCCTATTCTGATCTTTCTCATATAGGGAGCTAACGTAGTAAACTGGGTCACTCTTCTCCATTTACTCACATTGTCCCTGGGAGGTTTTGGTCTGGAAAATTTGGCAAGAGCAAATAGGAATGTTTATTTCAGCTTTCCCTTTATTTCACTTAGGAGGGAGCATATCCATAGAAAGGTTAAATTTTCCTTTCTTCATCCTTGTTGTAAGCTGATGTAAGCCTCCTTAAAATTGCCTGTGAATAACTGGCCTCATTTTCCTAATTCAGGGATTACATTAGAAGTGATGGTGGGAAAGAGAAATGTTTTTTATTGGGGTTTCTTTAAGATTTACAATCTGCATAAAAAAAATCATCTCATCATCAAGGGCACCTGGGTTGCTCAGTGGTTAAAGCCTCTGCCTTCGGCTCAGGTCATGATCTCAGGGTCCTGGGATCAAGCCCCACATCAGGCTTTCTGCCTACTTGTGATTTCTCTCTCTGTCAAATAAATAAATAAAATCTTTAATAAAAAAAATCATCATCAAATTCACACTAGCTTTGTTGTCTATGGTATATTTTAATAATAGTATCATTTTAATTCATGGTTTCTGGAATATTTTTCTTACTGCTTCTAAGTATGCTACCACAATTAGGCTTATAAGGGATAAATGACATACATTCCTATCTTGCCTTCCTTCAAACATCTCTGTTTGGGATATATTATAGTTTTGCATCATTTCACATATTTACTTAGCCGTTGTGTTCAGGATGAGGCTCTCTTTATCACCTATGTTATTAGATTTACTTTTTGTCTATTGTTGCACATTGATATACAAATGGGAGATTGTGATGTTATTGGTCCTTCTCTTAGTGACTTTCTCATGTGACCTATTGGACTGTCGCTATCACTTTATGTCATCCTGATTTTCAAATGGGGGCACACATAACTCTGGAGGTAAATGAGTTTTTTCAAGAGATATGGTATTAGAGTTGGGTAATTTAATAGAAACACATTGCGGATTCTACTGTAAATGATGCATTTAACAACACTATTTTTATGTCCAGCTCCTAATGGTGGTCCAATATGTTTCTTCTTTTGGCTGTTAATTTCCATTGAACTCTCATTATAGATAAAAAGAGTAATCATCCATGAATACTTGAACTCAGTGAAAAATAAAGAGCATCTGAGTTTCAGTAAGGGATGAATTGTCAATAAAATTTTACTTTTATGTTTACTAATTCTAATGATTTTAAATATCTTTATGTTTTGATAATGCACTAAAAACTATTTTAATAATTCAGTCCAGAAGAAAGGCTGTCATACTTAATGGTCCCATAAAATTTTTAAAAATTAAACTTTTAATTTTTACACATATTTTATTAAAGAGAATATGACAAGTTGATCAATAAAAGACTTTTAAGCATAACAATATATTGATTTAAGATTAAATACTTTGGAACTGGGGAATTGAAAATGTACATTCAGATAGAAAAAGGAACGATATAAGAATAACAAAGGAGAGCTTTTCTTTTTTTTTTTTTGAGCTTTTCATGTATTCTTTGAATTATGGCATTTAGATTCATCTGACTCACATTAAACATGATGGAACAATTCTATTTAAGAATGTCATTATTTAAAATACACAAGAAATTATATCCTTTGCAACCACTTATACATATAACATTTTTAGACCTTAACCCCAAAATGTGAAAGTGATATTAATAATTAAAAAATTATTTCATAGAGTGCAGAAGAAACTGATGCTTTAATGTAAAAATTGTCAAATTTTATCTGGATATTTCTTTTTCCCATCTCTCGTATTCAATATAAATTCCCCTTGAAAAAGTGAAATAGTGTGTGGGTCAATATCTCACCAATTGGGTGACGTGAATATATTCCTAATTAACTGTGTTTAGAAATCCAAATCTTATTCTTTGAGTTTATATCTATATCTATATCTGTCTCCAGCTACTGACTTCCTACATACTACTTTTCCCTCTCATACTCCAACATTCGAGAGAGAACACAACAAAAGCACTCCACCATACCATATTCCTAAATGCTACAATCCTTGTTTTCTCTCTAAGACTTTATTGTCTTACTAGAAGAGTCCCAAGTCTCTTCTGTGAGAATTTTCCCTTGACCCTTACAAAAAGCGACATGGTATTGCTTTCTCTTTAAAAAGTCCACTTTTACTGATTTGGGTATAGTCATATATCTAGGAATACAAGCATATGTCCTTATATCTCTTTAAATATTTATTTATTCAATACCTTTTCCCACATTACATGAACCAATGTAGGAAATTATTTAAATTTTTTCTATGTCTTTAAATCCACACACACACACACACACATTTGGTTGAGGTATTTTTATATAATTGGGGCATAGTATATACTTTGTTGATCCACCTCATTGTTCTTAACTACAACAAAATACAAAGTACCATGCTATATTTGACTCTGTCCATTTTGATGGCCACATAAGAGGTTTTCAGTGCTTAGTTTCAGTCACAAATAATATTGTAAAGAACATTCTTGTGACTATATCTTTGTGCTCGTGTTTGATTATTTTTCAAGAATAAATTCTTGTGAGATTACTTGGTCAAAGTAATGTTAACTTTTAATGGTTATTATTCTCCAAAAACTGCCATTTTTACATCTAAATAACAATGGGAGAAATATATGTTTCCGTATACCTTCCCTAAAATGCATATAATCAACTTTTATAATGTTTTGCCAATCTAATAGCAAAGAATGAATTCTTGTGAATATTTTAATTTGCCTTTCTCTGACTGCTGGTGCTGCTGGGAGAAGAGTCATGCACTTAATTTGAGTTTCAGTAATACTAAGTCGCTGTTCTTTTTCCCTTAGGCCATATTTATCTGCTCAGTATTATTTGGCTATGGCTTTTGATTCCCCTATGACTCCTAAAAAACATATTTTCCAGTTTTCTTTTTTGGATCATTTCTTCTTTTCTATTTTTGTCTTCATCTTTTTTGATAAAGTGTAAAGAGCAGTCTTCCTCAAGCCTGCTTGCTTTCACTTCAAGCAGTTGACTTGCTTAACATAAATAGCTAGATATTGCTTCTGGCAAGAACACAAACCCAGACACTCCCTGAAGGGCCAAAGGAATAATCACCTCACCTTCCATTCCATTCTTCCTGCTTTTGGTTAGTTTCTAACACTTTGCTATTAAGTGTTAGAAAAGTTATTTTCTTCTTTATATTAAGGTGGTGCTTTTGAAACTTTTCCACCAAATTGCTTCTATAAGCAGAGAAGAGTGAACTTGAAAATAATTATTTGTTTTCTTATTCCAAACCTTTGAGTAAAATGGAAAGTACGAGAACATTTGTTGTTTTATTGTCAATTCTTTTATTCTCAGACAAAGAATATCTTGTCTCAAAACACATTAAGTTGGATGAAGATCAAAATCATTATTAACTCAATTCAATATTATCAAAATGTATATATTGCATGCTGAAAGTTCTATTCAGTAATTATATGCAAGTTTGGGGGAAAGTTTTGTCATTTAACATCGTAGACCCCCTGAAAGGGTCTCAGAGACCTTCCTGGGTTATTTTAACATGCAGCCAGAGTTCAAGATCACTGCTATAGAACATAGCATGGTGTCTTTCTCATTGTAGACACTCAGAATCTACTTTGGGATTGTACTGAAAAACATATAAGCACAGAAACATTTAAAAGACAAATTACGTACACAATATTAGTCCACACTGTGTAGACCAGGGTTGTTTTGTGTGGAGAATGGGCCAGAGCAATCTCAAGAATCACTTTTTTGGAATTACAGATGTTGGAATGGTGTCTTGGAACCTCATTTTCATTAGGTACAGACCAATGGTTTTCTCTTTATCTTTGTATATTTATATGGGTGTATATATGTGTGTGTGTGTTTATTTATATTTATATATCTAAAACTATATATGTATATGTAAAACTATAAAACTATAACTATGTACATATAACACTAATGGAAGTAGATATTAAAATCAAAGTGAAATGCTTACTCATATGTGTTTTCATTTTACTTACATAAAAATGAATTAATAATATAAAATGTTTTTCCTAAGTCATTATAAAAGTTCCTCTGATGTCTCCAGAGGCCAATCCATTTCACAGCATAAATCATTTGAAATATGAGGGAAGTAGAAATATCAGGGAAGAAGATGGAATGCTAAGAGCAGGTTAAGAGTATACTGATTGCATAGTAGTTTTCCCAACTCCTGAGTATGAGAGGAGGTGGAATTTTTACTGAGCTCTATCCTTTGGACACTTTTCCTTATAAGATAGATCTATTGAGATCTTTCTGAGAGTAAAAGGAGAAGCAGGGCCAGAGTACTTGATTAAAACATGATTAGAGTGGAAATTCTTATGCTTAGTGCTTTTACCTTGGTACATGTGAAATGTGATATTTTTGCTAAGAAACTAAGCAGTTTATATATTAGAAACCCTCATTAATAGATATGACCGTTCTGATTTACTTCATTGATAGTAATTCTTGGGGATTTAAAACAAAACACTGAATCACTAATAAATTCAATTTAAATAAGTTTAATATTAATGAAGACAGAGGGAGGCAAGTTCTGGCTTTTATTATTATTTTTAAATCAAAAGAGAATTAGAATATATTACTGACTTAAACATAAAAAATAAAACTACAAAACCTCCAGACAAAAATATAGGAAAAATTTCCATGGCCTTGGGGCAGGCAAAAATTTCTTAAAAAAGACAATAAAAGCACCAATCATAAAATTTTAAAAATGAAAAGTTGGATCTTATGAAAATTGAAACTTATGATCTTCATAAGACAGTCTTAAGAAAAATGAAATACTAAGCCATGGATTGGGAGATGATATTCACTATTTGTGTACCTGAAAAAGGATTTTATCCAGAATACATAACCTCAATATGACAAACAATTCAATTTAAAAAAATGAGGAAAGACTTGAGCAGATACTTCATAAAAGAAGTTATATAAAGGTTAATAAGCACATAGAAAGATTTTCAGTATTATTCATCATGAGGAAATGCAACTTAGAACAACATGATATTCCATTACATACCTACTAAAAGTTAAAATTAAGAAGACTAAACAAGTATTAGCAAGAATGTGGAACAACTGTAATTCTCATATGTTGTTGGTAGGCTTGTTAGTCTGGCAGTTCCTTATAAAGTTAAATATATACCTACGATTTGCTCCTAGGAGTCATTTCACTCATAAGTATTTACCCAAGAGAAGTACAACCATTTGACCCCCTACAAAGACATGTAAATGACTATTCATAGTAGTTGTATTTATAATAGTCTGAAACTAAAAGCATCCCAAATGGTATCAACATGTGAATAATTATATCTATATATAATATTTATGTAGTATAGCTATGTGTATACACACACACACACACACACACACACACACACACACACACACAAACAGAATGAAAATGAACAAATACTAATACACACGATTGCATAGATAAATATCGGAAACATTATGTATGTTGAGTCAAATAAGCCAGATACTAAAGAATAGACACTTTCTGCTTCCGTTTCAGTAAAATTCTGGAATAGGCAAAACTAATCCATAGTGATAGAACACAAAATAATGGTTGCCTGGGGCTGAGAGGTAGAGAAAGAGGCCAAGGGAACTTGGGGTGATGGAAATGTCCCATAATTTAATTATGATGGTTATAGAGAGGTGAATTAATTTTCCAACATGCATCAGCTTACACTTAAAATGAGTGCTGTTTTATTGCATATAAATACTCCTTCGTTTAAAATCAACACAGGAGGATAGGTAATAAGTGTTAGAGAAGTTCAGGGATGAGAGAGATCATTAGATGCTGACAGGTTAGAATGTAGAAATGTCAAGCCTGGCTAAACGCTGTGAAAGGCAGCTGAAGATGGTCAGAAGATCACACTGGAGTGGGAGTCTGACAACCAGTTTTGAGGACTCTTCCTCTCAACTAAACTCTGTTTTTGCAGATTGTAAGAGGCTGAAAGGTGTTTCTCTGTTATGCTAAGGATCACAGAGTAATCAGGAAGTGGGTAAGATGAGAATTCATTGTGTTGTGGTAAGAAAGCAACTTACAATTTTTTTCTAATAAGTTACAAACAGACTCAGAATGTCTCACACTAGGCTGCTTAGAAAGGTATCAGAGGCTTCTCAGTCTAAGAAAGGCTTCAGAGTGGATCTGAAGAGTTTTGTTTTTTCTTTTCTTTTCTTTTTTTTTTTTTTTGGTGTGGACAGAGAAAAGACCAGAGATAGTCTAAAAGATTAATATTAGAGCTAACGATGTATGCTCCTGTTTTTACTTTTCACTTTTGCCCAAAATGGTGTATAACTTTAAATGTAACTTATATATTTAAAATGGTTTGATTTTGATTGCTTTTCGAAAGTTTACGATTGCTTGAATTACCTGTTCTTCACAGGAAAGCCTTCTCTCTTATTTTCTCTCCCTCTCTGTGTTACCATAATTTATTTAACTTTTTAATTTGAGGTAATTGAGGTTCACAGGCAGGTTCACATACAGAAACAACTCAGAAAGATCCTGTAGTTTCATGATCCAGCATCCCCCAATGTTAATAGCTTGGATAACTGCAATACAATAACAGAACTAGAAAACTGACATTGAATACAATTCGTTGACCTTATTCAGATTTGACCAGTTTAACAGGCACTGTTTTGAGAGTGCGTCTGTGTGTTATGTGTGTGGTGTGTGTGTACTTAATTCTATGTAATTTTGTCACAGGTGTAGATTTATGGGACCATCACAAGTCAGGATATGAAAGTTCCATCCCCACAAGGATCCCTTATATAACTACACCCACTTTCCTCCCTCTCGCTTTTACTGCTATATATAACTCCTAGAAACCTGTAAGAAGTTCTTCATTTATATAATTTTATCATTTAATGAATGTTAAAGAAATGGAATCATATAGTATATAACCTCTTGGGAATAATTTATTTTCACTCAGCATACTTTCCTGGAGATTCATCCTCGCTGTTGCATATATGAACAGTTTATTCTTTTTATTGCTGAATTCTGATCCATAGTAGGGATGTACCAGTTTGTTTGATTATTCACTCAGGATATATGGGTTGTTTCTAATTTTTGGCTATTATGAATAACACTGTTATGAACACTCAAATACAGGTTTTTGTGCAAACATGTATTTCCATTTCTCTGAGATAAATGCTGGAGGGTAGAATTACTGTGCATGGTAACCACATGTTTATTTGTTTTTTTAAACTGCCAAACTATTTCCTGGTGTAGCACAACAATTTTACCTTAGCATTAGCTATATATGAGTGATACAATTTCTCTACATCCTTGACAGCATTTGGTGTCATTATTTTTTTATTTTAGCCATTCTTATAGGTATGTAGTGATAGTTAACTGTGGTTTAATTCTCACTTACTTTATGGAATTGCATTAGGCCTACAGATAAATTTGGAGAGAACTGATATCTTTAGTATGTTCAGTCTTCCAGTCTATGAACATGATATGTCTATTTAGATTATTGACTTCTTTTCTCAGCGTTTGCATTTTTCAGCATACTGTGTGTATTTATTGTAAAGATTATATCTAAGTATTTCATATGTTTTGAGCAATTATAAATGTGTTTTAATTTGTTTTCATATGTTGTTTCTATATAGATATGACATTGATTTCTTTGTGTAGATCTTTTATCTTGTGATCTTGCTGAAATCATTTTTTAGGTTTTAAGAGTTTTGTTTTTGTAAAATCCTCGATATTTTAAAAAATAGACAATCATGTCATCTGCAAACAGTTTTATTTATTCCTTTCCAATTTGTATGCCCTTTCTTTCCTTTTCTTGCCTTATTGCAGTGGCTAGAACTTCTAGTACTATGTTGAATGGGAGAGGTGAAAAATGAATCTTTACTTTTATTCCCTAACTTAAGGGAAGTATTCATCTTTTACCATTAAGAATGATTTCTATAGGTTTTTTTTAAAAGATGTTCCTTATCAAATTGAGGTAGACAGAGAGAGACACAGTGAGAGAGGGAACACAAACAAGTGGATTGAGATAGGGAGAAGCAGGCTCCCCACTGAGCAGGAAGCCCGATGCAGGGCTTGATCCCAGGACTCTGGGATCATGACTTGAGCTGAAGGCAGATACTTAATGACTGAGCCACACAGGCGCCCCTTAGTTATGGTTTTTAAATTATGAATGAGTAATGGGTTTTGTTAAATGTTTTTCTGCATTAATTGATACAATCATACCAATTCCTCCAACTCATTCTGTAAGTTGAGGGCTTATGGTGATGAAGTTTGCTATGAAAATGGAATCTTGGCAGAGAGCCTGGTGTCAGTCATGGCTAGGAAAAATTAGGAAGAGTGCTAGAAGAAAGTAAAATCCAAAGAATGGATTCATAATAGTACACAAATTTTGTACTATACATTTAAGTTGAGGGGGGTAGTCTGGAATTAAATGTGAATTCTTAATAAGTGACAGTATAGAAAAGAAATGTATGTATATTTGAGTTCTGGAGCAAAGAGGAATGTTATTACCTCTTGAGATGCAAAAGCCATTATTTTCTGGGATTCACTGTGCCTTAAGAATATAATACCTTCATTTCAATAACTAATATTAAACAGTAATATTTCTTTAACTTTTCAGGGACCTACAATCTATTAAATCTACCTCATTTTCACTGTCTTTAACTCTGATATCCTTATTTTCCTGCTCATTCAGTCTTGATTCCACTGTACATATTTACAAAAAAACTTAAGGAAAAAACCTAAGGAAAGCCATAGTCCTTTGAGAGATTTGGGGGCAGACCCTGGGCTAGAAGAACATAGAACCAGGATTCTCTTCAGCACAGAGATACAGCTGAATGAGAGGGGCTACTGGATGAAATCGAGCAACAGCCCTCATACCAGCTACGTGTGAACACTGCATCATATGGAATGAACAATAAACGTGGTATGCAGTTTAAGTTGCAATACTTCTTGACTACAGAGATCTCAAGGGGAATGAAGATGTTAGCAATGTTTTTCATGATGCCACAAATAGTGCTGCTTAGCTGCTTAGTTGCTTTTTGTCATCATCATCATCGTCGTTATCAAATCAGAGTGACTACAGGAGGAAAGAACTAGGCTTTTTAGTAGTTTATTTCCCAAGTTTTTGTGAGGCAGGTTTTGGCAAGAGAAAGATAGAAAACTATCTCTGCAAATATAACTTGAGGCTGCTGTTTCTCAGATGTTTCCAGTATTCTTTGAGTGTTGCTTGACATCTTACATTATCTCTTTGTTGTCTTTTTTCTACCTCTCCTATCATTACTATAGGATGATGGCTGTTTTAATTGTAGTTAAGGAAATTTGAATTTAGATCTTTTGAGGGTTCTTCTGACAAGTTCCAATATTCCTGGCAAGCAAGTGCTGTTTAGAATGGCAGACTGTTTCATAGCCTTTATTTAAGGCAGGGGAAGATGGGTTAGATGGTAAAAAAAAATTAATACATAAAAATAAAAATATAGAGTTAAGAAAGGGGGGTATGCTTTCAGTCTTGATTTCTTCTCTTTTTATATCTTAAGTGAGGGGTTTGAGTACTTTATAGGGGAAGAACAGTTCCTGGAGGCTCACTTCTGTTAATTAATTTCAAGAACAACTTTACATTCCTGGTTCAAGGAAGAAAGGAAGAAAATAGTGATAAAGAACGGGCGTGAGAGACTGCTGGCTGGCTGAGGAGGGGTAGATGTGTAATGGTGCTTCTCTCTTCTGACTGATCAGCTGCCACTTTGTCAAGGGGGTGAGGCAA
This sequence comes from Procyon lotor, assembly GCA_028646535.1. Taxonomy (NCBI): domain Eukaryota; kingdom Metazoa; phylum Chordata; class Mammalia; order Carnivora; family Procyonidae; genus Procyon; species Procyon lotor. Next base: position 70,941,038 of record CM053611.1, read on the forward strand.
CACATTTTATGTTTAGGATGGGTCCTTCTCATAGGATGAATGCTGCTTCCAAAATACATAAACCAAGGAAGAAAGGGAAGAAGAGGAAAAGAAAGAAAAAGATAAAAGCAGTTGCAAAAGGGATTCTCAAAATACCTTCTGCTATGTTTAAAATGGGTGCATGGGATATATCAAAAGAAAAATATGAATGAGCAAAACTGGTGCCTTTGGGATGCCGGGAGAGTAGATAAAACCCAAAAAGCATTGTGAAAACATGGGTTGGTTGACATCATATGATTGATATGAAGAAGACATCATCTTCTCTGATATGTTATTGATGCTGTTATACTGTTTTTCAACCAATGATCCTTTCCTGGCTTGTGTAACTTTGGAGCTACACATTGGGAGTTTAAAAAAGTACTAATGAGCCTGGACTTTTTTTTTTTTTAACTTTTTACTTTCAAATAATTTCAAACTCTCAGAAGAACTTCATGAATAGCATGGTAAACTTAATACCTTCCTCCAGACTCCTGGCTTAATTTTGCTAGTTGTTCTAATACTTTTATACTAAAAGGTCCAGTCCAGTTGAGTATGCATTGTACTCTATTATTCTGTCTCTCCACCCTCCTTCAATCTGGAAGAGTTCCTCAGTCTCTACTTTCCCTTCATGACCTTGACATTTTTCAAAGTCAGCTATTTTATAGAAGTTTTCTAAAGTTCTGTTTGTCTGACATTTCTTCCTGATTATAACAGGGTTGTGAATTTTTTTCTTGCCGAAGTATGAAAGAAATGATGCTGTGTTCTTCTCATTGCATCCTATTAAGTGGCACATGATACTGATTTGGCCCGTGACTGGTAATGTTAACTTTGGACATTTGATTCACACGGTGCCTGTTAGATTTTTCCAGTACGAAGTACTGGAAAATTAATTTCTTTCCTTTTGTAGTTAATACACTTTTTGTAGAGAGCTACATCGAGACTGTGTAGGAACCTGTTCCTCTCATCCTACCTTCATCCACTAATTTTAGCATTCATTGATGTGTCTTGCATGAATCCCTCCTGTATTTATTAATTGGAATTCCAATCTAAAAAAGGTTTTCTTCCTGCTTATCTGTTATTATATCAGTGTAGATGCATGGATTCATATTTTATTCAGTGGATTATAATCCATTACTGTTATTTTTTAAATTTTAACACTCAAATTGCTCTAGATTTGGTAAGTGGGAGTTTCTTCAAGGTGGCTCCTATGTTATTTGGTTATATCCCCATCATTCTTTCGAGAACTTCCTTATTCTCTGGCACAGTAATATGTTCAAAATTCATCTTGTTCTTTCTCTGATCCTCAGAATTTGCAGAGGGCCTTGGAAAGATGTATTTAGAAACCAAGACTTGGGCATTAAAGTTTGCTCATTTGCTTCTTACGTGTTAATATTCTCAGGTCCTCTTTTTTTTTTTTTTTTAAAGATTTTATTTTTTTGACAGAGAGAAACACAGAGAGGGAACACAAGCAGAGGGAATGGAAGCGGGAGAAGCAGGCTTCCCGCCGAGCAGGGAGCCCGATGCGGGGCTCGATCCCACGACTCTGGGATCATGACCTGAGCTGAAGGCAGATGCTTAACGACTGAGCCACCCAGGCGCCCCTTCTCAGGTCCTCTTAATGAACACACACACACACACACACACACACACACACACACACACATCTTTATGTCTACATATTTACAAAACTATGAATTTATATCTGCTCTTCCAATTCTAATCCAACGATCCAACCTCACAGGGTTCGTCTGAACTTTTCCCCCTTTCCGTATTTATATCCTCTTTCTCCAGCACTAAAAATCCTGACTCCCTGTGTGTGTAGCTAATTGTCCAATCCTGTGGTCTCTGACCTGCTCAGAAGCTCAGCCTGGGTGAGCCCTGAATCCTACCTGATGCAAAGGAAGGTGGGCATTACCATTATTTTTAATTGGACTTTTTGCACTGGCTGGTTATTTTGACCTCATAGAAACACGGTAGTGAGTTGGTAGCAGTGTTGTAATTGTGGATTCACAACATATTGGGATTTTATTTACTCAACTTCAACTTAATTAAAAATACTGAATTAAAAATACTGAAAATACGGTATTATTGTATGTACTTTACACATACATATATATGTATATATTGCTATATAAGAATGGATACACAAAACTAGGGTTTACTGCCTTTTGACCCAAGTTTTAGGGGATTTTTCAAGGGCAAATTTGAGCACACGTACTTTTCACTGTATAATACATGACAATTTCAGACTCTAACCCCTATGTAAAATATGACTCCACTGTGTGGCCTCAATTGTCTCAAAATCTCCTTCCTGGAGAACACATCACTGTGGTTTCCGAAATGGAAGCTGAGAGGATCAGAAACTGATTCTAGATTGTACTTACTTATTCAGAGAAAATGATATCATTTTTGTTTGTTAGTTCATTCCCTCAAAAATGTGGATAAAAATGCTTTCAATAAATATTCTGATGCCATGTTCTAAGGACAGAGCTAGTGTGATGGCCATGGGAAAACCCAATAGGGTGGCTCACTGGGGGAATTCATAGTAGGCCATGCTGAAGGGTACCCTCACCAGGTGTGGAGGCCAAGGAGCTCTCCAAAGAGGGAAAAGAGGAGAGAAGACTTAAACTAGAGAAAGAAGGGGCCAAGAAGCTGATGACAATACTACTGGAGTATTCATTCATTCAACATATGCTTACTAACTTTTCAGTATATCCCTAAGACTTTGCTTCCTTTACAGATACATAAATGAGTATATGTTTCCTGCCCTGAAGCTTTATTCTAACAGAAGAGAGTCACTCCAACAGTTACAATATAGGAAATCTCAGAAGTCTTGCTGTAGTTTTTAGATTTGTGAATTCTGACAGCTGTTGTTAAATTGTTTTCCATAAGGTTAATAAGAGTTGGAAAGTCATTTCTAAATACGTCTTTAACAACCCATTTCACACAACGTGTCATGTATTTGAAAGGCACAATTTAAGAAAATTTAGATGAGAATTTGCAACCTACCTAGGATATTTCCCCTCCCCTTCTTGAGTTGTTAAATAAGTACCAAGAAAGTAGATAATGGATTTTTGAGAAAAAACAAGCAAACAACAAAACACAAAATACAAAGACCAAAAACCAGTGCCTCTACTGACTGTATTTTTCTAGATCTTGATGGTACTGGATTGGATTCCAACGGGTGTGGAGAATTATCTTTCAGTTAAAGCATTGTTAATTTGTGATTTTTGTTGATTGTTCATTACCTTAACATTTGTGAATGGCTATTTTGTTTAAGAGGTTGCCTGGATTTTATAAAATCAAGTGGTGATTTCATAAGACACTTCTCCCTAGGAGATAACATGACTGGCAGAAACTTGTTTTGAGGATTAGGAAGAAATTACAAATTACTCTTTAGCCATTATCAATAAATAAGCAGTGATATCTGTGGCATTTACCTCCAACAAAATTTGATTTTTTTTTTTTAAAGATTTTACTCATTTATTTGACAGAGAGAGGGAGATCACAAGTAGGCAGAGAGGCAGGCAGAGAGAGAGATAGAGAGGGAGAAGCAGGCTCCCCGCCGAGCAGAGAGCCCGATGTGGGGCTCAATCCCAGGACCCTGATGCAGGGCTCGATCCCAGGACCCCGAGATCATGACCTGAGCCAAAGGCAGAGGCTTTAACCCACTGAGCCACACAGGCGCCCCAAAATTTGATTTTTAAAAATAGGATTTGGCTCCTTAATTTTTTAAGATTTTATTTACTTATTGAGAGAGAGAGCAAGTAAGAGCGAGTACAATCAGGGTGAAGGGCGGAGGGAGAAGCAGGCTACCTGCTCATCAAGGAATCCAATATGGGACTCAATCCAGGGACCCTGAGATCATGATCTGAGTGGAAGGCAGACCCATAACCAACTGAGCCACCCAGGTACCCCATTGGATTCAGCTCTTTTATCTTTTTTTAGTTACTTCTTGTTTATTAGTGAGCCTTCTCTTATAGTCACCTCTCTTTGCTGACATACTTTCAGTTCTATAGAGTTTTGGGGCAAAAGATATTAGAAAAGCAAGTAAATCACCACGATGTGCTATATATTACATTTGCAAAGAATTCCTTGGGCAAGAGCTCTAGACTAATAAATGAGAGCATGTGGATAATTTAGAATGGTTTTCTTTTTAGAACCAATTGCCTACGAATTGAAAAATTCAAAGTGCTTTTTTCATGGCGTTATCGTTTGAATTAATTTAAAAAAAAAAAGCACTTCATTTAGACCTATTTCTGTGTCTTCTCAATTTGCTCTCTGGAGAAAGAACTGGAGAATGTTGCACTTTGGGAAAAATTCAATTAAGTCAGTTCACAATGGAACATCAGAAGATAAAATTCTTTGGGCTGATCCTTCTTGGAATTTCCTGTGGAAACAGACAGGAGGTGAAGGTCTGCAGCCAGCCCTCCGTCTGCAGAGCCCCAACTCCCCTCCCAGGTAAGCAGGAGCAGAAAGACTGGAGGAAAGAGGCTAAGGTCAAGATCACAATTCATTCTCTTGTTTTAATGCAATTTTGACTTGCTAAAAGGTATGAGGTTGTCACTAGCATTAACATTTTGAGCCTTAGGCAGTCAGATCTGAGGGCTCATTCTGTTCAATTCATAGTGTGGATTATATTTCATAATGTTGCTAGGACTTGATTATTTGCACATCCTAGAAGGTATGGCTCCTGCTATGAACATTTAGGGAATTGTTATAGAGCTCTGAACGCTGAACAGATAATTACTATTGGTAAATCTCATAGAAATAAAGAAACAATTCTATAATCATGGTTTTGGAATTATATATTTGCGTGAGTATCATGCCAGCAGTTTTTTGACTATCATGGCAAGCACTGAAAATGGAGAGGCACAGAGAACTATTTGCGCGCTTTATAACATTGCAGGTTAGCACGGTGACAAATAAAAGTTATTCAGACCATATAGAAACATATATACTTTTCTCATCTATTTACAGCTTTACAGATAGATACAGATGAATAAAGGACCCCCCCCCATAAGACATAATGACCACACACAAAGTGTTTGTAAACATTAATGTTAACTTCTGGACATACATTGATTTTTAAACACATCCTTTACTTTAAATAGCTTTGATTTTCTGTCTAGAAGACAAAAGAGAACATTAATAACTATCACTTACTAAGTTTACCTAGTTGAATGTTAGCGCTTCTAAAAACGAGTCGATATTCATTACTTTTCCACATTGGAAGATTAAAGGAATACACGATCTTTTGAAACTGAAATTCTCAGAAATGTCAAGAAAATATTTTGCTCCATCTCACTTTAAGAGGAACTGGATGAAGATCATAAAAGCCTTTTGATCTTAAAGGGAAAGGCTGTTGGTATATAATGTAACCCAATTAATCAGGACCTGCTTAATTTGGAATCTGTAACACAGTAGATATGAAATGTGTTCTGTTGCTTTGTAACTTGCTTAAAAAAACACACATGGGGGCGACTGGGTGGCTCAGTCGGTTAAGCGTCCACCTTCGGCTCAGGTCATGATCCCAGGGTCCTGGGATTGAGCCCTACATTGGACTCCTTGTCAGTGGGGAGTCTGCTTCTCTCTCTCCCTCTGCTGCTCCCCCTGCTTGTGCACGCTCTCTGTCAACTAAATAAATAAAATCTTAAAAGAAAATGTGTCTAACATGAACATAATAAAAATGAGAAGAGGCTAAAATTCATTCCTAGAGTTACGCTGTGCGGTGAATGGAGGTCCTGCTTATTTGAACATAGTGTAGCCCCACCATGGCCAACACACGTGTCCAAGGAGTTTTCCTTGTACTTCCTTGGCACTGCATGGCAATTCATTCAGCTTAGAGTGAAGGAAGACACAGCTTTATTAGTAAAGTTGAATCAAGAGTGGAAAAATGGTCATAGCCTTTCTTGGTCCCCAGAGAAGAAAGCCTTTTCCCTAATTTTTGGTTTTGTTTCTTAGGATAAATTCTAAGAACAAGGACTATAGCCACATAAAGGTTAAATGGAGGACTACAGATTGAACGTTGCCATTCTAAGGCACCTTTCAATTTGCTCCGGTACCAAATCCCTGGGAAACTTATTATGTGTCAGAATGTCATGGAAAAAATTCAAATACCAAAGGGTATAAAAATTAACAATTGAAATGCATTTCCTGAATTGGAAGGGACAATATACTACTTTTAGAGACAAAGCTTAGGACTTGTTCAAGTTAAAAAATGACTAGAGTAAAATTCTAAAGTTTTTGCAGCCTTATTTGATACTATTTGGCTACTTTGATTCTATAATAAGATTTTAGCAAGCCTATAAAAATGTTTAAATTTTTTTGTTGGTGGTGTGCTTCCAGGATAGATAACTGATAGCTTATGATATTCAGATTATAGGTCAAATCTGATACTTTACTGCACACTTAGGGGAAATTACTTTTTGAATAACACCTAGTATGACCTTCGACTCCTAACAGGGCAGCAGGAGTTCAGATACAGAATTTACACTTTCAGAGTGACCAGAATACATGATTTTCACTTGCTTTGAAATGACTCCATAAATACAATTTCAAAATGTATTTCTTCATCATACCACAAAAAACTTAGCAATAAATTCCAGCATCCTTAGGTGTTTCAAAGAGAACAAACTATTCTTTTTTGTTTGGTTCATCAAAAGATTATTATAGCATCTCTAGTATATGGAGAATGTTACAGAACGTAGAACACATTTCCTGTGTGTCTCCAATAAAAGAGAGATTTCAACATACTGTACTAACTTTTTCCTTATTCCCTTATAACTTCAGCATAACTAAAAAGTTAACTTGAGTAAGGTAACTCAATGCAAATTAAATATGATGCTAGCAATAAGCTGCATACGAGTCTAAAAGCAGATACGGGAGTTTCTTCAAAAATAGGATTAAGCAGTGTTTTGAATTGCCTAGGAACAACTCTCATGGGACACTGTTGTAGAAATAATGATACTGAGTTTGAAAACATTTTTCTTATGGAAAAATCACAAGTTGCAGCTTGCCACTTATGTTACCCATTGTCAGTTTGGTGATTATCCTTTAAATGAATATCCATTTTTGTGTAGACTCCAGTATTTCCAACCTTCAAGAAACTGTTCTGGTGCCCAGAATGGTCAATTGCCAGATTATGGCAAATATCTTCCAGTGAGGTGCTTGCTTCTCTGAGAAAACAAAGAAATTACTTCACATCTGGATTTTACTGCGACGAACTTTTTTTTTTCCTTAGACGAACTTTAACACAGCACAGGGGAAAAAAAAAAAACAAAAAACAAACCCAAACTCAAAACCCTATATATTTATTGTTACTGGCTAACCCACAAGGTGGCACTAAAGAGAAAAGTGACAAAAGTGATCACAGGCAACTTTTATACTAAATCAATTCTGAGAACTAAACCTATTTCATGAAATGATTATCCACATTTTAATACGCTAATAACGCAAAACATAGATATTCAAGTTCATTGCTTTTTCCCTACAGACTTTTTGGAGTAAAGAAGTTTCATTTAATCAAGTGGTTGGTTATTTTCCAAAAGTCAGTAGTTTGAATATTTCTGTGTAGTTCTTCTATAGGGAATTTCCACCTCCCCTCACATTCAGACTCCATGACCACTGTATGGTTATAAATTATGAACACTTCTTTTTTATGTTTATACAATGCCTAGCACTTACATATAAATATAAATGTAAAAAAATATATTCTTAATAGAAATGTAAAGAAAACTAACATTATAGTATTTATAACAATAGTTTATTTAGACTTTTTGTATTTGTAGTAATAGCTTATAAATAACTTTTTTAAAGCACCAAGGAAAAGGCACTTTAGTCAAAGACTAATTGTTTAAATTCCAAGCATGATTCTTGAACCCTGAAGTACAGAATTTCACCTAACTTTCAAGGCCAGGAGGAGAGTACTCCCTGGATGTGAATGCAGAAATGTTCTTAGAAAACCATGTATAGAGAAAGAAGAAATGGTATGACACTGGCATAGCCTTGATACATCACCCTAAAAGGAAAGATGAATGGGGGGGCCTTAGTTACAATGCTGCATGGGAGAAGGAAACGGCTCTGGGAATGAGCAGGGAGAAGGTGTAGACCAAAAAAAGAGAGCTATTGTTCAGTTCATGGTCGAGAGAAAGGGTCTTCACGCACAGGCCTAAAATGTGAAGGGAAATATTAGGTGTCATCTTTTTTTCTTAGTTTCAAAGCAGGAATTCAATGAGTTCAAAAATAATGCTATTTTAATTTTTACTATTATTTCATTAGATTGTGTGAAATATTTTTCTAGCAGAAATATTTTCCAACAGAAGATGTGTTTCTCACCTGAAATAATTGTCTTTGACTAGAATACTGACTCAGCAAAACTATGGATTATATATATATGTTTTATATTCTGTGATCAAAAATTAAAAACACTGTAGATCAGAATCAGCTTTTAAAAACTCACAAGTATTTGACCCCAGGATTAGTGATATTTCATTATCTAAAAGAGAAAAACTTCATTATATTTCTCCTAATTTATGAACTCACGATGATCATTTGCTGCTCAAATTTAAGAAAATATTGTAACTACCTCATTGAAAAAGCTACAGTGATAAACATTTATATATCATTAAAGTGTAGGTGTAGAGAGGAGCAGTCAAGGGTAGGAAGTGCAATTTTAAGAGATAAATAATATATTTTATTGTTAAATGGAAGAGGGTAAATAAATGATTGGAAAAGAGAAAAAAACATGTATCAGGAGGTACATATGGAAGAAAAAAAATGGGACATTTTATGTCTTCATGAGACTTTACATTAATATTGATATGTGTGCCTTTGAAGCAGATACTTTTTATGGTTTCAAAGAGGTGAGGCACCCTTCAAATCATGTAAATTTGAGTTGTCAAATAAGCCTGGGTCAAAGATACATTTTTTTAATGCATTCAAGAGCTAAGATTTCTAAGGCATATAAACTGCTGGTTCTGCAGTATGAAAATAAGCTATAGTCAACTCTTTCAACTACTTGCTTCTCAATCCAGGATGAATAATGCGCTCCTTTTCTCTTTGTCATTATTTTATAAAATTGTAATTATTATTCTACTCAGGGTCATACTACATTTTCTCTATTTATTCATCAATTTTATTTTTAAAAAGATTTTATTTATTCATTTGAGAAAGAGAGAGAGAGTGTGTGCATGATTGGAGGGGAGGGGCAGAGGGAGAAGGAGAAGCAGACTTCCAGCTGAGTAGGGAGCAGGACATGGGGCTCGATCCCAGGACCCAGAGATCATGACCTGAGCCAAAGGCAGATGCTTAACAGACTGAGCCCCTCAGGCACCCCTATTCCTCTCATTTAATAAACACTCACCGTGGCATTTATCACGGGCCAGGCACAGTACCCTGCAAAGAGGGTGGAGATCATGGCTCTTTGGTTCCATGCTATACCTCTAGCACTCTGCCTGGCACTGACTTCCCAATTTGTGCAGCAAATATTGATTATGCAATTGGATAGTTTACATCTGGCTGATTTTTCAGACATTAGTAGGGCATACTGGTTAAGTGTATAGGTGATGAAGTAACATTGTCTAAATTGGAATTCCAGCTCTGCCACCTGCTAATTAAATGCCTTCTGGCAAGGTATTTCTTCTCGTTAAACCTCAGTTTCTTCATCTGTCAAATGGGGGAAGTAACAGCACCAACCTATGGGCTTATTTTCGTGATTAAATAAGATAACACCAAGTGCTTAAACAAATACCTGGTGCAAGATGAGCACTTGAAAAATCTTAGCTATGATTATTATTAATTCTTCCTACCATATTTATCTAGAAACACGGATTTGAACAACTTAAATTCACCGTAAAAGCTGTATTGGTATATTTACTATTGAGATTTCTTTTTTTTTTTTTAAGCTTTATTTATTTATTTGAGAGAGAGAGCGAGCGAGCGCAGGGAGAGGGGTGGGGTAGAGGGAGAGGGACTCTTAAGTGAACTCGCTCACTGGGGAGATTGGAGCACGATGAGGGAGGGGCTTGATCTCAAGACCCTGAGATCATGACCTGAGCTGAAACCAAGACTCAGAAGCCTAATCGACTGAGCCATCCAGGTGCCCCTACTATTTCGATTTCTTGAGCTACTAGACAAATTGGGTAGGTCAACAGAAGCATATCTGAAAAGTTACCCAATTTCTATTCTGTTTGCAGAATTTGGCATATATTATGTTTTCAGGTTTCATGAATAAACTGTAAACATTTCCATGACACATTTTTTTGCCTTTTTATGGAATTTTCTTACTGAGATGGTAAACCAAGGAGCCCACAGTGAGCACTGAAGAGTTTTAACCTAATGTTAGAACACACAAATAACAATACAGCCTTCTTGAGATCCTAATTCTCTCCTCTCTGGATATAACATTTAATGCTGGAATGGGAATGACACTATGGGTATTTGGTTATACTTTTCTTTATATTCGCCATCTAGAGAGGTTCTTTCTGTGCTGTAAGATTTGTTCTGTTTTGGTGAAACCGTAATTATTGAGATTTTCCTAGGACTGATAACATGTAGTAATAGGTTAGGGAATGTTTTCTTTTTAAAAAAATATTGATAATTTTACAGATTTTATGTGAGAGAGACATAATCAAATTTAGATATAATTTCCTTTCAGATGAATATTTTTACATAAATAGAAGTCAGACAACTAATAGTTAAATCAAGGTGTTAATTGTACTTGGTGTACTTGGCAAACTATAGACATCATGAAATTACACTGTCTCAATGATGGCTAATTTTAAACAATTCTCCTCTTTCCCTCTTTAAGATCTTCTATCAAGAAGAGTCTTTCTTATATGAAACCCCTCAGCAATGTCAGCAGATAGAGTGATAAGATGGTATGAAATTCTGAAATGACACAATATAAAAATATGAATAAAGTTTGCTATAAGGTGTGTTTCCTCAAATTAAAAATTTCATCAAATTATCATAGTCTCCAGGCGCCGGGCTGCCTCAGTCAGTAGAGCACATGACTCTTGATCTCAGGGTTGTGAGTTCAAGCCCCACGTCAAGCATGGAGCCTACTTAAGAAAAAATTATCAGAATCTCAAATTTCAAACTGCCTTTTTATAATTGCCACATGGCAGCACCACTTCAGCTGGTTAACAGACTTCTGCCATTCATTGTCAGCACTGGTCTCTAATTGTGTGGGGTCTTCAGCAACACATCCCACAAAGAAAATATATCTGTTCAGTTCACTACCAGGGTGGTGGGGCTTGTTTTCTCCCAACACCATCCCCCTCCCATGTTTTTGCTAATACGATGTATTCTTATAAAGTCTCTTTACCCACTGAACTTTGAGTTTTTTTTTTTTTTTAACTTTGAGTTTTTATCTGAATTTTTTTTTTTGGCTTCTCAATAGAGAAGATTAATTAAAAATCACTTGAAAGCATAAGAGACTAGTGTATTAGCTTTGGGATTTCTTTCATAGACTTTGAGAACCAGAGGAGACCTCTGAGCTAAGCGTCTAACTCCAACACATTAACACATCAAGAAACTGAGTTATAAAGTAACCAGGTTAAGATACTGTAGTGAGGTGAGTGCAGAGTGGGATTTAGTCCTTTCTTCTGAGCCACATGCTCAGAAGAAATGAATGGTGCTTCTGCTTCTGAGCATTCTTCATGCTCAGAAGAATGAGCCACATCCTCATTCATTTTGGATATGAGGTGCTAATCACACTTGAAGGACTCAGCACTTAAGGACACTTAAGTTGTACCTCTTGTACAAACCAGAGTGAAAGAAAAAAAGCAGTTTTGGTGTCAACAAAGAGTAAAGACTCTGGAACAGTACATTTACTGAAGATAGTTCATTTTGATTATTTACAAGACCAAAGGGTAGATTTGAATTAAACATAACTTCTGCTGGCCTCGTGATAAAATGTTCACACTTTTATAAGTCCCTAAATCAAATATGGCTACAGAATGACTTTAAAGACAGTTGTTAGCTAAAGAAATAACCATAAAATTCTCCTAGCAATAAATGTATTTCTAAGAGAAGTGTCAGGCACTTTGGAAAGTCTCATCCCACTAAATGGCTCTAGCATTTAGCAAAGTCAAAACTAACTCCAATTTAGTGATCGACAACACTGAAGGCAACTTCTTTATGGAAATATTAGTGAGTCATCTCTTCAATATTTTTGTCACGTACACAATCTGAACTTTTGCCTCTTTTTTTTTTCTTCCTTGGTTTGAGGGAAGAATGGACATTCTCTAGAAAAACAATATTAAAAAAAACTATTCACAAAGTACTTGCTTTTCAGGGGAAGGGTGCTATATACCTTCAGAAATTAAAAAAGAAAGACTTACTGGAACGCTTTTGTAACATTGATAAAAGAGGAAAAATATTTACCCACTTGACATGATACTGAGTTTATTGGATAAAGTTACATTTTAAGGGAATCAATATTTTAATAAGCTGTGTCCACTCTGTGTTAATAAGCTTGGGTCTGCTCTACTTGGGTCTCAGAAAAAAAACCCATCTACTAATTTAATCATAGGCAGTAGTGACTTTGCTACTTGGTAAACATATACTTAAATTCCCAAATATTTGACAGTTACCTTGTAGTAATTTTCAGAAGCACATATACACCTCAATAAAATACAAATAAGATTTTAAAAAGTCTTTCTTTTTTGAATCTTTTCTTGACTAATATCACTTTGGAGGAAGGTCTTAGAGATTCCTTAATGGATTAACTCTTCATTTAGCTAGTGATTCTAAAACTTCTTGGCGTTCTAGGCCCCTCTGAAAATCACAGGGAATTGAATCCATGGATTTTAGGTCAAAAATCCTGACTTGTCAGATTAGCCCCTTGAGGTCAGGGAAGTCTGGTGACATCCTAAGGGTCACAGTGCTTTTTGCCTGCCTGTACTATATTTCCTGATTCTGTCAAAACAAACTAACAAATCCCAACTCCTCAACTCTTAAAATGCATACAGCCAGATACATATGGACAGCAAGAGCATGGAGATTTAAAAACAGAGCAGAAAAAAGTAACTTGAACAGAATGTGGCATTTCCCTTGGTCTGTTGCTAACGGCCCACATACAACATGCTTAAAAAAAAAAAAAATCCTACCCTGGCGCTTCTTTTCATCATCATTTAAAAATGATTCAAATGGACCTTTAGAATGTATGACATTGGGATTGTATCCCATCTGGGGATAAATAGAAAAGAGCTTCATTGAGCAGGGCTGTGTTTTCAGTGGTTGTCAGGCTAAAGTTGATGTGTATTCCATCTCATCTGTTTGGTCATGCTTTTAAAGCCAAACACAATATTTTCGTTGTATATTTTCAGGACATGTACAAAGCCAGGAGCATTTAACATTCCTTTTTGTAAGAAAAATAGGTATGGACATGATTTTTAAAATGCCTTCAGGATTTGAAGATGTGAAAGAAACATGTAAAAAGAAATTACTTCTTTTTATTCTTTATTTTTATTCTTCATTTCTTCTTCTTATTATTCTCTATTGTTCATTTTTTTTCATTGATTCTGAAGTCCATCACACTTTGTTTTATTAAAAACTAGAGACTCCTGCCTCTTAGTTGTTACCTTTGGGGTGGCTGTTTTCTGAATATTATTCCAGTTCAAGTTTTTCACACAAATCCTAAAGGTTGCATATCCCATATACTCATATGCACTCTGCACTGTAAAACTTCAGTAAACTTAGAAGTCCGTAACCAGCCAGCAGTCTGTGAACCTTTTGATGCTCCTGTTATCAGCAAAACTTCTCTTGATAACTGTTCTAAAAAAGTTCAAACAATTTTCCTGATAACACTAAAGACTGCAAAAAAGCAAGTGTGGCTGGGTGAAGAGAAAAACTAATCAATCATGGAATATATTTGTTTGCTGCTCTAGTGAGTCCCCTGTGATGGGGCTCAGATCCCCAGCTTCTCTCAGTCTCAAGTTTTTGGTCCTGGATGTTACACTGCATGTAGGCATTAGATTTTAATCATTTCCCCAATCTATAAATAGAACTTATTCATTGGGGGAAAATACTTCTTTTATTTAGCCTTTCCTTTCCTTTCCTTCTGGGGATTCTTATACTTCATTGCTAACCCTTATTTTCATACCGAACACCTGGACTCACCACACAGTAAAATATATGTAGTCAGGCTTTGGATAATTTGTTTCAATTTACATACAATCCTCCAAATCCTCTGGCGAGCCTAATGTGAAATCTGATACAGGCACGTCTCCCCAGCAGGATCTTCCTTTTGCTCTCGGTGTTAATAGGCAAAGGCTCCAAGGATCCCTCCCGGGAGGCGGGGTGAGGCTAAGGAGTCAGGGGAAAAAGGGAGACTGCCGGGTTGGCTGCGCTGAAGATTTACAATGTACTTCTTGCAGGCGGCTCAGCAACCCCCTCTGTGGCTGTGGGTGTCTGGTGTGACAGAGCGGAGAAAAGCTCTCTAATCTCCCAGTGCCTGCCTCTGCCGCTCAGCCGCTCCCCTCCCTCCCGCCTTCCCTGCCTCCTCGCGCTCTCTAGCTCTCTCCCTTGCCTTTCTCGGGGAGTTTCAGTCCCTGAATGCAGTCAGAGTAGCCTTGGCAATCTGGACCTGGAGAGTGTGTGTACACACAGGCACACACGCGCACACACATGCACACGCACTCGCACACACGCACTCCGGCTCTCCCCACAGGGATACCGAGCAAACCCGGAGCATCATCTACCTGAAGGGGATGGCCCGACCGGACTCTTCTGGCTCACTTGTCATCCCCGGAGGTCAGAGCAACGTCGGAACGAGGGAGGCTCGCTGTCCGGTCTGCAACCTCAAGCCGTTTGCCGCCACCGCTGCTTAAAGTGTCCCGGGTGGAGGAGACGGCTTCTTCAGGGCAGCTTCCCGGCGCAGCTCTGCGGCCCTGGGACTTCGCCCGCCTGTCTTCTTCCCCGGCTATCCTCTCGCTCCCGGCTGCGGAGTGCACGGCTCGGGCGCCTCCGCTGCTGCTGCCGCTGCGAGCACATCCCACCCAGAGGACTGAACGCCACCGCTGGAGTGGGGAGAGAAAGCGGAAGCCCTAACTTCCCTCTCCACCGCTCCCAGTCCTTTCTAGCCGAGGACCCGTTGGAAGGCTCCCGCGGAAAACCAGGCGAGAGCTGGGCGCAGGGGAGGGCGAGCCCGAGCCGCAGGCGCACAGGGGCGGAGGCAGCATGTGCCCGGGCGCCCCGCGCCGGCCGGAGAAGTAGCGCGCGGTGGGGCGAGCCAGACGCTCCCTAAGTTAGGCGCGTCCCAGAGCTCGCCGCCCCGCGCCTCGGCCACCAGTGTCCGGAGAGAGGCGGGGCTGATGGGGGGCGCCGAGGTTGCTGTTGCCTGCGGCCAGAACCTGTCTTAAAAGAACCTGGGCCGGCGTCTCCAGGGTCCCAGCTGGCGTCGCGCCCTCCGCCCGCGTGCGCTCTCTGATGCCTGCGCCGGCGGGGGCCCGGGTGGCCCGCCCGCGGGGGGTGCCGGAGGGGGCGGGGGAGGAGGAGGAGGCTGTGTGATGGCCCTGGACGGCGAGCGGGGGGAGCAAGAGGAGGAGAAGAAAAAGAAGAAGAAGAAAAAGAAGAGGAAGAAGAAGAAGGAGGAGGAGGAGGAGGGGGCTGAGAAGGGCCGCTCACCCTTCGCGGCCACCATGGGGGAGAACGACGCCGCGCTCCGGGCCGGCGGCAGGGGGCTCTCGGACCCGTGGACGGACTCCATGGGGGTGCGACCCCGCACAACCGAGCGGCACATCACGGTGCACAAGCGGCTCGTGCTGGCCTTCGCCGTGTCCATCGTGGCGCTGCTCGCCGTCACCATGCTCGCGGTGTTGCTGAGCTTGCGCTTCGACGAGTGTGGAGCTAGCGCAGCGCCGGGCGCCGACGGCGGTCTCGCCGGCTTCCCGGCGCGCGGGGGCAACGGAAGCCTGCCGGGTTCCGCCCGGCGCAACCACCAGGCTGGCGGGGACTCCTCGCAGCCCGAGGCAGGCGGAGAGGCCACCCCCGGGACCCCGTCCCCGCCGCCGTCGGAGGAGGAGCGGGAGCAGTGGCAGCCGTGGACTCAGCTGCGCCTGTCCGGCCACCTCAAGCCGCTGCACTACAACCTAATGCTCACCGCCTTCATGGAGAACTTCACCTTCTCCGGCGAGGTCAACGTGGAGATCGCGTGCCGGAACGCCACCCGCTACGTCGTGCTGCACGCCTCCCGGGTGGCTGTCGAAAAGGTGCAAGTGGCCGAGGACCGGGTGGCCGGGGCTGTCCCCGTGGCCGGTTTTTTCCTCTACCCGCAAACCCAGGTCCTGGTGGTGGTGCTGAATAGGACCCTGGACGCGCAGAGGAATTACAACCTGAAGATCATCTACAACGCCCTGATCGAGAACGAGCTCTTGGGCTTCTTCCGCAGCTCCTACGTGCTCCACGGGGAGAGAAGGTAGGGAGGGAGGCGGTGCCCGGCACCGCCCCACCCAGCCAGGCTGCTCGAACGGCTGGGCGGCTGGCGCCCCGGGGGACCGGGTTGGCTTCCGAGACCGAAAAGCGAGGGGTGGGTGAAGGAGGGGAAGGTGGGGGGTAGGACCATCACCCAGAACCCCTGGGGTCTCCCAGATGCCCGGGCTTTCACTGCTGTCGACTCCACACACTGACCAGCGCCAAAGGGTGAATGCCACCCCATCCTCTAGTCTGGAACGCCCTCCCGTCAAAGTTCCTTAGCCAGCAAGGCGCACAGCAATTTTTAAAGGGTAGTGTGAAATCTGAGCGATGCCAGGGTAACATCGAAAGCCTGCCAAGATACCGTGAAGGGAAAATGCTCGCGGGGTCAAAGGCCAGGGCTGTAGCACGTCCAGGTAAGATGGCAGTGCAGGGCAAAATCCTTCCCTCCCCCTCAGCATGCCCCCCTTGCCCGCTCTCTGGCAGGCACAGAGCAGAGAGCTTTGGCTACATGAAGTTTTCCAAAACTGCAAGTTGAGATTCGGAGCAATAAGAGCAAGTCCAGGTGACAGACTCAGGGGGAAGGCGGCAGGGGTCCGGGGGAGGCTGCCATGGCCAATGCTAGTGAGAAATGTTCTTGCAGGTGCTGCCAGCTCTCTTGACACAGACACAGAGTGATTTTAGTTTTTTGTTGTTGTTCTTGAGTTACTGCCTATGGAAATGACTCCAGTGGTGAAAAGAGGGAAAGCTAGCCATCAGTCTCAAATGCCTTGTTAATGAGTGCCTTTGATGCTTTTTAGATTGGGGCGTATTTTATTTTATTTATTTTTTTCTCAGAGGCTGTGGGGTTTTTCACAACTTCTTCAGATCTCAGATTTCGGAGTCAAACAGAAGTGGGTTCGAATCCCAGATGCAGCGCTAGCTGCGGTGAAGGCTGGAAGACACTGATGAATCTAAGTCACCAGCTAGTGCTTATCCAGCAAAATGTATTAACTTAGTCCCACAAGAACCCTATGTGGAAGGGGCTGTCCACACTTCCTGTATTACAGATAGGGAAATGGAGGCACAGAGAAGTCAAGTAATTTGTCACGTAATGAGCATAATGACAGAGCAGGGATTTAGACCGAGGCAATTTGGCTCCAGAGCCCATACTCTTAGTTTTAACTGGGTGACAATAATAGTAGTACTCATAGGATTGTTGCAGGTATCCATGAACAAATGCATTGTAAAGCACTTAACCTTATGTCTGGCATACAGAGTGTCCACTGTACATATGAGCTGTTATGTGCGTCCTGGGGTGGTCAGCACTCAAGCATTATCATTGAATGGATAAACAAGTGATTTTTGCTTTTCGCCCTGATCCGTTGCATTTAAAACAACTTTGATTAATTAAATGAAGATAGGGCCAGCAAACAACTGAAATGAACTTAATAAAGAAATTGACAACCTTAGAAGTAGAGGCAGGTTGAAGATTAGCAATGATACCCCCGGCAAAGCCTCTTCTGTTCTCAAATGATTTTCCCAGTAGCAGAAAACTGAGGCTCACAGCATCCCAGGTGCCTGAGATCAGCCCCAGGTGCCTGAGATCAGCAGGTTTGTCAGTGAAGAGGTGAGGCTTGAACTTTGGTTTTCTGATGGACCAAGGCTTGTGGTGGCTGGAAACTCCCAGAAGAAGTTGTTATTGTATAGGAGGCTGGGAAATTTCAGTGTGTTATGGGAGAACACAAAAGTTTCATTATTTATATAGTGCTATGAAGCAACCTCAGATAAATTTTCTAATGCTTTAGTACTTGTGTGATAGTTAAAGCCTCCTACAAGTGAATGTATAAATTATTTACTTTCAAACTGCTAAGATCAGGTGTGGATAATTTAAACCCTCTTGTGCCACTTCCTTTAGCATATTCTAAACAATACAGAATAAATATATTTTTTAAACCCACTGTCATATCAAATATGGGGGGAAAGGCATAGAAGGCAAATTTGCATGTTGTGTTTGGAAACAAGCTTATGTCAAAATGTCAATAGTGGGAGTTGCATATCACTGATAAATCTTGCTCTGGTGAAATACATATTTCCAACAAATCCTGTTTTTTGAGCCATGCCAAAATTGTTGGAACTGAGCTTGTTTTGGTCAGTGTATTCAAATTAACAGGACTCTTAAAAAGACCAGATGTTTCTGCTTGACCCATAACTGTTTTCTTGTACCCCTAGTGCATATTTGTGTTCAAACTCTCTCCTTCTGTTTTCTCCCAAAGATGTAAATGACTTGGTTGAAAGTTTAACCTAGAGCACATGTGGCTATATTCTGCATCCCAATAGAAAATCTGGATTCAATATTTCTGGAGCTCTCAGGATGGTTTTGTTTCTAAATAGTATCTGAGAGAAAGTCCTCCTTTCTCTTCCTTTTTTTTTTTTTCCCTTCAGTACCAGCGTGAATATGATAATTTCTTGAGTGTTTCTAACTGGAGTTGATATGGCAAAGTAAATCTCTGTTCACAATTATGTGAACATTACATCTATTAAATCTTTTTTGTGTGTGTGTGTGTTACTGTGGCTACTTGGAGAATTTTTAAAACATACCAATGTCCGGAACTCAGTCAGGTTTGGACTTTGGTGATGATTTCGTCCCCAAAATGCTCTGTAATTTGATATTTTAAAACACTTTCCAAGAGAACATACATGTGAATTCTAAATTTTTATTTGATTAATGATTAAATATCATGGTCTTTAGTTAGTTGTAGGTTTCGCCAAGTTAATTATTGGATAATTTTTGTGATAAAAATATTTATTCTGCCAATGAGGAGTCACAGAGAGCAACTGGAAATATTTAAAAGAGTAGTACTACAATTCAGTCCACCTTACTTAGCCTATATGGGGACATTAATACCCAGGAGTCATTCTGATTCTTTGGTTTACTTCTCGGAGGTCTGAGAGAATTTGGGTGAGGACAGGAAAATTAGATCTCACTATTGCTGTATGCCTATGACTCTTGGAAGGTTTTATCTCCCACAAGGTATTGAATGAGACCTGGTTTTGTCCTACATAGAGCACTTACCTTTCCTGGTTCCCATACTGCACTGGAGAAAGGTAGAGGACGGACTTTCCCTTGAAACCCAAGGGTCTTCTACTTTCAGTTGATAATTCAGGTAATGGGAAATTCACCACTTGTTGAATATTGCAAATAAATAAATTCTCTTGAGTTTGAAATGTTTACACGCAGCGGTAAATTATCTCCATTAGGCAGAACACATACTCATTTTTTCCTCAAGTTGGTGCATAGCAGGCAGATAAAAAGGCTGTGTATTTATGTCATAGTATACTACAGTAGAATATACTTGTTTAGAATTAGGTATATGTTCATTTACCTGAAGTAATTGCTGTTTTTGGGTAGCCAGATGGCAAGCATACCCATGTTCAAAGTAGGGTACCTTAATTTAGAACCAGATGGTTGGATTGAAAGAAGAAATTTACTCAAAGTAAATGAATATTTTCTCCACCTTCAAAAAGAAGACTTTTTTTTTTTTACAAACTTTGATTGGGTCTACAAAATACCACAGTTACAGAAGACAAATTAAAAATGGGTGGTCTTTTTCTATAAAGGATTATTTTAAAGAGAAACCGTGATCTACAAATAAATTGGAAAAATAACATTGTGCTTCTCAAAGAGAACTGCAAAAAACTCTCGCAAAAATCTGGTGGCGAGAATAGAGGATTTTATGGACAGGCATTTGATCTTCTGTGGTATTAGTGTACATGGTTTGATGCCTTGTACTTTCCTGGACTGAATTAATAATCATGATATTTAATAAAAACTAGAAAACCACCACATGGCTTTTATATTGAAAGCAGCCTGATTTCTGTCGTTCACTCTGGAGAGGAGATATCTTTATATGAGCAAGTTAGAGTTTATGTCTTTTTGCTCCTCTACAGAAGGCTCTGAACTGAAAAATCTGTAAGAACCGGTTGTTTCTGTGAAAACTTTTTTTAATAGAATTCCTTAATGGACTTAGCTCATTGTTTTCCTGTCAGGCATACATAGCCATATGGCCAAACAGAGTCCCATGCTGAATTTTGGTCATAATTCAGAATGCCACCAGTAAACCAAATCTGGAAAATATTTTTAAAAAGCTTTGATCAGGGGCGCCTGGGTGGCTCAGTCATTAGGCGTCTGCCTTTGGCTCAGGTCATGATCCAAGGTTCCTGGGATGGAGCCCTGCCTGGAGCCCCCTTGCTCATTGGGAAGTTTGCTTCTCCCTCTCCCACTCCCCCTGCCTGATTCCCTCTCTCCTTGTCTCTTTCTCTCTGTCAAATAAATAAATAAAATCTTAAAAAAAAGCTTTGATCAATTAATAATGAATAATGGCTCATTTAGGTAAGAAAATCCATACAGTTGGTGTTCGTCTTGCCCTGTTTTTCATGGTGCCATCTAATTTGATTACCCTGGATAGTAATACAATATGTACTTCCTCTCAAAGGGTTAAATCAGTTTGCCTGTGTTTTTATGTATACAAAGTGCTCAAAATCCTAAATAGGGCCTATCTGCTCTAGATCTCTTTCAAACAAAGGTGGACCTGTGACTGGTTCTCTGGTATTTGTTTGGTTTGCAAAGCATGTTTATTTCCTCAAACCAGTTCTTGCCACTGGGTGTGGGGATGGGCTGGAGGCAGTTTGTTGAGGATGGGGACGTTTGTCCCTTTGATGACAAGAATAACACTCACTTTTTAAAGTTTCAGCTTCAAAGAATAATATAAAAGGAGCAGGGAAGAAATGAGTGATCTTTAATACATGAATGTTTTACAGTATGTAAGGATGGGGGTTCCTCTTCACCCCAAGCTCATTCTCCCACCCATCATCAATGACAGTCATCATCATTGTTGAAATTGCCCACTTCCTTTTAATTATTTGCCTGTCCTTTCCTTGCTTTTAGATTTGCAGTGGTGGCTGAGTTCCTCCAGAGTTTTTCAAAGTCCCAGGACTCTCAGCTTTTTGACACTAGAGAGTGGATGCTCTCTCCAGCAAGTAGAATTTTACTACATAGAAATTGGAAGAATATAAAGTTGCTTTCAACTTGATACCCCCCCTTCTCAGTTTCCTGGCCAATCTGGAATGATTTCCCACGGCCACGATGTATGGTGATGCTGGGAATTGGATTGGCAAGATTGAGTGGGGCTGAAGTGGGGTGAGGGGGCCCGGCTCACCCCTCCTGCCTTCCCTGCTTCTGAATAAATGAGTGGCTGTGTGGTAGAGGGAGCCCTAGCACTGGTTTTTCTGGGATGGTGTGAATTGATTTCCCCCAGTGTAGACCTAGGTTCACTTGCAGGGTCTTTCCCTATGACCACACAACTGGAAAAAAAAAAAAAAAATCAGAGGGTGGGTAGACAAAGAAAAAAGTTTTAAAATTACCACTTCTGGTTACTTTCCATCTCTTTTAAGAATAGTTTCAAGCTGCTTTTGGTTGTGTTGCTGGATGGAAGAAGATGTGTGTGTTTAGTGTGTCCAGGGACGCTGGATCCAGGCTGTCTGTGTTCATGACCTGACTCTGCCACTTAATAGCTTTATGACCCTGGCGAAATTTCCTAATTGTTCTGTGTCTGGTATCCTCATCTGGGAAATGAGGATAATGATACCCTGTTTCATAGAGATATTGTGAGGATCGCGAGTTAAGTAATAAAGCACTAAGAGCCATGTCTAACAATTGGTAAGCTAACAATGGGTATTAATATTATTGTGTTATTCCATGGCTGGAGATTTACTATTTGCGTTGGCACAAGGTCATATAGGGTCAGCATTCTTGCCTTGGGGTTTTTCCCTACTAGCAAGACAGTGGGGAAAAGGTCACCTTGGACATTCCTTCTATTGCTCCTTGTTTTTCCTCCCAAGCACAGTTCAAAAGACAAAGAGGATGAAGCAGAGCCTTTCCACCCTGAAGAAGAGAGCAGAGGGCAGCACTGTGGTTTTGCACAGCAAGAGAAGCCCATGCCTGGTCCGGGCACTGTGAGCTGGAGGGGGCTGAGAGAGAGGGAAGAGAGCGTGAAACAAAAGGAACGTACAACTCTCTAATTATGGTACTGCTGTCTATCAGCCATGAGAATAGGAGAGACCAGTGGCTGAAGGGCCAGGGGGATGCCTTTGTTGTCATTGGAAACCAGTGCATCAAATAGAAAAACCCAAGTACCAAGGGAAAGGCACACTAGTCATTAGCTATTGTTCCTAAGACTTCATCTGAGTTCTGACAGTAGCGGTATTTTATAATACTTACATAATGCTCTGCCTTCTTCCAATATGAAACAAATGAATCTCAGACACTAGTTTATTTATTCTTATGAGAACCTAATATTATGGCCTGCAAAGGTAATTTTACTGCATTCATAATACTCTTCATCAATGGTGATCAAGCACTCAGGACTCATTTTTGATAAGAGTATTTAGTACATAAATAGGAAAACAATTATGAATATTGTGCTGTGTTTTTATAACACGATTACTCACATATGCACCACTTCCTACATACATATTGCTGGCATTATTGCATTATGTTTTTAGTTTACTAGAATGGTTATTTAAAAAAAATAGATTACACGCTTGCTTATAGCACTGAATATTCAGCAGGAGTACTTTTCTTCTGAAATGGCAGAGGTTTAATGACTCATTGAAGTACATAAAAACACAGTCTAAACAACGACCCGTTTTAGCTTAAAATGTTTTGTCATTGAGTGATAATTTGCATTTTGATAAACAACCCTAACTTTAAATGGGACATGTGTAACTTCCATGACCTTGTAACTGGGTCCATCTACTGCAAACGGTGGAATGGTAACTAGATGTTCCATTGGAACTTTTCTTTAGGTCTTGGGAGTTTTTTTTAAGAGTCAGAAACTATTGCAACACCAGGCAAATTGCAAGTGCTATGGAAGGAAGCTTAAAGATCATTTTACGGTGCTCTATGTGTGGTGTGCATAGATGTAGTCCAGACGGAAACCTCTTGAATAGGGCACGCCATATGTGAGGTTCTCTTGATTTGGGTGGGTTCCACAGTGAAAAGTCATGAATCAATCTGAATGCTAATAGAGTCATGCAAATGTTGGTTTCCTCTGCATATTTTAACTTTACGAAAAGGCAAACTGAAAATAATGGAACAGAAATTGCTTTGTATCACATACAGTAATTTGTTGGCAATATCAACCAACGTTAATGCATTACTTCTGCTGGATCTTATCATAATGACTTGACACAAGTAGCTCGCCTAGTGAACTTCCGCAGAAATAAGAAGAAATCAATTCTCTGTATCCTTCAGAGGCAACACAGAGCTTTACGCCCTCCTTCTTAGCTCAACCAAAATGTCAAACGGGCAAGTTGTTAAGAAATAAAGTAATTTATTTTAGATAGAAGAGAATTAAAATACATGTATATTATTTCTATTTTTCTAGTTATGCTAAAGTGACATTCTTGGAATGACACTTCTAGGATGTCACTTTTGGAAGCGGCATTTTTTATGGTAATAGAGAGATTCATTAAAAGATAAAAATGATTTTGTTTAAAAAGCAGGAGAAAAACAGAAAACGAAATACTTGTCCCGATTACCTTCTGCCTCCTGCTGTTTTATATTACTTCTTGCTGCATTTACGTATTTCGTATCCATACTGTATATGAAAATGTTTTCTCTTTCTAATTAAGTTTTTGTATTTCTTCTATCTGGTGTCCTGCTACCACTTCAGACTTACTTTGAATTTACTCAAGACCCAAATTCATTATTTTCTACTCCCAGTCACCTTGTTTAGAGGCCTCTTTGATGTTTTTAATGATAGTAAACAGAAAAGAAGTCTCACTTCCACCAATTGAAGGCCATCCTAACATGCATCTGATAAAGGCAGAATGATATTTTTAGAATCCAGCAGACACTGTTGCCTGTTGAGGGGCCTGAGCCTTGAACTAGGTCTCTTGGTTAGACAGGGGAGTATTGAGGGTAGGAGAGGTGTTGGAGATGGACAGGCAATGCTGAGATCTGATAAAGCCAGGATCTGTGAGAGGACAGGCATAATACTGACTTAAGGGGTGCCTGGGTGGCTCAGTGGGTTAAAGCCTCTGCTTTCGGCTCAGGTCATGATCTCGGAGTCCTGGGATCGAGCCCCACATCGGACTCTCTGCTCAGCAGGGAACCTGCTTCCTCTTCTCTCTCTGCCTGTTTCTGCCTACTTGGGATCTTTCTCTCTGTGTCAAATAAATAAATAAAATCTATTAAAAAAAAAAAAGAATACTGACTTAATAAGTGAGTCGACACTTTCTTAAAGGCTTATTTCAGCTGCCTCACTTCTTCATCTACTTCTGACCTTTAAAATTCTACCCAGCCTTTAAGACCAATTCCTATGTTTCTTCCTTTGTGAGGTCTCTTTGGTTCCTAAGGTGGGTGGTTCTCAACTGGGTATTTGTGCCCCCTTTCCCCCCACTTTTGGTTGTTACAGCTGGGGTGGAAAGTGCTACTGGTATCTAGTGGTAAAGGCCCCAGGATGCTGCTACACATCCTACAGGACCCAGGTCAACCCCCAACAAAGAATAATTATCCAACCTGAAATAGCAGTGGTGTGGCGATTGAGAAGTCCTGCTTCGGGAGAATGTAATGTCTTCATACATTTTCTTTTTTTTGTCATGGCTTTTTGTAGAATACCTGGTTAGGTATTTGTTTAATTTCTTTTATTAGAATATCAACTCCTTGAGGGAAGGAAGCATATATATTTATCTTTTTCTCCTCAGTGTTGAACATTCAAGAATGATGATTAAGAGAAACAAATGCATGATAGAGCTATTTAGCAGTAGTGTAATTTAATATTTAAAAAAAAATCTCATCAAATTCAGGGAATATTTTATTTCTCAATTTTGTTCAGTTATAGGATCTTGAGCTTGGAAAAGACCTAAAAAGTAATCTAGTCCAATTGCTCTTTTTTTACCAAGGGACTTCTTTTGATTTTCTAAATACTGAATTGAAATTCAATTGCAATCGTCCTCAGTTGCCAGACTGTGAAATTGGTATTTCCTCATTTAGACATTATCAGAATATATGGTGGCCCTCTGTGCATAGATATATACTGTGTGTGTGAATTCATTAAGAATATTAATTGCAGGAAAAGGCACTAGATGATCTTTATATTCCTTTCAACCCTGTGAATCAGTGATTTAAATTGCTAGCTTTACTAACATATTTACTTACTATATAAGGCAAAAGAGAGTACACAACATGATTCTTCTGCATAAATATTTGATTTATGAATTGCTCATTAACCCAGGTGTATTAAATCTTCTACATCTAATAAATTCCTACCCATTAATTACCTAATGCCAAAGACACCTTTGATTTTTACTTAATGACTAATACATTCTAATTGCAGTCCTTTTGTTGAACTCTTGCAGAACTTTTCCCCCAATGTTATCAGTTGTCTACCTTATCGTGACCTTAAGGACAAAAAAGGTCATATCTTAAAAAAAAAAAAAAAATCCTACCATGTACCTGGAAAGCTCACACACAGCAGACATCTGTCCGTGGTGGAATGGGAGTTCTCAGATAACTCGAAAATGAAAAAGGAACACTCTTTACCCATATACGGAATCCTGTAGGTAACTTTTAAACAGCCCAGGAAAGAAATATCAAGCTCAGTGGACATTTCAATTTATAAGATGGAAAGATGAGATTCAAAAACATTTATGGGAGACAAAAGCATGTGAAGAGAAAATTGTAAATGGGTACTTTTTAACTAAAAGGACATTTTATTAAACTGACATTTCATTAAACAAAACTATATTACTATTAATAGAAAATCATAAGGAAAAATATTACCGTAGTACTGGAATTTTTGGAAAGAAGAACCTTTATTACCAATCATCAAATTAAAGCATTGTTTATAAATTATGGCTATTTTACTTTTCTTGAAATGTAATTACTTTTTACTCAGATGCAGAAAATGTGACTTCTAGACCCAGCTTTGCGCTAATTGCCAGTGTAACTTTGGACAAATCACTTAACCCTACTGGAATTACTTTTTCATTTTAGAAATTTATGAGAGCTGGACACTTTGTTCCTAAGATTACTTCCAACTTTAACCTTTTATTTGTCTGAAGATTTGTAGTTAAAACTTCTTTCCCATATATCATTTTATCATCTCGACAGCTTTGGAAGGAAAGCATAGAAAGCATTATTATTTTCCTTCTACTAATGAAAAAATAGGCACTAGCAGTTACCCAAGCCTCGTATGTGGCAACCCAGTACTGTTTCCAAGATAACTCCCCAAAATCCTCTTTCTGAGAGTCAGTATACAGTTAATCTTTAAAATGTCTTATTTTTCTCTATTTCAAAATTAACTTTTAAAAAAGTAGACTCTCAAGGATAAATGTAAGCTTCATAATGTTAAAAAGGTATAAACATTTACATCTGATGGATTGAGCCAGGGATAGCCAATAAGATTCAAGGCACCTGTCAACTCCTATTGATTGCTAGTAGCTGCCTGAAGTGTTATGCTGAGAATAATTTTGAGGCCAAGTTTGAGCTCAGTGGCAAAGTGTGCCATGTTAGATTAACCAGGAACATTATGGGTGATGGAGAGGGGGAGAGGTGGCAGAACTACTTATGGGGGAAAGAGTCTTTTAAAGAAATAACTTCAGCCCTCAGCCATGTTTTATGAAGGGTCTGATATTGACTTGCCTTGTATTGAGTTTTATAATTAATATTATCAGATATTAGATATGATATGAGAATGTTTTCAGATATCATATATCAGAGTCAGATATCAGATATCAGAATGTTTTCATAAATAATGGCTTCTTTTTCAAGTTAAAAGGGTGTCCTTACTTAGTTTGAGTATTTTCATTTGTAATCATAACTGTGAAAGAATGTAGAGGTTGTTTCTAGTTAGTTTTAATGAAATGCAACGTTGCAGCTTGATCTGAAAACTTGAAGGCATTAAATATATATATACATATATGTATGCATTGACATGTTTATTATATATTTATTATATGCTTTTGCTGGTATTATATTAGCAAAATAATACTGAAGTTATAATTTATGTAATAAATATGTATTGTGAGTCATAAAACTGATAGTCTCTGGATTAGTCAATACAAACATGTGTTAAACCACTCCAAGAAAGGTTAAAGACACTGTGAATCAGTGGCTGCTGTTTATTACTTGCCTGATGGTTGCTCTTCATCTTTCACAGAGATACGTGCTCAGTATCCTTTCTCCCCAATAAGCTCTATAGTACTTTTTAAAAGTTAGACTTGATTGTTTTCAAGCAATGAACACCTAAACCTTAGGGAAATGTAGTAGTCATCCAAGATGATATGGCTGAGAATGTTGTAAAGCCGGAATTTAGACCAACTTTTGTTAGGTTTCAAAGTCCTTAACAAAATCACATCACGTCTAGCTGAAATTTGAGGGCACAGATGTTTCCCACTGATGGTCTATATTCTACATATATCTGATGACATCTTTTGGATTTTAGTTTCATTATCTTAACTTACATACATTTAGAGGAGAAAGGGGGGGGCATACCAAATAGGAGAACTATTATTTTCCAGTATTTGCCAATAGGATGCCAATGAATTATTTTTCTGTAAAGTGTAATGTTTTATCTAATAAGCACTGGTCTGGGTTTAGAGATTTACTTTAATTGAAATAAAAACTTCCCCAAAGAATCTTTATTGTTGGAGAAATATATATGAATTATACTTTCATGCTATTCATGCACTTAAGTTTGGTTCAGAAGAAAGTACCTTGCAATTTGGCAAAATATGACATTTTATCAGCAGAAGCATGTAAAATGGTTATAACTTAACTCAAGCCATAAATGTAATTGGGAACGTCATTTTCTTTTTTCCAGATTCCTTGGTGTTACTCAGTTTTCACCTACACATGCCAGAAAGGCATTTCCTTGTTTTGATGAGCCAATCTACAAGGCTACATTCAAAATTAGCATCAAGCATCAAGCAACCTATTTATCTTTATCCAATATGCCAGTGGAAACTTCTGTGTTTGAGGAAGATGGATGGGTTACGGATCACTTTTCACAGACCCCTCTCATGTCGACATATTACTTAGCCTGGGCGATCTGCAACTTCACATACAGAGAAACTACCACCAAGAGTGGGGTTACAGTAAGTATTTTAAACTTAAATATGTTTTTGGATAATGTACACGTTGTACAGTAATCTAATTTCTGGATTAACAATGAATCATTTTTATTCTCTTCAAGACTTATATAGCTAAATTCTTTTGTTAACCCTTGGCGGGAAATTATTTTCCTGGTTTCTAGAGTCAGAGAGGAGTGAGTGTCTTTTCCATACCCAGCCCTCTTGTCCCTTTCACCACCTCCCCTGTCATCCCCATCCCTCTTCATCTTCTGAGTATTTCTGGAACAACTTTTGTCTGCTTTGGGAAATTGCTTTTTTTATGTGACTGGCAAAGCTGCTTCTCTTTATTGTGAAATATTTCAAATATCCAGAAAATCTAAAGCATAATGTAATAAACTCCACAAGCCTACGAGCCAGCTCTAGGGAACCTAAGCTTTTTACCATCTTTGCTCTAGTCTAATTTAGCTTTTGAGAAAGTAAAACATACTGGATAGAGTCGAAGCCCTCTGTGTGCACCTGCTTGATCTCATTACCTTGCCTCCTCCTCTAGAGATAACTATTGTCCTCAATTTGATGTTTGCCATCTCTATGCATATTATCGTGCAATCAAGTATGTGTATATATATATTTCTACGATAGATGCCATGTTTTAAAATTTCACATAAGTGGTATATATTACAGATATCATTCTGTAAGTTATTTCATTTTAATTTTTGATTTAAATTATGTTTTTGTGGTTTATCTGAATAGAATGGTTTGAGTTAAGATAACAAAATCTGTCATCCTCCTATAGATAAACATTTTAATTTTTCTGATTAACAGCAATGCTCAGTGAACATTTCTGTTCATGAGTTCTTCTGCCATTGTGCTAGAATTTCTGTAGGGTTATAAAGCTTTTCTTAGCCCATAATACCCAAGTGTATAGAAATACATTCTTAGGGGAGCATGATATATAGAAGCCTAGAGAAGACATGCTCTGCATTTAATTTATAATAAGATTCAATTGGCCTTTCTGTGATAACTATCATTTGTGACAGCATGGTGTTCCAAGCATTTTTTGCATGCTATTGTATTGCACTAGTCAGGTCAGGTCAGGCCATGCTGAGTTAACAGCTTCCTCCTCATTTCAATGGCTTACACAATAAATATGCATCTGTTTTAATTTTTATGTTGCCCCTAAAGCAAGGTATTATGGTTCTGTTTTTCCAGATGAATAAAGTAAATTGAGGTTTAAAGAGATTAAGTAACTTAACCAGAGTCAAAAAGTAAGTAAGTGATAGAGCTGCAAGACAAATTTATGTTGGTCTGATCCCAAATTTTGGGCTTCCCTCCCCCCCCCAAGTGCCCTGGGAACTCTGTTTTGTCATTTTAGCTGTATGTCTGTACAAGAATTCGAGTAATGATTCTCCCTATCTGGTGGCCGTTGTATTCAGGATTGCTTGAATGTAACAAAAGGAGTTAACAGAAATCTGTGTTCTTGTAGGAAGTTCATAGGTCCAAAACCTAAATTTTGAAAAATAGGTTTAGATCAATAAATTTTTCTCTGTGTTACTTTCAAGTTAAATCACTGTGGCACCTATTTAAAAAGTAAAATCTGCCGGCATAAAAAATTAATGCCATCACTGAAGAACTGTGTATAGTGAATTAATCTACATAATCATTAGAATTAGGTCCTAAATGCTGGCTGTAGAGGGCCAGAAGACATTTTGCTCTTCTGGACTTGTACTCATTTGATATGTTGAGTTCCTCTGATGTTTGTTGATGTCTCCTATGGATACTTCAAGGCCATACATGTTGGACCACACACAGAAAAGGAACACCAAGACAGCTCATTGACTTTGACATCTTCAAAAGTTGATGCTGGCTGGCTGTGCGTCAGCTTTCAGCATGGGGCACACTGGAACTGTTATTTCTAGTATGTTTTCTTTAAAGCATCTTAAAGGTGTTCTAAGCCCCACACAATTGAGCTTGTTGCTAAGTGACCCATATTTAAAACCAGACACCCTCTAATTATTTAAATGTGACTTTTTATTAGAGTTAAGAATCCAAGTAATTAGTAAACATTTTAAAATTCCTACTTAATAATTTTTATGTAGAAAAGATAAAACATGCTACCAGAGAACATCGAAAGGTCAACTGAAATAAAATTTTAGATTGTATAATCTGAAAATACTAAGGATAATAAAAAGGAAAACAAAATTGCCACTGGGAGCCCTTATTTATCAACTGTGGAAATACAGTTTAAAACCTGGTTCTTTTTTTCGGTCACCCCTTGGATATCCAATCTATTTTTATTTTCATTGCATTTCCTCTTTATTACTGGGAGGAGCACATAGGAATCACATTTCCGAACTCTTAACAGCTGGAAGGAGTGGGGGTTTAGCTTTAGGATCTTGGGGGTGGGGACCGTCTTATGAAGTTATTTTCATAAGTTATTTTCATAACCTATTTCATAAGGTTATTTTGGATCAGAAGCTGACAGTTTTCTTTGAGCTATAAGAGCATAACTAGAGTAGCATCTTAATAATTTACAGCTGAATCATAATAGTGCCTCAAGTGTGTGTATTTGAAGCATCATCATTTACTTCTCAAGTTTTCTATACTTTGCAAGGCACTATTCTAAGTAATTAGGTAAAAAACTCTCAGATCCTTCTGGTAGAGTGATTGCATGTGCATCTTTCAGGTGGAATCCAAGCTGGTAGACATATTTTGTTTACCCGTCCCTAAAATGGCTTAATATTTTTGTTGACTAATTGTTGATATTTAGAAATTGAGAGATTGCGCATAAAATTGTTTATTTCTGGCTTCTCTTGAAAAATGGGAGGAACCTGTGACATTGGGCACACATTCCCATGTGGCAATAATCGTTCATTCATTTATTCCTTGAGCAAATACTCACTGGTTGAGTGTCAGGTATTGTTCTAGTCTCTGGTGATAGAGCAGCAAACAAAGCAACAACTCTACTCTTGGGGAACTTATATTCTCATGAGGAGAGAGTGACAATAACCAAATGAATGTATATCAGGTGGTAATATTTACTGTGAAGAAAATCACTGTCCTGGAGCTGGATGGTGGCAGACACATTTACATGAAGCATTTGCTTCCTAGTGTAACCTAATTCAGGCCACTTTTTTCTTTAGCACCATGTCAGCTTCACTGTTGTATATTACCTGCTTTCATTCTACAGGCCTTTGAATTTTCAATCCTTGTCTAGGGACATAATTCAAGAGGGTAGGCAAGGAATATGCATTAAAAAAGCAATGAGGGAGTGCCTGGGCGGCTCAGTTGGTCCAGCGACTGCCTTGGGCTCAGGTCATGATCTCACGGTCCTGGGATCAAGCTCCACATAGGGAGCCTTGCTTCCCCAACTCTCCCTCTGCCTGCCTCTCTGCCTACTTGTGATCTGTTTCTCTCTGTCAAATAAATGAATAAAATCTTTAAAGAAAAGAAAAGCAATGAATTCACTAATTAGGTCTTGGTGATACTGGCGTTCACTAATTGTAAAATGAAAGTTGTAGAAAATAAATTCAAGACCATTAGAAGAGGGAGAAATTGATAAGGCTGAAGTCTAATGATATGCTTCATGGAGGAGATTGGATTTAGTAAGGCCCTGAATGAAGGTTTGGTCTTAGAAAAGCAGATGATGTGTGCATATAATCCTTGATGGGAAATGTTACTAAGAAAAGACAAAGATAGGGATATCTACAGGATATCTATGGAGATAGTGTATGGTTATTATGGTCCTAAACATCATCACTTCTGCTGCATTTTAATGGTAACAAGTTAGTCATAAAGCTGGTTCTGATTTGCTGGAGGAGGGCATATATCCCACCTCTTGATAGGGAGTGTCAGAGAATTTGTGGATGTGTTTTCAAATCAATACATCTTCTCTCAGGCCACAAATTATTTACATTGATCTCACATACAAAATATACTCACCAGTAGGTCCCACTGCATTAAAACATCAGGTTGAAGTCTGAGATCCAGGATCTCATCATCTAATTTAGGTCTAGGTGCAGGTGAAACTATTTGGATTTCATTTCTTGGACATGGTTCTCCTGCTCTGAAGACCTGTTAACTAAAGACACACGTTATCTATCTTCTCTCCCACAACAGACAACGCTGAGATGAGACTATGATTGTTTCAAAAGGACTTTCCGTTCAAGAATGGAGAAAATGGGGGTGTGTAGCAGTCGCTGGCCCATAGCGGTTCTGAAATCCAAGTGGGCCCGTGTTGGCAATTTTAAAATCATGGCTTAGCCGTTCCATGTAAATTGTCCTTTTGTCCTTCCTGGCACTTGGCACCATCCTTTGGGTTCTTAGTTTTGCCTTTTAAGGCATCTTTTCTTTTGTAATTAAAAATTAGTTTGTGCTTGGAATGGAATAGCCTTCTTGGCTTTCTTCCTATCTGTAAAAAATAAAGCCGTCCAAAAGCTTATTTTTATTATTTTTTTTTGCATTGACTCTGTTGTTTTAAGTCAAAACAGGCATAATTATTATTTTTTTAAAAAAGATTTTATTTATTTGAGAGTGAGAGAGAGAGCACGAGGGAGAGCACGAGTGGGGTGAGGGGCAGAGGGAGAAGCAGACTCCTCACTGAGCAGGGAGCCTGATGTGGGCTTGATCCCAGGACTCCGGGATCATGACCTAAGCTAAAGGTAGATGCTTAACCAGTTGAGGCACCCAGGCACCCCCAGGTGTAATTATTTATAAAAAAACTTGATTTTTTGTGTATCAAGTTGTGTGCATTCTACTAGACAAAACTATACCATTGTTCTCATTAATATGAGTCTTTGTCTACTGTGAGGCTTTGTAAAATAATGCTCATAACACTTTTAGATGCTCTGTTACTGAACAGAGAAGATTTATGAGGTACAACCTTAATGTCCATAGAAACTTTTTGTCTATTTGAAAAGTTTTGTAGGGCATCACTTTAAAAGTATCTGAAGTCTTAGCAGTTCCTGAAGTTGAGTCCTTGGCTTCATCTTTAGATCATCTTTTCCTGACAGTGACCTATATTTTTCCTTCCTGAATCCATTTCTTACTTTGAGAATCTCTTGCCATCTGGAGAGCCTGGGAAGGAGAAGAGTTTTAATTTCAAGCTCAGCAAATCCTATTCCAAATTTTGCTTGGAAACTGGACAGTTTGTTCTTAAGCTCATCTCTCCTGTTTTGGATTTTTTATGGCCAGAGAGAAGGCGTTGGTGGCACTTCCTGTATTCTACTTGAAAGTCTTCTGAGCTAGAAAATAGAGTTCTATTTCCTGTCTTCCATAGCATTACAGATAGCAGTGTTGCCACACTTGCTTCTGCTGTGTGACAGAGGACCCCTTTCCTTCAGCTTCAGATACCATTTACCTTAACATCCCTCATGCTGTCACCAACAGTTTCCTTAAAGCCCAGAAAGCTTCTGATACAGGGTCCCCTCAAGGATCACTTACCGTCATCCACAGTCTAATCCCAAAGCTGATGCCTCATGTTTTAAATCTTTTGCTCTGGAAATACCCTATTTCCAGGTACTAAAACTGGTCCCAGTTGATATTGCTAAATTCGAAATCACTATGGAACTTAGCAATAAAAAAGTAACCATTTCTGATGCCTGTGGATTCTGTGCGTCCTGAGTGTGGGCAGTACAGAGCTGGGGGGGACTCTGCTCTCCAGGGTCTTAGCTGGGAGGGTTTGACAGCAGGGGTGACTTGACAGCCGGGGGCCAGAATCAGCTGGAGGCATCTTTACTAAGTGTCTTCACTTGATGTTGGCTGTTTCTGCCCCCTTAGTTGGGGCTCTCATCTGGAGCATCTACAAGTGGTCTTTCCATATGGCCTGAGCTACCGTGCTGCCTGGTGGCCTGAAGTCATCAAACTTGTTACCAGTGCTTCAGACCTCCAATGGTGAGTGTATCAGGGGACCCACACTGCCTGTTCACTCCATTATAAATGGCTCCATAGATCGTATTAGTTATCATCTCCCCCCCTTTCTTTGAGCAAGGAATTGCTATCTCACCCAGCCCAAAAAGTTTAACAGTGTCACTTTTAATGCACTGTATTAGGAACAAATAGGTTGGCCCAGATTCTAGCAAAGGGAATGTAGACCCCGTCTTTCTTTTTTTTTTAAATTTTTAAATTTTAAAAAATTTTTTTTAAAATTTAAAAATTTTTTTTAGACCCCATCCTTCAATGAGAATAGTGTCAAAGAATTTGTAGACTCATTGGAAACCATCGCAGTAGTTACACGTATGATAGGAGATTATATTAATAAAATCCTAAGCATGGTGCCTGACACATTGTTCTCTGATGATGATGACAGTTAAATTGATAATATATTCAGAAATCCTAGAAGGGAGTAGGGATGTTTAATTTGAGAGGTAGATGGAAACTAGATTGTGAAAGAGCTTGATGCCGGGCTACGTTTTCAGATTTTGTTCAGTCAACGATAGGAGCCACTGAAAATTTAAAAGCTGCAGTCGTGACATATATAATTTTTATAATCTGCCTGAGAAAAGCATGGAAAATATGTGGACATGAAGAGAGTGGGGTGAGGGTTAGGGGTTAGGGTTAGGTTTCTTATCTAAGAAACTCTGGACTGGAGTAGTTATAGTGTAAATGGATAGGGTAGTATAGATATGAAAGACATTTTAAAGGAAAAAATGGTAGGACTTGGTGAGGGGCAAAAGATAGGAATAAGTAAACATTGGGGAAGCAGAAGAGCAAAGACCCAAGAATGTGACCTTTGAGCAAAGAGTCAAGAATGTGATATATTAGAATGTTTCTGTCCTCCAGATTCCCTGTGAATTCTGAATTGGCTATCACAACCAATGAGAGTTTTCATTTTTGTTGGCCATTCTTTTGGCTGCACAATCTACACTGCCCAAATGAGTAGTTCATCCTGTTGAAACTGTTCATCCTATTAAAACTGGATATATAAAATTTTGTCAGCATTCTTTTATTAGTGAGTTACGAAAATTCAATGTGAGCTTAAGCAAAAAGGAAAATTTATTAGGAAGGTATTGGGATATCTCAAAGCATCCCAGGTCAGGGTTAGACCTGGGGCTTGGAGTCCTGTGAGAAAATTGGGAATCCCATGGCAGGTCCTCATCAGTGTTGCTTCTGCTTTGCTTCACTCACTGTGGACAGACTTCTGTTCTTTGATTCACATGGTGTCATATTGCCAACAAAAGTTCCCAAGTTTTGCATATCGCCATGGAGGACCGAAGAGGGAAAGTGACCTTTAGAAACTCCCGGACTCATAGGGAGTGTTACCAGTTGCCCCTGCCTGGGTCATGTGATCACCTCTGGTACTGTGTCTAGACAGTACACATGTGGAGTCACGTCATAGGAACATGGCATCTTCTGCTTCACCTCATGGATGGGAGGGTGTGTTGCAAAGAAAAGGAGTTTCTAGAGAAGGCATGCTGGGAAAAATCTACCAGTGCTGCAAACGTTTTCTTTTAGTTTTATTGTGTGGACTGACTACAACAGGAGGAATACACAAAATTTATAATAGTAATAAATATTACAAATGCTCACACCCAGGAAAATGTACACACACATACATGTGATGTACATTTCTGATGCTAGAGTTGTAGTGATGATATTGTATATACACCCTTATAACATGGGATCATTCTGTGTGGTTTCCTACTGAAAATAAAACTCAGGTCTTATTTTAACAAGAGATGTGCAAGTGCAGGTTAATATGCTCTAAGCATATATTATAGTTTGAAAAAAAAATCATGTTAATAGTAGAAGATCTTTTGTCATTAGACATTCTGTTTAGATTGCATTACAAATATAATAAGGTCCATTGAAAAAGAAAAATTGTAACAAAAGAGTTAGATTACAGTCAATTTAAGAATATACATAGAGGCTTCCTGGTGACCCCAATAAGAGACAGTCATCCTCCTCCTCTCTGCTCCTAGAATGTTTTATAAACTCATCCCTTATAGTCATTATCTCACTGTTTATAGCCCTTTCTTGCTGGGCTCTTTGTTCCTCTAGACTGTGAACTGTTTGGATATGAGTAAGGTATGGTGCCATATGTTCCTCATCTTTGTAAGATTTTGTAAGATTCAGCACCTAGAAAATGATAGATACTCAGTGAAAGTCCATTGAACATCTAAATGAGTGAATTCCCTTCAGAGAAGTCACAAGGCCAGGGGTGTTCCAAAACCTTTTGATTAATATATGACATAAAAATTTGTGAAAAATAAGTTTGACATATATATATATATATATATATAGCAAATGTTACAATACAGATATCATTTGTTTTTAGGGACTCTGTAGGAACATGTAGGTGAAAAGTGTTAAAGAGTGCTGAGTTCAGTATACAGTACAGAGTCTAGGCTCTGGAGGATCTAGTATAGGGGAGGAGAAATGGGGTGGCTCTTAAATACTGAAGGACCAGGGATTGTCTCTGTCCCCTATCAGGAAAGCAAAGTTTCTGAGTGTTGATTGGCTGGTGAGAGCTGGGCTTGCCAGTGAGGTGGCCCTAGGCTGTCCCATGGGAGCCTGCCTTGAAATGAGAGTTCCCAGGTCACCTCTATTGCATGAGAGATAAGCTTGAGCCAGGTTTGGGTCATCCAGTTGGGTCTGCAGTCTTGTCAGCAAGCTATGTGGCTAGGTCAGGAGTTTATTAGAGCCAAGGAGTTTGAGAACTTAAAAAGAAAAATGACTTAATTGGTGAACCTTAAATTTCATTGGTGTGGTAGGAACAGAGCTGATAAGTTTTGCTAAGAAGTGAATGTAGAGTGAAGAAATGCATGCAGTGACTATAGACTGTTTTTAATAGTGCTAGTTATGGAAGGGATAAGAAAATACATCTATGTAGAGCCTACTGTGGGTGAATTTTAGAAATGGGAGAGTTGAATCTACGGGAAGAGAATCAAAAAGATCCCAGACAGAAGCCAATGGCTACTTGATGTTTAATGGCTTGTCTTTGTAGGGAAAATAGCCCAAAGTGTTTTGTACCTTCTGTTTAAAGAACCCGGGAACAGGAACAGAGAAAAACAGTTGTGGGGAGATTCAACCTGGGACACTGATGAGGCACACAAGGCCAGTAGTCAAAAGAGTAACCGTAAAAGAGTGATTATAAAAACCTTGTTGAAATTTTAGGCCATGGTATCCAGAGAGGCAGAAAGGAAAGAGAACCCACAATGGGAATGATATTTATGGAAAATGGATTGGGACAGTTGATGAATAGAAGTCACCATGAGAATAAAAAGTAGGAGTGGAATGATAAAGGGAGTAAGGTGGAAAGATGGTCTGTGATAGAGAGGGGGGTTTCAGATTTCAGGATGAGTTGAAGGAGTTTTAAGCCTATTATTGCAAAGTTGGATGGATAAAGAGTATTGAAGACACAATCTTGGAGGGAACAGGGAACTGTGGGGCCATATTAGAACAAACATCAGAAACCCTAACAGGGAATTCTTGAGAATGTGGCAAGAAAACTATGCCAGCCTTCTTGAAGTATAACTCCTTGCTGCCTAGATGTGAAAGAGGTTTGGTGAAAGCCATGAACTCCAAAAGAAGAGTTTATTTTAATGGAAGTAGAGGAATAGTGGTATAAAGTCACCATTGAGGAGCTGGGAAAGTGCTCACCTCTCTCTATGGCTCTGAGGGTGGATGAGAACAGATCTAAATAAGGATAAGAATGTGGGCTGAAGCAGTGGGTGTCTAGGGTTTGTGTAAAGGATGAGAGCTGTTGATAATAAGGATTACTTACACAGAGCATGGAATGGTAG
Source organism: Procyon lotor (assembly GCA_028646535.1). NCBI lineage: Eukaryota > Metazoa > Chordata > Mammalia > Carnivora > Procyonidae > Procyon > Procyon lotor. The sequence goes on from CM053611.1 coordinate 70,979,332, forward strand.
ACTGGAGGGACGTGTTAACAGAGAGGGAGTGAACTGAGTAGGCAGAATTTAGTTAATGGAGGAGCTTATAGAACTATCTCGCCCCAAAGTTTCCATTGGGATGTTGGTGTAATGGAGTGTGCCTCAGCAAATATCCATCCCCTGGTGGCTGTCCTGGGCTGATGGTGAGTTCAGTGATGGATGATAATGGGTTTTGTTATACAATCCACAATTTATCAACCGTCCTGAGGTTTAAAAGTCTACATATTGAGGAGGCTAATAGAAGCTACAGGAAAAGCTGAAGTAAAAAAGCAAAGCTACAAAACAGAATAATTTAGTTAGTGTAGAGTATTCATGGTTGTAGTATGTTTATTCTTAATGTGTGTGATGGATTGTGTGGTACATAGCGAGGTCCACTTTTTTTGGTAGAGGGGAGGGTGATTCGGCTGTGATCTTCCTTTCCCCAGATTTCCTGCTAGGATTTTCACAGCAGAGGCCACCACCAATTCAGTTGTCTTTTAGATACGGTCCCCACATATCTAAGTAGTAGCATATAATCTGATAACATAAAAGAATTTTCTTAGCTGTCTACTCTCTAACTTCAGATTCATTACTGTTGTGTTTTGATCTTCCCTATTCCTTTTCCTTTTAGTTCTTTAGGACTTCTGCTTTTTTAATTTTTTAATTTTTATTTTTTTATAAAGAGGGATTTAATCTTTAAAAAGATTATTTGAGAGAGAGAAAAAAGCATGCATGTGTGGGGGGAGGGGCAGGAGGAGAGAGAGGAGAGAGAATCTCAAACGGACTCCCCACTGAGTATGGAGCCTGATGCAGGGGGCTCCATCCCACAACCATGACATCATGACTTGAGCAAAAATCAAGAGTCAGGTTTACTTGATTGAGCCATCTAGGTGCCACTAGAATTTGTACTTAAAGGATTATTTTGGCTAACTTTATAATCTAAGAGAGGTAGATAGAATATTGTATAATATTGAGGAGAGAAGTGGTAAGAGATGAGGTTGGAGATTTATGCAAGGGTCAGATCGTGAAGGTATTTCTAAGTCCTGTTAAGGAGTTTTGATTTTATCCTTCAAACAGAGGGAACCATTAAAGGATTTGAGCTTGGGAGGCCTTCACATATCAGGAGCTTTCTTCTGAAGCATAGGGATAATCTAAAATGTCTTATCATTGTTGCTAAAAGACTCTCAGTTCCTTTTTCCCATTATTTACCTGACCAGGGTCTGTTTTCCTGTTTGATTAAAGCTGCCTTGCCAGTCTAGATCAAGCTTCCTAAGGATCAAGGAGCAGGCAGTAATTGGATGTAGGACAAACAAGCACCATTGCTTAGATTGTAGCTGACATCAAAAAGTAGCCCAACTTTTGCATCTAGTCTCAGACACAAAATGTGCTGCTGTCTAGAGAAAAATTCCTGGGTAACCATGATCTTAAACAAATGGTGAAACAAAATCATATTCCAAAGGTTCATGTAACTCAGATTCAAACGATTCTTATATGACTTACAATCAAATTTTAGAAAGACTAACTAGGATATTTGGTTGAGATATATTAATATTTCTGGAGATGGAACTTACAGGAAATGAAGAGAAATATTCTTTGCTAAAGAATCAAAGGAAGGCCTACGAGGCCTCTGTATTCAGTTGGATATATGAAAGTGAATATTCAGAGAGGAAGAAGGCATCAGAAGTGCTAATGGTACTGTCTGTCCTTAGCTACTGCCACCTACTTAATGTTTCTTGACTTCCTTTTCAGACCAGATGGCAGAAAGGAAATTCACTGGGTCTGTGAGTCGCTGCTTTCTGATTAGGTTTGATTTGGGGAGGAACTGGTGAATGCCTAAAGCCAATCATTACCCATATGTACTCTTCACACTGCACTGAAAATGATTTATTTCTTGTTATATTTCTTAAAAATCACAGAAAAGCATTTCTTTATCCATTCTCAAATATGTATTGAGCAACTGTGTTCATTAATGAACTATTGATATTTGGAAAATGATGGCATACTTAAGATCAAAGAGAGAAGTGACTGAGCAGAATTCGTAAGAAGTTCACTTAGATATAAGATTTCGAGTGACAAGGAGAGGAAAAATCCTAAACTTTTCTGATTAAACTTAATTAGTATGCTAATAGATACCCAATGCCATCTCTGGATTAGCACCATGTTAAATACTACACATAAACCAATGCATAAAGTACAGATTTTGTTTCTAAAGGGTTTAGAAGCCCGTTGATGAGATAAAATAAACACGCCACCATACAGTGGATGGTACAGGGCAATAGTTTATAGAAGAAAGGTAAATTCAGTGGTATGCTAGATGTTGAAGAACAGAGAAAGAAATCAATGAAGGCATAGATAGTTATTAAAAAGTATTAGCTCTTGAGGGATGGGTGGATATGGGTAGGTGGAAGGTAAATTAGAGAGCCTTCTTTGTGAGGTGAAGAGAGTGTCCAAGGAAGGAATGACATTGGAGTTTTCTTCAGATTGAGAAGATTAATATATCAGGTAGTTGGTTGCAAATATCTGAAAGCATCTCAGGAAAACGTAAGCGAAAGAGAAAATCAATGGTAGATTCTGGACAGCTCCCAGAAATGAAGAATTAAATAATTAGGCCTTGAGAAGGATAGCTTTGAGGATCTAGATGGCATAGCAATTAAGAAAGTTCTCAGGGCACTGTCATCAGATTGTTTTAGCTGTAGTCCTCAAATTCCCTGGAGAAAGAGCAATTTCTTTTGCCTGAATAGAGTGCCCACTTTTGGGATGATGTAGGTACTGGGGTTCCTTCATCAACACACCTCTCAGGGCAGATGGAATCTGGGGAGTGGTAGTTTTTCAATGGAAAAACAGTATGACATTGTCAAGAAAAGGAGAAAGTATATCCTATAAGCAAAAACAGCAGATAAATAAGAGATATCTCTTTTGGAGTATTGACTAGGTGCTGGGCACTGTTCTAAGTTTCATTTCATTTAATACTTCATTTAATGCTTTGAGGCAAGAATTATTCCCATTTTGTAGATGAAGAAAGTGAGGCACCGGGGGAGGACTACTGAACTTGCCTATGGTCACGTGGCTCAGTGGCAGACCCAGGCAGTTGAACTCCCAAGTTTGTATTCAACCAGGCTGGATCCCAAGGAAGAGGCAAAATGGCATTAATGGTGAGAAGTGAAATTAAATCGATAGAGTGGGGTTAGAAAGACCAGTTTAGATCAGAAATGGAAATAAATGAGGACCCCTAAAGGGTAAGGAAATGACATGATAAATGTGAAGTTTAAGGAATAGTCATCTTTGAAGACACGTGGCAAAAATTTGGGAGGTGTGGAAGCCTGCAGTTTTAAAAGCCACCCCCCCCACCCTGAAGGTCATGACTCAACATGGATAACGAAGATTTAGACTTTGTAAAGGCAAATACAGCGACTGTCCATATATCTTTACATGACAGTGAGACTTTTTTTCAACATAGCTACGAGGGGCACCTCAGTGGCTTAGTTGGTTAAGCACCTCCCTTCGGCTCAGGTTATGATCTCAGGGTCTCAGGATCAAGTCTCGAATCGGGCTCCTTGCTCAGCGGGGAGTCTGCTTCTCTCTCTGCCCTTCCCCCTGCTCTTGATCTCTCTCTCTCTCAAATAAATAAAGTCTTTAAAAAATACCCCATAGGTCTATAAAATGCTGTGCTTCAATTACTGAATTAAAATTTTAAAGAACATTGGTTTAACAAGGAGGAATTACCCTAGCTTAACTGTTTAAGAGAATTCCTGTTCTTCTAGGTGGTTTTAGGTTTCACTGCCTCCATGAAGCCTTGCCCAGCTAGATTCCTTCCCTTCCTTGAACTGTAATTGCCCTTCAGTTGTTAATTCTCTTTGGATCATTGTCCTAATGAATTCATTTTGTTGTTTTCCGTGCATCTTCTCTCACTAGATTGCGATATCTGTAAGAGCTGTTGTCAGTGACAAACACGCACATATGCTGTATTATACATGTAATCACACACACACACACACACACCACACAGACACACACGCTGGGGCAGCATGGAGAAATGATGTGTAGTAATAGCATATACTATATCCTCCATGGTGTATAGCACAATTCCTTGCTCACAGCAGTCACTCAGTAAATATTTGAAGCATGCATGATAGGAGGTGCCTTTGGAGGAAAAATCAAAGAGCCTTAACGAGTTTCTTGGTTTGGGTGACAAAGGAATAAATAAAAGTGAATCAGAGAACCTCAGAGTTTTAGGTTGCTTGGCCGAGGGGATGGTGTATCAGTAGTATGCCCTGATTTCTGCTCGTTTTTCCAGGCTTTCTTTCCCTTACTCTCGTACCTTCTCTTTTTCCCGTAGAGTTCTGGATTCGGGCTGAGGACTGGCCAGAATGAGGCATTTCATTCTTTCTTCCCCTCCAACTTAATATGACACCCTCCTGTCATGCCAGTGAAAGAAAATGAAGAAATACGGAGTTCTTTTTTTTTTTTTTTAATATGGCAAATTTATTATACATGTCTCTCTGATGAAATGTAAATCTTTTAAATGGCAAGTCAGGCTGAGAGTTAGGTTATCTCTACACATGCCCAGAATTAATGTAGAAGTGTGTCTCAGCATTTCATATAGGGAAAAATAATCATTTGAAACAGGATCACTTTGTCTGAATGGGAGAGTGTTATTTATTTTTTCTTCAGTCATTCATCAGACAATGAGAACGTCCATCAGAAGGACCCCTGTAGAAATATAAGAGAGGCTTCTGGTGGAGGGAGTCTTTTTGCCTGCCCTTTCCTTAGGGAGAGGTAATGTGAACAGCAAGTCAGTAGAATAGTCCTGTGTAAAACAGTCACCGGAGAGTGAAGGGATTCTCCCCCGTGGTGTGTGTTTTCTGGGAGGCCATAGAGAGGAGTCGAGTGCAGGCTGGGAAAAGAGGGGTGGTGGAAATAACATTGGTATTTGGCGCTCAGGGTGGATTTTGGATTTCCCGCATTTACTAGGGCAGGTTTCTTAACTGGAGCTACAGTCGATTCTGTAGAATGGGGTTAACGACGAACGTATGCCTTCTCATGCTGCTGAAAGCTTAAAGAAATAGAGTGGCGGACCGAGAAGGACGCTCAGGGCACAGCCACCTCTACAGAAGAGAGTCCGTTTGTGTCTCAGTAGTGAGCAGGCTGTGGGGGTGTGGGAAGGAAGAGCACAGAAGGTTAACATGGGGACCTTTGTGGAACACCTTAAAAATGATAGTCTGCAAAGGAGGATTGTTCAGCGGGGAAGACAAGAAGCGCTGCCATTTCATCTCAAAACCCCAGCATCATGGCACCGTGGAAAGTGCTGCAAAATCTTGAATGTTTATTGTTTTCGTGATTACCAGCATCGTACAAGTGACTTATAACCTTATCTTTAGAGGAAGTGAGATGGGTGTGGGGGATGTGTTTCTATGCTTCTCTCATTTGGGGGAAGATGGACTCTTCTTAGGTGGATGGAAGATTTGCTCTCAGGAGGAAGTCAGGGAGAGAAAGGTGTTTGAAGACCTGGAGAATTAAACCGGAATTAAACAAAGCAGTGTCTGTGTCTATTATCCTATGTCCATGTATAAAAAATAAAGTGATATCCTGTTATCAGGTTACAGTTAAGGGTGGGGTGCAGGACAGGGGAGTGTAGGTTTAAAGATGGAAAGGAGGAGATTTTCTGCACTGATGGAGCATTATAAAATCACTCATTCATCAAATTAGTTATTTTATTTTGAAATAGTATTATTTTATTAATCCTGCATTGCGGGGTCGGATACTATTCTAAGAACTTTACATGGATTATCTAATTTAATCTTTAGAACAATACACTTAAGAAGTTTCTGTCACAGTACTTTTTATAATCTACAGATAAGGGGATAAGAGGCTCAGAGAGACGGCATACCTTGTGCATTGTAGCACAGTATTAGATGCTGGAGCGGGGGCTGGAGGTCAGGTGGTCTGACGGCGAGGCCTGCGTCCCTCTCGGCTCCCAGTGTACGCTCTCACAGACGTTAAGGTTGAAGTCTGCCCCTGAAGGGCTGTGTGCCCAAGTAACATGACTTCTCTCTTCATGGGGCTTATTTTCTAGTTCATGTGAGATGCTTCTTAAAGCATGTGTATTTTGGGTAGTCGAACCACACACATCTATATAGGGGAACCCTTTGGAAGAATTTCTCAACCTTGACGATGTTGATTTTGGACTGGATAGTTCTTTGTTGTGAGGTTCTGTCCTGTGCGTCACGAGGTGATTAGCAGCATCACTGGATTCTATGTGCTAGACGCTGGTGGCACCCGTAGCTGCGACGACCAGATATGTCTCTGGGTGCTGTCAGATGTGCTCTGATAAAATCACCCCTGATTGAGAATCAATGGTGGTCGATGACCCTATATAAACGGAATGGAGGAGACTCCATCTGGAAGTGCGTAGCTAACCTGCTGTATGTGTTCAAGAGGTGACAGAGGACTCATCCAGACTCATTTCACTCACTGATACCTGCTTATTTCTGCAGATCAATGTGCATGCAGAGGCCGTGGGACGCAATTTAGAGCACATCGTTAGAGACTTTGAGGTTCTGGATGGGAAACAGAAGGATTAAGAGACAGAGGTTTTCATAGTTAAAGAACATAAGCTCATCATGTAGAGAGAACAAATGAGAAGGCGCTTTTATACTGTGTTTTGTAGTCAGGTATTGTCCGGCCGTTTTAGGATAGCATGAATGTTATCCAGTTTGAGGAGTTTCCAGTGTTTTGTTTGATTGACATTCATTTACTCTTTGTATTCCAGATGTATGGAACTTCATGGAGGCTCTACAGCCCTGGTTCTTAAAGTGCAGGTGCATATCAGAATCACCTAGTAACTGTTTCTCAGATTCACATTTCTGGGCACTACTCCAGGCTTGCTGAACTTGAACCTTCAGACCTAGGGCCTCGGCTTTGGGAGTATATTAAAATGCTCTGATGTGGATCACAGATGAAAGATTTTCTTCCCACGTTCTCTATCTGCATGGTCTTTGGTCATTCCGTCCCATGTAAATTATTAAAAAAATGTTTTCATTGACCACAGTTTTCTTACTTGCTACATACACCTAGGTGGAAAGGCTGTTGGGAAATGTAGTCTATTCTATAAAGTCACGTGTTGCGGAGCACCTGGGTGGCTCAGTTAGTTAAGTGGCTGCCTTCAGCTCAGGTCGTGATCCTAGGGTCCTGGGATCGAGCCCCACATCAGGGTCCCTGCTTAGTGAAGAGCCTGCTTCTCTCTCTCCCTCTGCCTGCCGCTCTGTCTACTTGTGCTCTATCTCTCTGTCAAAATAAATAAGTAAAAATCTTTAAAGTCATGTGTTGGGATGAAAATGTGGGGTTCTAAAAGTGAAGAACAGAGGGATTGGACATTGGTAGACAATCAGCAGCCCTTGCCACAGAATATTATCATTAAAACACTATAGCAACATCGGACACTTAGAGAACACCAAGCATGTGCCCAGAGCAGTGAAAAGTAGCTGTGTGATGTTGTTGCTGTCATTATCCCTCTTTTTTGGGGTAAGGAAATGGAATCTCAAAGGGCTTAACAACTTGATCATTGTCACGTAGTTGGTGGATGGTAGAGCTAAAATACCAAACAGGTTCTATCTAGTTCTACAAACATTTTCTGTGAGACAGTCTAATTGCACTACCTCTATTGCCTCCAATGAACCTACTAGTTACAGTTTTTAGATTCTTCAGATTTAGATATAAAACGTATTTGGCCCTTATCAGCAATGGGAACGTCAATATTCCTTTATCCTTCAGATTCTGTTGGAATTTTACTACTGTGCATTTTAAACTTAATGTCTACTTTGTCATTTTTATTCTAATTGGGGAGAGGAAATATGACCGTAAGGTAGGGTGGCTGCAGAGAGAGCTCGATTTTATTTAGTAAGTTTGGCACCATTTCCAGTATATAGGGCTCAATGATCGAGGGGATCATACAGAAATATTAGGAAATGTTGGAGTCATAGTGATCCTACCAGGGTGTGATTTATAGAAAATATTGTTTGGATTTATATAAATATATGTACATCTCTCTGCATGATAGCTAGTTCATGAGTTAAATACAAAAATACCTGGTTAGTCTTATTTATTATCTTGAGGTGACACAAACAGCAGCCTCTTACAAGTCGTAGAGCAGCCTGTCTAATCAAGAGGTTAATAATGAGCTTCTTATAGCGAGATCTGTCCCTGGGATGGTTATTCACCTCCAGAGTCATCCCTTAAATTTCTTTGGACTCCCAGTATCACTGAGCTGGATTATACACTGACTGAACCAGCTTGATTATACACTAAGTAAATTGGGTTTTTTAAGGAGGTATTTCCTCTGTAAGTATGGGGTTGTAGATGAGCATCAATCCCACTGTATCATGTGTCTGTCACCTCATTCTGTGGCTGGATGCATATTCTGAGAGAAAAAGAGAGTGAGAGATCGAGACTTTTTTTTTATTAAAATAATCCACCAAAAAAAAAAAAGACCCTAATAAAATTTCAAAAGCAATAAAAGCCCTTATTTCTGGGAGATAGTGTCATGAGTATTATATCATTGAATTTTTTTTTTTTTGTATTTTTTATTCAAGAGTACCTAACCCCCCCATAACAACAGTTCTGACAAAGTTTTAAAGGTGACATGTGACATTCTCATTAGAAAATAATAAAAATAGTAAATTATTATCCCACAAATTAGGTGAAGTCATTTTTAACAATTTATTTATTCTAAATCCCTTTGAAAGACTCCAGGCCAATCATCATGGATAATTACTGAGAAAGATGTTGGAACGTTGTTGGTGCTCATGGTGTGACTTTTGCAAATGCAATCATAGAGGCATAAATTGCCGTTGATGACAAGCCAAATAATTAATCACCAAATGGTGACTAAGTATCCAGGAGGATATTGGCTACAGAATCATTTGCCTCCTCAGTCATAGGTCCTAATATTTTCAGCAGGATAGCTTCTAACTTATAGGAGGATAGTTGTATCAGAATGTGTCTGTGACTAGAGAAGGAATCTCTTTCTGGTTGAACATATGGGAGCAATCCCAATCTAGGTCTAAAAACCCCAACAGTGGGGCGCCTGGGTGGCTCAGTGGGTTAAAGCCTCTGCCTTTGGCTCAGGTCATGATCTCAGGGTCCTGGGATCGAGCCCCACATCGGGCTCTCTGCTCAGTGGGGAGCCTGCTTTCCCCTCTCTCTCTCTGCCTGCCTCTGTGCCTACTTGTGATCTCTCTCTCTCTGTCAAATAAATAAATAAAATCTTAAAAAAAAAAAAAGAAACCCAGCAGTGATGAGATTTTATTATTGAAGGTACAGGGTCTGTCTAAATGAATAGGTGCAATCAGATAAGAGTAGATCATTTTCTTCAGTAATTTTACGGGTTCTGCTGATTCTGTGCCTTAAACTCCTGTCTTCTCCTTGATCATAGCTCTGTTACACCTCCTCATGCTCCAAATCTTGGAAGACACTCCTGGGTTTCTGTCTTGGTGTTCTACTTTCCTTTGCTTTAGGTATTATTACTATTATTACTTCTTAGCCCACGTGGACGTACAGCTCAGTTGTCCAAAGAAGTCTGTCTTACAAGGTCACTCCTAGTGAGGGCTGCTACTCCTGAGGCAGATTCGGTGCAGCTTAGGTTCTTCCCCCTCCTCCCCCTCCACCTGCCTCAGGAGCTTGTTCTGCTGATTGACATCCAACTGAAACTCTTGATTTTCTCAAAAAAATTATGAGATTAAATTACAGTCTAATATTTTGTAAGACAAAGTAGAATTCACATCTATTTCTCTCTCTCTCTCTCTTTTTTTTTTTGAGAATTTATTTATTTATTTGACAGAGAAGGAGAATGAGAGCGGGAGGAAAGGCAGACAGAAGGAGGGAGGTAGAAGGAGAAGGGGAAGCAGGCTCCCTGCTGAACAGAGAGACCGACAATGAAGGACTCGATCCCAGGACCCCGGGATCACGGCCTGAGCGGAAGGCAGACACTTAACAAGCTATGCCTCCTAGGCACTCCTATTCACATCTGTGTCTTAGGAATGTTCTCCAGGCCTATAGTTTTCACTGAAAACAAGCTAGACGACAGTATTTATTAATTCTCTCATTAGTTTTTGATTCCATGTAAGAAAGTAATGATGTATTAAGCATAATACTTCTGTAAATCACAGCCAAGTAAATGCTGGGCTTTTGGAAAATCTGCATAATACTAACATTGTTATGTTGAGGAGGGTAGGAAACCTTTTATAATCCATATAATTCCAGTACTGACTGAGTCACGTAAAGCAGACTTTTGCCCTAATTTCTCATTTGTTTTAAATTTACATTAAACAACTTGGCAACAGTATTAGATGTAGTAAACATACATATTTCAGCTGCAGCCCACAACATACGCCTTCTTCTCTGTATAGATGTCAGAATTTCATTCATTCAGTCATCCAGTAATGTTGACTCAACAAATATTTACTGGAATTTTCACATATCCCAGGACTGTTCTAGGTACTAGGAGGACCCCACAATGAATAAAACGGACAGAGCTTCACAGAGCTTACATTTTATTTCAGTAGGGTAGAGACTGACAACAAAATAGAATTCATAATATATGAGGTGGTGCCATGTGCTAAGGAGAAAGAAAAAGCAGGGAGAGAGAGAGTGATTTAATTTAAAAGGGGATGCTTAAGAAACAGCCTCTGTGAACGTGTTGAGTAGACTTAACTATACTGAAGGAGGGAGCATTGGGATACCCAGGGCAAGAATGTTCTAGGTGGAGGGAACAGATAGTGCCAAGGCACTGAGGTAGGGGAATGCCTGGAGTGTTCCAGGTGCTTCAAAAAGAGCATTGAGGTGAAGAAGAGAATTGGAGATCATGAGGTCAGACGTCTGTTGAGTGTACGTGTGTGCGTGCGCGTGACTAGATAGTATCTTATAGGTGATCATGCGGACGTTTGTTTTCAGTCTGAGTGTGATGGGCAGCCTCTGAAAGATTTCAAGCAGAGGAATGACACGTCAGACTTACAGTTTCAAAAAAATCCCTCTGCTGCAGTGTGGGAATATACGGTGGTGGGGTAAAGGATGGCAGCAGAGGGACCATCTAAATGGTGACTGCAGTGTGTAGGTAGTGGAGTGTAGAAAACTAGTAGAATATGGGCTGTATTTTAAAGGCGGAACTGCCGGGATTGATGATGTATTGGATATGGGTTGTGAGAAAATGAGAAAATTCAAGGAATACTCTCAGTTTGTTTTATGCTGAGAAGATACGCGCGGTTTCCGCGTTACACAGGGAACAGCTGAGTTGGTTGCTCATTGTCATCAGAGAGAACAGTTCCGAATCTGCTCAACTCAAACTAAAATGAAAATCTTTCCATTTTCTAAATAGGTAAGACTAAATAATTCCACCCAACAAGGTAATTCATTGAACTTTGGCGAATGAATTTTGTAGCTAATGCATTTTATGTGCACCTATAAAAACGCAGTTTTGATTAAAAATCAAATGCTTTATGGTGAAGGTCCCCTTTTTGTCATGCCTGTCTCTTCCCTATTATACGGTGTGGAACTCTTGGGATTCAACGAATAACTGCCAGGGGCTTCAGTAGAATCAAGGCTGATCATACACTTTTTGCTTTCTCGAAGGTTCTTCTCTGGTTGACGTCATTTGAGAGGACGGAGAGACAATATAATAGGCTCTCCAAGCAGGGCAACTCTTGGTGGCTAAAGCACATTGATTTCTCTTCATGTCCCATTGGCTATTAGGACACCATGCACACAGCAGGGAATATGAGGACAGATTGCCTGTGACCCAGCATTTGCCAATGACTTCTTTAGACAGTTGAGATCTGAGAGAGGTCGTTTAATGGGCATGTTGACAACACACTTCTTTAGATAGTGGATGTGTATGGCATAGAGGTAGGATTTCTTTTGGAGGAATGTCAGGCAGAGGAAGAAGCAGACTCCCCTCTGAGCAAGGAACCCAATGTGGGACTCGATTCCAGGACCCTGGGATCATGACCTGAGCTGAAGGCAGACGCTTAACGGACTGAGCCCCCCAGGTGTCCCCAGAGGGAGGATTTTAAAGGTTGGCCGATTCTGGAGTGGAACTGATTCTGTTCCTGATACATATTAGCTGTATTATTTAAGCACTTTAAATAAGTAATTTCATTTAACCTAACAAGCTTTTATTATGCATGTTAGACAAAATGAGAGGACATATATAAAGTACCTGACGTGTGGAAGATGATTTTCCTCCAACCCTTACCTATTCCTGCAGCATATTATATTGTCAGAGAGAAGCCCCATTCAGGTTGTAGCAGTAACTGTAGAAATGCTTTCACTGAGGAATAATTTAACGTTATGCTTTCATTTTTTACAAATTGGAGGTGATACATATAATGTTCAATTAAATATTTTTATATTTTTAAAAGGTGTTATGTTATCTGAAATCTCATCTGTGAAGGCTACGTGATGCATTCTTCATTGAAGAAATTTCTTTAAGCCAATGTTGTTTCCTTTCTGAGGCTGAGAGGAAACTCATGTCTCAATTTAGTGTCTAGTTGCATAATTTATCTTATTTTAGTTTTTGACAATGCTAGTCCACCTACTTTTAGTTCATTTTTTTGCTCTTTTTTTTTTTTAACAGTAGAACTCTTGTACTGAGTTTATTTTTTAATCAACTGTAAGCAACATAATTTGTGCGTGATAAACGGCACCCTCTTAAAGTGTACAATCCTTTGGTTTTTGACAGTTGTGAGACTGTGGCCACAATGAAGAGACAGATGATTTCTGTCACAGCCCAAAATTTCCTCATGCCCCCCTCTCCTTCTCCAGCCCCAGCCCCAGCCAACCACTGTCTGCTTTTAATTCTACCAGCCTTTGCAAAGTCATTTTGAGGCAGAAGACATTTGACACTGGTTTGAAAAGCAAAGAGGAGAAGAAGAGGAGACAGCAAGCATCCACTCTTGAAAGAAATTTGATTGATGAAAAAGCCTAAGAGAGGTAGTCAGACACAAATTGATGGGAGGAATTTTAAAAAATTAAAAAAAAAAAAAGATTTTTAGCATGTTTAAGTGCTGAGTAGCAAAATCAGTGGAGAGTGGGATTTTAAACTACTGAGAGACTGGAGATCCGTGACGGAAAAGGAGCCAAAAGAGATGAGGGGGCTTGGGTGAAAAGTATAATTGGGGGAATCACTTGAAACAAGAAGAAAAAGAGCTTTTTCTCAAAAAGTAGAGGTGAGGTGGTATGAGACAAAGCAGAGAATAATAGCTATATTATTGTACTTCGAGACAGGGTTGAAGAGCTCATATCTGATGGTTCGATTTCGTTTATCGAGTGCCAGGAAAGCTTGTGCGTTGAGAGATATGGAGAAGAGAAGTGAGAGGGTGCCTGAGGAAAATCAGGAGGCTTTGGGACAGCAGCTGTGAGAGAATGGGAGCAGACGTTGTCCTGTACGACAAAGATAATTGAGTGACACTAAAGCTCTCCTTGACCTCGGAAGTCAGACTTCATGACGGAACCGATCTCATGGTGATTGTTTGTCTCAGTTGTGCTGTGTGGCTAGGATATAGTGCTGTGTGGCTAGGATATAGCAGCAGGGGAAGTAGAAGATGGGGCTTTTCAAAGCCGAGGAGAAGTTGCGAAGAGTGTAGAGGAAGGACTGGAAAAATCAGGAGATCGAATGCTTATAGTCGAGGAGATGATGTTAGACGCTGTGAAATTTAAGTATTTTAGGGAACAAGTCAGTGTCAGGAGTCAGGATAGGGTGAAAATGTTTCACGTTCTCTTCATGTTCACAAAGCCCTCTAGAAAGAAAAAAGAAGTGAAACATCAATCATTCTAATTTATAACTTGTTAATTTAATTCAGTTTCCATGAACCAAACGTGAGTTGAGTGTATCTTGCTTAGAGGGCCTTCTGCCCAGTGTAGGAACAACAGAAGATGCTGTGACACAATATTCCGTGGTCTTGGACCGTGTAATCCTGAGCTCTTGTGTCTGTGTTTCAGTTCCTCAGTTGTCTAGCTGTGTGACCTTGGACAAGTTACGTAACCTCTCTGTATCTCAGTTTCCTCATTGCTAAAGGGAGACAATAATACTCCTCAATTAATAGTATTTTGTGCAAATTAAATGCTTTAATATGTGCTAATTGGTAAGTCTAGCTATTATGAATAGGAGTCAGACAACCTGAGTTCAAGCTGCATGTCTAAATCAGAGCCTTGAGTCTGAGACTATGGGCAAGCCGTCCAACCATTGCTGGTTGCTTTTCACTCACCTCATTTGTAAAACAGGTTTAATAAGCTTTACTGCATATGCCCTAGTGACAGTTGAAGGAGATAATCTATGTGGCAGGACTCTATAACTCTGAAATACTAATCAAAATAAAGAAGTCTTATTATTCCCATGTAATGGGTTCCATTAATTGTGTGTCCAGTTACATAAGAATTATATAAAGTAATGAATGTGAAAATTTCAAAAAATGAAATGTTTATATAAATGTAGAGCAGCATTGGGAATTGGAAATGTTTTGTGGGCTTTATTATAATTTAATTATATAGTAATATGATTATATTTTTAACGTGTAGCTCTGAAGAAAATAAATTGGAGAGAAGGCAGCCATTTTAATTCCTAATTAAAATAAAGTTTTTGCTCTCCTCATGGATCTCATTTCCTCCCTTTGCCTTAGCATGTTGAGTTGAAATTTGACAGTACTTAATCAATACCAATTTCAGTTGATTCCGACCTTTAATGGTATTGAGTCCAAGAATTTATTCATGTACAGAGTGTTGCAAGTTCTTTTAAAGATTTGTGACAACTCTGCATTTTAGCTTCACAGAGCATTATTGGAGGATAAATTATAGCATTTGTTGTCACTAAGGGCCCCTCGACTTTCTTTTCCCTTTTCCAATTAGCTGGCTTTTATTAAAGTCAGGTTTATTGGGCTATAAGTTATAAACAGTAATATTCATCCTTTTTAGGTGTATCATTCTATGGATTTTGACAAATGCATGCCGTCATGTGACCACCAGCACAATCAAGATATGGAACATTTCCATCACTCCCAGAAGTTCCTTTTAAGCTCCTTTTTTTTTTTTTTTTAAAGATTTTATTTATTTATTTGACAGAGAGGAGAGAGATCACAAGTAGGCAGAGAGAAGGGGGGGAAGCAGGCTCCCTGCCGAGCAGAGAGCCCGATGCGGGGCTTGATCCCAGGACCCTGAGATCATGACCTGAGCCGAAGACAGAGGCTTTAACCCACTGAGCCACCCAGGTGCCCCTCCTTTTAAGCTTCTTTGTGGTCAGTCCCCTTTCCCTGAACTCTAGTCCCTGGCATTCACTGGTCTTTTTTCTTTTTCAATTGTTTTGTCCTTTCCAGAATGTCGTTTAAGTCAGTTAGCCATTTTAAGGCAGGCTCAGGAAACCTCTTACTGGACTTGATTACTGATTACACCCTTATTTATTTGTCACCTGTCCATGTGTGAGCGTATGAATGTGTGGGTTTACGTAGCTGGCCGTGGGCAGTTGAATGAAGATGGCTTGCTGAGTCCACAGATAAAGGCTTCATTTAAGACATAACAGCTCCTACGTGTGATCTTCACAGATGGGTTAGCATGTTAACATTGATGAAAATCCAAAAAGAGGAAGAGATTCTTTTTGTCAGCTGCCACTCAGTAGATTTTTTTTTTTAAAGATTTTATTTATTTGTCAGATTGAGAGAGAGAGCAAGAGAGCGAGCGCAACCAGGGAGAACAGCAGGCTGAGGCAGAAGCCGACCCTCCCACTGAGCAGGGAGCCCCATGCAGGGCTCAATCCCAGGACTCTGGGATCATGACCTGAGCAGAAGGCAGATACTTAACCTACCGAGCCACCCAGGCGTCCCACTCAGTAAATATTGTTGACATCAAATGAGGGATACTCTAATGGAACACTAACTAAATTGCTTTACCTATTGCCAAGGAGAAACTCAGTTAATCTATATGATAATCATGATAATCATGATAATAATAGCAGAATTAATCGTATTTTGCCCATTCCACTGGCCAATGTGGAGTACCATAATTGAGTCCGTACATTTTGGTAGATGTCCAGTAACACAGCGAGAGAAAACGAAATTGACTGCAAAATGGTCAATTGGGAGGCAATGTAAACTCTTTCCATAACATGTGGGGGAGAATGAAACTCATCCCTTAACTGTCGTTGTGATAGCTTCAAATCATTTTAGTACATTCCTTGGAGAAAGTCTGCTTTTCTTACAATTCTTTTCTTCTTCCCATTTGTGAGGACGATTATAAGGATTTAAAAGTCTGGATCGCAGCCTCAGCATAGGTGTAGGTAGGCGGGGAGGGAAAATGAACCCCTAGTTCTTGAGTCTGTGCTATACAAGCAACAAGCACTTTTGATATATTTCACTTAATCCTCCCAAACCCCCTTAGAAGTAGGTATCATCACCATTTTACAGATAAGTAGGTGGAAAGGGAACTTGTTCAGGGTCACCCAGCTAGCAACCAAGTCTGTTCTCAAGGGCCATAGTCAATGCACCTGCCCTTGCTGATTTCTCATATTGCTGCCTTTTATGCTGTAAGATGACTTCTCATTGTTATCCCTTATGGTCCATTTATCTACTGGCTAAATATATTGATACTGTTCACAGTGCATCAGCTTTACGATTATATGCAATTGTTCAACAAATAACAGGAATTGCTTTTTATTTTCTATATTTAGGAGGTTAGAACAACTTATAATAAATATGATGACCTTTAGGTCAGACATTTCCTGTAAAGTAATGACCAGACCTTCTCTAGCCTGCTATTAATTATGATCCAAGAGCACTCAGCCATTGTTTTAAAAATAATAAAAAAATAAATAACACAACAAAGGATACTTTGGTTATTATGTAACAGTGTGGTGGGTGTTAGAAAGGTAATATCGGTAGCCTGTGACTACTTCCCGTCATTCCACTTACAGAGCAGATGAACGCATTTTCCGGGAGGCCACGAATTTACCAGATTTCATTGGGCTGTATTATTCTCTCAAGCCTAAAAAAAATTTCATGAAGGTTACACTTAGGCAAACTTTTGAAGGTTGTGCCACTTAAAATAATATGAAATACACAACAACTTCTTAGGCTAATGAGAAAACATTTTATTTTATTAAGTCCTAGTGACCCATATATCACCACTATTGTTCCCCTTCATCGTCCTTTCTTTCTGCATCTCTGTGGACATACATGAAGAAATCTCTAGCTTTTGAAGTTCTTGAAGTAAAACTTTTCTTAATTTTTTATTTTTTTCTCTTAAAGGAGGTTCCCCCCTCCTCTCTCCCTCTATGCAAGATAAAATTTCAGATTCTTCCCAATTCTTGACGAAAACCTGTTCTTTTACAAGTGAGCTGAATATGAAAGACCAGAGCACCAGGTCTTTCTTTAAAAAAAAAAAAAAGGGAACAAAAACATCTTATAAATTGCAAACTTGCAATCTGTTACTCTTAATTTTTGGTTGATTTTGCAAATTAAATGCACTGGGAATGAATCGTTCATATATAATATTTGCCTTATAAAACATAATCCGCTATGGCAGCATTTATGGTAGATGCAGTACATGAATATGGAATTAATTTTATTTGCATAAACCTGCTACTGTTTCAAATGAATGTCACTGAAAGAAAAATGGTAGTTCTGTGGAGTTCAACCCTTTGGCCCTACAAAGAGTTGCAGGTGAAGTTTATATCTGAATTGTAGCAACTGCCTAAAAACGCTTAAGAGTTTTAAAGAGTAAAGATTCCTGGTGACTATGATCTTGTTTTGCTTCTAACGTGGTGCCTTTTTTTCCCCCAGACTCAGATCTATTGACTAAATCCTAGAACTAGGAATTTGGGATTTAATATGTGGTTGTATTAAAATAAAGTTTTTTTTTTTTTAAAGATTTTATTTATTTGACAGTGAGAAACATAGCGAGAGAGGGAACACAAGCAGAGGGAATGGTAGTGGGAGAAGCAGGCTCCCTGCTGAGCAGAGAGTCCGATGTGGGGCTCGATCCCAGGCCCCTGGGATCATGACCTGAGCCGAAGGCAGACACTTAACGACTGAGCCACCCAGGCGCCCCTAAAATAAAGTTTTTTAACATTTTGTTCAGGATCAGTGTTCACCAGTTAGATGGCAAGTTTGCACTCACTGAACCACTGATACCTCTTTGACCAGATAAACTTTGTGCTACATAATTAAAAATAGTTAGGCAGGTCTAGCTCTATAACTTCTATTAGGATGGCATCTTAAAAGTGTATTTAGAATATTTTTACCTGTTGCTTTTTCAAAGACTTTCTGTTCCATTTCAGGGAAAATTGTCTGTCTGTCTGCCTGTCTGTCTGTTTATTTATTTTTAAGTTGACTTGTTTGCCCTAAGATCTTTCATTTGCATATCTATGTGAGGAAGATAAACTTTTACCTTCATCTCTGGTGAGATGTGGAAGTATTTCCAAGTGCTACTTATGGGTTGCTTTCTACTAATTTTGTAAGGGAAAAAAAAATTGAACGAACTGATAAGTCTTACGTAAGTTCCTCAAGGTGGCAATATTTTATGGAACAAGAAGTTTAGATTTTATGAAGTCCACATACACTTTAGGTTTTTTTCCAGCAGCCATCTGTGCCATAACTCATGATTTCTTGTGCGTTTTTAATCAGCATCTAGTTATGCAGAGCCCCCGTGTCATTGCCATCTAAATACTTAAGAGAGTAAAGTGCTGCAGGATATTAGTGGAATTACGGTGTGCACTTCCTTTCTGTACCTGAGCAGATGATGTGCAAATCAAGGCCTCCCAGAGGCACATCTGCTGAGCTGCTGGAGAGCGTGGCTGGCAACAGGAACCCCGGGGCTGGCGTCCGAGGCTGCCAGGGGGCCTGGCCTTCTCAAGGTCCGGCCTTGGGTCCTGGGTTTGGGAAGATGGATCGGTGCCCTCTCACTCCTGGCTGACTCTGACCAGCCTCTCAGTACTGAAGGAAGAGGCAAACCGGCAGTGCAGTGTGATTACCACCTAGCCTGATTTTCGGCAGCATTTTAATTGCATTGTGTGGCCTTGGAATTATGGTTCCTTAAAATGGATACGTAACGATTTTTTTCCCCTCCGTTATATGTAATTTAGCTGGGAAAAAAAGAACGCAACCGAATTTCATTTCAAACAGAAATGTGTTGCACCAGCTGCAGATTGAGGCCTGGCCTTGATTTGCAAATTTTCACAGATTCAGAGGATGTTCTGCCAGCAGCCAGCGTAAGAGCTGGGATGTGGCCAAAGAGCAGCTTTTCATCGAATATATTCTATTCCAGCTTCCGAATGCACAGATCCAAGGAACTTTTTCCTTGAGAAGACACTGATATATTTACTTGGAATAGCATTATACACACATAAATCAAGAGGCCTGGAAAGAAAATCAGTACTTGCAGGTTTTAGTCCTGAGTCATGGATTTGTTATATGACTTTGGGGTAGTCACTTCTGCTGCTGCACCCTTCTCATTTTAAAAACAAGTGCATTGCATGTAGAATGGGTATTGCTGTGAGTCAGGCAGCTACTGTGGAATATGGCTGATCCTTGGGGCTACTTTTTTAAAAAAAATAACATTTTTATTGAAGTGTAACAAACATACAGAAGAGCAATCCAGTCACGTGCTTGTGTCTCTATGAATTTTTACATGGTAAAAACACCATGTAAATCACCATCCACATCGAGAAAGGGAACATTAGCAACACCCATAAAGGCCCTTGGAGGCTCCCTCTGAGTAACTAGCCCCACTCCCTTTCCCAAAGGAAAATGCTATCCTGACTTCTAACACCATAAATTGGTTTTTGTGTCTTTTTAAACTCTGTGTAAATGGGATCATCCATTGTTGGATGATCAAACAATCCATTGTTTCTGACTTTTCATTCATCAATATGTTTGTAAAATTCATTCCTGTCGATGCATGTGGCAAAATTCCATCACCCGAATGTACTAAAATTTATTGATCTGTTAAAAAAATGAGAGCGTATTGGGTCAAGTGATGCTCTCGCCTCTCTTTGGCTTGAAGGAGAGATTATATCTGAATGGCCAATCAGGGACCTGTGTTCTAATGTATATGGGA
>CM053611.1:70999919-71010560 GCA_028646535.1 Procyon lotor
TGCAGAAGGGGAGGAGTTGTAGGGTGGAATGGTCAGAGGGCATTCAAGGTGGTACAGTGACACATAAAGAGTATGGAATATTTGGGAATGTTGCCGTCATAAGACATCAAGGTGGCTGGTTGGGGTGGGGTGGCAGAAGGAAGGATGTGGTAGGAGTGAGGCTGAAGAAGGAAGCACAGATATAAGCACAGAGGACTGGGTTTTCCTCCTAATGAGCTCAGGTTTTTCCAGGCCAGGAATGTGTAGCCATCAAAAGGCTTTTCATCATGGAAAAGTCATGATCATAGGTAGGAGAGTATTCTGGTGCCAATGTCCTTTAGCCAAAGACACATCTGTAACCGGAAAACTTGGATTTGTTGCTCGTTGCAATGAGGGAAAATCTGTGCTCTGGGCAACAGGGGGGCATCTCAGTAAGAAGGTGTTAGAAAGGGATTGTTGGATCAGGATTACGGTTGGGTGGTTTTTGGGAGGATCTGAAAAAGTGGGGGTTCATTCTGGATTGCATTCTGGATTGCAGGAAATGGGGGTAATTCTATGACTTAGTACCATAATAAATCTTGTGTAAAAGAGGATTTTAAAGCTGTATTTGGTGAAGGCACAGCAGCGCCTCATATTAGTTGGAGAGGGAGATGTTTAGTATTTTTGTCATTTGCGCAATGAATTTATTTGTGCGTAAAAAAGATTATGAAGGGGTCTTGGTTTTGGTCTTGTTTCATCACAGTAACCTTGGCTGATGTTGGCATTCTTTTGAGATTGTTTATATCAGTGGAAGTGTCCCATGGCCCAGCTGTGATTTTCAGGCCAATTTCTGGAGGGGCTGCTTTTCTGTTTCTCAGTGGTTAGGAATACGGTATGTAAACTCAGTCTGGCTCTTCTCATATCCTCGGTCCATTATGTCTCAGCTGAACGACCTTTGAAAAATACTTATTTTCCTTGTGCCTTAATTTCTTATCTGAAGATGGGACTATTTTAAAGAGTTACGAAGAATATATGGGATATGTACCCAACATAGGAGGACCTAAATATATAAGGCAAATATTAACATACTTAAAGGGAGAAGCAGGCAGCAATACAGTAACAGTAGAGGATTTAACTACCCCCCTTTCCACAATGGATCGATCATCTGGACAGAAAATCAATAAGGAAACATTGGATTTAAACTACACATTAGACCAGAAGGTCTTAACAAATATTTACGGAACATCCCATCCAACAGCAGCAGGATACACTTTCTTCTCAAGTACACATGGAATGTTTTCCAGGATAGATCATATGTTATAAAAGAAGCCTTAATATATTTAAAAAGATTGAAGTCACAGCCAGCATCTTTTCTGACCCCAGTGATATGGAACTAGGTGATGAAATATCTATGCACTTAAAAGTGAAAGATGTTGGTGAAAGAAATTGGAGAAGACACAAACAAATGAAAGATCCTCGTTTCCTGCTTGTGGATTGACAAAATGAATATAGTTAAAATATCCTCACTTCCTAAAGCAATGTACAATCCAACCCCTTTGAAATTTGAATGGCATATTTTATAGAAATAGGACAATCCTAAAGATTGAATGGAAACGTAAAAGACCCCGAATAACCAAAGCAATCTTGAGAAATAACAAAGCTGGAGGGATCACACATCCTTATTTCAAACTATGTAACAGAGCTATGGTATTCGAAAAGTATAGTATCAGCATAAAAACACATATAGACAAATGGAACAGATAGAGAATGCAGAAATAAACCCACATATATATGGTCAGTTAATTTATGATAGAGCGGACAGAGTATATGATGAGGAAAGGATCGTCTCTTCAATAAATGGTGTTGGGAAAACTGGACAGCCATGTGAAAAAGAATGAAACTGGACTCTTCTCTCATACCATATCAAAAATCAATTCAAAATGGGTTTGAATATAAACCCATATATAATATAATTCAAGGGTTGAATATATATTATTCAAGGGTTGAATAATTCAAGGGTTGAATATAAGACCTGAAACATAAAACTCCTGGAAGAAAACACAGGGGGAAAGCTCCTTAACATTGGTCTTGGCAATGACTTTTTAGATTTGACACCAAAAGGAAATGTAACAAAAGTAAAAATAAACTAATGGGGCTACATCAATTGAAAAAGCTTCTGTATAGCAAAGGACATCATCAACAAAATGAAAAGGCAGCCTACCTAATGGGAGAAAATATTTGTAAACCATGTATTTGGTAAAGGGTTAATATCCAAAATATGTAAAGAACTCCTACAACTCAATAGCAAAACCCAAACAACCTGATTAATGAATGGGCAGAAGAATTGACTAGACATTTTCCCAAAGAAGACATACATATGGGTTGTAGGTACCTGAAAAGATGCTCATTATCACTAACCACCAGGGAAATGCAGATCAAAAGCATGATGAAATATCACCTCACACCTATTAAAATGGCTTTGTTCCAAAAGACCAGAGGAGACAAATGTTGGCGAGGATCCACTGTTGGTGGGAATGCAAACTGCACATTAGACCAGAAAGTCTTAATGCCTTCAGATGCAGCCATTGGGTAAAATGGCTTCAGATGCAGCAATTGGGTAAAATGATATGGAGATTCCTCAAAAAATTAAAAATAGAGCTATCACATGATGTAGCTGTCCCACTTCTGGGTATATATACAAAGAAAACAGGTTATCAGAGAGATATCTGTACTTGCCGTGTTCACTGCAGCATTATTAACAAAAGCCAAGATATGGAAATAACCGAAGTGTCCATCAACAGATATATGGATAAATGAGATGTGATACATACTGTGGAATTCTATTCGGGCTATATGAGAAAAGAAATCCTGTCATTTCAGACAACATGGGTGGAACTTAAGGGCTTTATGCTAAGTGAAATAAGCCAGAGAAAGACAAATACTGTACAATATTACTTATCTGTGGAGTTAAACCCATAAACACAGAAAGTAGAAAGTGGTTGCTGGGGGTGTAGGAGGTTGGGGGAAATAGGGAGAGGTTGGTAGAAGGGTACAAACTCTGCTGTAAGATGAATGCAGTCTGAGGATCTAATGTAAAACATGGTGATTATAGTTGATAATACTGTACACTGTATTGCATAATTGAAATTTGCTAATTAAGTAGAACTTAAATGTTCTCACAAAAAAAAAAAGAAAAGAAAAGATAAATATGTGAGGAGATGGACATGTGGACATGTTAATGAACTAGATGGGATTCATTAGGATAATGAATTCCCCATTCAAAAGGGGAATCCTTTTACAAAGTATACGTATATCAGGGGAGCTTAGATGGTGCAGTCAGTTAGGCATGCGATTCTTGGTTTTAGATCAGGTTTTGATCTCATGGTCATGAGATTGAGCCCCACATGGAGTCCTACATGGAGCCCCCATTGAGCCTTGTGTGGAGTACCCGCCTTCGTGTTCCCCGTGGAGCCCTGCCTCAGGGCTCCATGCTCAGTGCTCAGTGGGGAGTCTGCTTGAGATTCTCTCCTTCTCTATTTGCCCCTCCCATTCATGCTCTCTCTCTCTGTAAAATAAGTAAATAAATCTTTTTTAAAAAGTATACGGACCTCAGAGTACCGTGACCTGCACTTTAAGTTGCTTACAATTTATGTAACAATTATGCGTCAATAAAACTGGAACTAAAAAAAGAATATGTGTGATGATAAATGTAAAATACTTAAGATAGTGCCTTGCCTGTGGTAAAGTCTCAATAAATTCTAGTAGTAGCAGTACTAGGAGAGTCGTTGTAGTAGTAGTAAAAGGCAGAGGAGGGGGAGGAAGAGGAGTGGTATTTTGGCAAGGTAACTCCCATCAAGGGGAAAGTAGGCACGAAGAAGGAGAGATGGAGAAATTCATTAGGAGCATTGTCCAGGAATGCATATGATAGATGATTCTCTCTTGAACCTGTGCTGTGGAGGTAAGCATGGAGAGAGGGTGCGGTTGGTGAGCGCTAACCCTGGGAGCTCTTGTTCACCAGTGGTGGGTTGAAGGGAAGGAGAGGAAATGAGACAGTTTCCATTTGCTTCTGGTTTGGATGAATGGGTAGGAAGTGAGGTCACCACTAGAGATTGGAAATACGAGAGCAGAAGAGCACATTGAAAAACAGACATTAGAGCCAGATGGAAATGTTCAGCAGGCTGCTGATGATACAGGACTGAAGCTCAGGGGAGAGGTCAAGCACCATAGCCTTTTGCACTTCCTGATCTCTCATGAACAGGCCAGCTGTCTAGGTGAGAAAAGAAGTGCCACTGACCTTGCCCTCCGTGGCTCCCGTGGCTCCCATCTGTAGGACTGTGGAAAAGGGCTTCAGTTATTTTGTATGCAGTATCAAACCTAGACCCACCTCAGTAGACTGTCAAGAGTTACGGATTTGTCTTTAATCAACAACGTGAAATTTTTCGGCGCCAAGATCTTGTCAGAGATTTTTAACCCTGAACTCTTTTTAGCATGATACTTAATCAAAAGCTTGGATGGGAAAAATTGTATGTATGGAATGCCTGAAAGGTGTACAGCTTATAGATGGTTTGTTAGATGTCTGATATATCATCTATGCACCTATCTATCATCTGTCATCTATTTGTTTTTATTAATCTGGCCATCAGATTTGCTGGGTAACTGGATTGTTTCAGATCGGTTCCTATAGGGTTACATTTACTGACCTGGGATTTGGCATTATGCCATCAGCCTGCATTGAGAAATATTATAAGAAACAACCAAGGGAACTAGGGTTTACTCTTTTATTCACTGTTTTAATATCCTGGAGAATCAGAGTCTTTATATTGCACAGGGGAATTTATGGGGACTCTTGGGAAAAAATCTCTCTGAAACGTCAATAGCATATATTTCCTTCCTTGACATGGGGAATTGGGTGCCTGATGATGTTTCCTTCTGTGCCCTGATCACTGGGAAGCTCAGAGTAAAATATACAGTCTTGAATGAAGCATCCGATTCTTATTGTATGTGCCCATGTACTAACCATACCTCTAGTTTTATTTTCTCTCTCCTATTTTTATTTCCCCTTAAACGTCATTTTTTCAATTGTTCTAATCTTGTAGTGGTAAATTGCCCCAGTTCTTGTTTGGAATGAGGAGTGTGGATGTGCACTGGAGCATGCACACACGTACAGAGAATCATATATTTTTTAGTAGCATTAATGGAACAATCTGGACAAAAGTGTTTTATTCGAGTGAAGTTGGCTCTTCTTTGTGGAATATAAAAGAAACACCTTAATTTCTATCACTCCAGAGTTTTACCTTGATGGCAAAGACATATTAAAAAAAGTACAATACGTGATAAAATATGGGTCAGCCCTCTTGCTTCTATGCACAGTGTATTGGGAAAAGCTCCACACTTGAAATCAGAAGATTTCTTGGTCTGTTCCTAGCTATGGGGCCCTATATCTTAATTTTACAATAGGAAAAATGCAACTGACACTCGGGCAGAAACGGGCCAACAGGAGAGGGTCTGTGTCCTGAGCAGGAGCAACCACTGTTGAGTGCTTCCTAGTGGTTTCCAGGCAGGAATGGGAGCTCGTGCTCACAGATGACTTTTTTCAAGAGAATATAGAAAATTAAATTTCGTGTAAGTTCTCCTGATTTATAACTTCAGCAATTAATTCAAATTCTAAAAAAAAATATACACTGTGTAACATTGTTCGGGGAAAACTGAACATCGTATTCAACCTTTGGGCTACTAGTTCATGATATCTGTTCTGGAAAGAGTTTTCAAAATTCACCTTGTGTTTGAGGCCACATAGGCTCAAGAAAGGATACGTTCATAAGTAGTTTTTTAGAAAGCAAGTGTGCATCTTTTCATTAAACCTATACATTGTGTTCTAAATATATTGTTTCTAAAACACACTCTTTACTGTGAATGCGTTTTAGAGGCACACATTAAAAAGCAAGGCTAATGTGGATATAATATACAAAAGTAGCAGTATTTATAGATGATTATTTGTAAATAATGTACAATTTGGCTTAGTGTTGGTGTTTTCTGCCTAGTTGTTGATAACATAATGTTATATATATATGGTAGTTCTGGAGACCGTTTTCCACGGACATCGTAGAAACTGTTGGCTGTTCACTCGATTCTAGTATTCTCTATGATAGGAGGTCACAAAATATCAGGAAGAAAGTAGGATGCAATTTAATTACCTAGATTATATATAAATACAGTCAGTCCTCATTATTTGCAGATTCCATGTTTGCATATTTGCCCACTTGCTGAAATTTATCTGTAGCCTCAAAGTCAATACTCATGGCACGTTCATGGTCATGCTCAGATATGTGCAGAATGGTGAAAAATTAGGGTCACCTGGTGTGAATGTTCCCAGCTGAGGTCAAATAAGGCAACATTCTGCCTACTTGTTTCAGCTCTCCTACTGTAGACAGGTGTCCTTTAATGGGGATTTTAGTGTCATTTCTTTTCTTGCACTTCTAGGCCTTTTGTTGGTGATGTCCCTGTTTAAAATGGCCCCTAAACATAGTGCTAAAATGTGACTTATGGTTCCCAAGTGCAGGAAGGCTGTGATGTGCCTCATGGAGGAAGCACATGAGCTGGATAAGCTTTGTGCAGGCATGAGTTACAGCGTGACTGTGCTGTTCAGTGTTAATGATTGAACAGTATATAGTAAATAATTTGTCTTTAAACAGAAATGGACATAAGGCATGGTTCTGTATTGATCAATTGAAAAGAATGTGACCAGAGGCTTTCAGGAACCAAGCTCTGTATTTTCCCTAGGAGCAATGATTCAGTATTCATTAAATCAGTGTTTGCAGCAACGTCCCAGAACACAAGTACTACAAATAACTATTCTGAGTAGACAGTATATGAAAATAATGAGATAATTGACTATTTTTTCAACTGATACACACACTTGTAAATACTACTTTAGTATTACAAGAAGTCTCTGACAAATTCAGTAGATACATAATAAATTGTTAAATGAGTTTTTCGCAGAGATATCCCTGTTCGCGTATCGCATAACAATAGATAGAGGGGTGCATAAACACTGGCCAAGACCCTAACCCAACTGGGTTCTTGTCCTAGCCCTGGCACTGGTTAGCTGTATGATTTCAGACAAGCTATTTTTGGACTCTGTTTTCTCATCACTAAAATAATAAGAAGAGTGCTTATAATTAAGAAGGTCACAACCAATTTGAAATAGCACAGTAAAATTGAAACAGTAAGCAAATATGAAATGATGTATAATTAAGCATAAATTAGATCCTCTTTAGCAATAGATTTCAATCTGGACGTGGATGGTAGAGACGTGGCTGGTCGTGGCTCATTAGAATCACCTGGTGGGGAGTAGAATTTTTCAGATTAACCACATATAACTCCCGCTCTGCTTTGTCCTGTTCTAAGAAAATAAGAACATGTTCCCCCAAAATAAGATTTCGAACCCTTTGTAATATTAGAGTGTCGTATGAGTTTCCAGAAAAGGCCTGTAGCATCCTTGCCTTGTCATCCTTCTCCGAATTTGTTCTTCCCACAGTTTAGCTTGCAAGGTCACACCCTGATAGGGCTGCTCTTTCACATTCCTGCCCTTGCTGCAACCAGGTTGGTCTGTGCTTCCTGGGCGTGTTTCTCTTCCACGGAACCAAAGGATATAACAAAACTGAGGATTGAACCTGGAGAAATCTAGCCTGAGTCCTGTTTAGTGAAAACCTACTGAATACTTTGTTGTTTCTGTTTAAAACCAGTGGATGGGGGTGTGGAGGGGATCTCTGCTTAGAGACCTCTGAGGCTCGGAGGGGTTCATTGATGGACAAATAAGTAAGTACATCAAAGTCAAGACCAGAACCTGGGTCTCCCTGATGCCACAGGCCTTGATTGTTGCATTATTGTCCCTGTGAATGCAGAAAAGGCTTCATGAAGGAGATAGGGCGCTGGTGAGGGGCGGGTTTACAGCGAAAGGAGAGATGAGTCTTTCACATTGTTGATCACATGGCATCTCTTGCCTGTTACTAGGACTAGACTCGTAGTTAACCCTTCTGCCAAATGCATCTTAGTATGGGAGTTGCCAAGGAAAGCCCAGCACAGGCGCTGATTAGGGCAGTGCTTTTCCTCACATGGAGAAAAGACAGAGCAGGACTGGCTCCAGTAGTGTGCGTCAGCCCCCACCGGCCAGTGGGTGCTTCCCAGCAGCAAACACGGGGTCATTGACCCCTTTTGTGCTGCAGCAGAAGGACCCTGTCTGTTGCCCACAGAGGACACATACATAGAGCAGCGGGGCTGGCCAGGTACCCTGTGAAGCACATGCTTAAGCGGAACAAAGGAGTGAGTGCACAGTGAGTCCGAAACAGGGGAAGATAGTCCCAAGCAAGGTGATAAGCCCAGTATAAGCTGGGAGGCACCTTCTCTCCTGTTAAAGCATGTTCCAGGCCCAAGGCCCGTTCTTATGCAGCTACGTGGAGTCGAAAGACTGCATGCACGAGACTGCCTTTCCCAACATATGTAGAAGTAAAGACATCATAAGATGTCTATACAATGGAAGTAAGTGTGGAAAACTTGGAGTGAAAAGTCAGATATGACCTAAATATTCCTATTGTTCAGTATGGTCCAGATTGGTCATCATAGAAAGGCTCCAGAATTAGGCAGGGAAGTTCAGTGGCTATGTGGGAATTGTGCCCCATTTTCAACATGGTTAAAAGTGGCGTTGATCTGCCAAAAAAATCAAGAGTCAGGGAGGGGGTAGGATATAACTGCATAAATCACAGTTTTATATTGAGGATGACTTCTTCCTGAGAGAGTAGAGTATTTTATTCCCCCTGTGGATTTTTGTAGACCTTCATTTACATCTCTAGATTTTTGTATCAGAAGGCCTTGTACACCACCTTTAGTGCTATTTTATGAAACTCCTTTAACGAGTGACTATATGTAAGTGATGTTCTTTCATCTTTCTGTCATAAACATCTTTGTAGACCTTGGGTATGACTTGACATTTCAGAAAACACTGGTCATAATAATGGCAAATGTATGGTGAGTTGTGCTTCTGCGGTGTCAATCATCAATTGGGAGCTTTTGAGCTAAAATATTCCTCTCAGGGGTAGCACAAAAAAGCAGCAAATTGTTTGAAACAAAATGAAAAAAGAATTAAGAGAGAAAAACAAAACAAAACTCAGCGGAACTCTTTTGGCATAAAACATTGCCCATGGTCATTTGCTCCATATTTTTAACCTGAAAAAAAAAGACCACCTCTTATTATTTGTTCTGTCGACATAACAGGGTTATGCGTAGAAAAAGATTAATTCTAAATTAAATGCTAGTTTTTTCAGTGTAAGCCTGCCTGCACCCTCCAGTTTTGTTCTCACACACCACTTTTTGTCTCTTAACAATTCTTCATGTATTTTAAAGCACAGCACGCTAAAGAGATTTTGATTTCATCTTCAGAGATTTATATACTTTTACATGTTTATTCAAATCCCAGAAAGGAGAAATCCAAAGAAAGAAAGCCAGTTAAACAAATGAACACTTCTGTTTACCAAACTGCATTTTGTAAAGAAAACCAAACTGGTGATTTTGCTATTGTATCCACAATTTGATGCTTTGGGAGTGAAGAAGCTATACACATATAACAAATAGCAACAGTAGGGCACCTGGGTAGCTCAGTGGTTAAAGCCTGTGCCTTCGGCTCAGGTCATGATCTCAGGGTCCTGGGATTGAGCCCGAAATCAGGGAGCCTGCTTCCCCCTCTCTCTGCCTGCCTCTCTGCCTACTTGTGATCTCTCTCCTCTCTGTCAAATAAAGAAATAAAATCTTTAAAAACAAACAAACAAGACAAACAAATAGCAACAATGACAACAAAATAAGGGATGTTTTTCCCCCCAGGGGGAAAAAAAGGCTAGGAAAACAGAGAGTACTATTCTTTTATCAGAAGTATTTTACATATATTTTACCATTTCCTATACCTGTATAGGAAATTGTTTTCATTGTTTTCAGCCTTTCAAAGATTTTAATCAATGATTATGGAGCCAAGTCTCTGTCTGTGTTTAAGCACCGCAGTGAAACCTTTCTATTGTAAGGATGATTTTCATTACTTTAAAATGAGGAATTATTTAGTGAAATTGACAATACAGCCGGCCAGTTCCTTTTTTAATAGAAGGCTTGGGGCTTTTTGCTTGAATTAACTGGATAACTATGTGTTGTGCAGTTCACTTTACTTCTACACAAAATTTTATTCTTGGTTTATGGGACTATAAACCAAGCACTCGATGTGGTGTATTC
Organism: Procyon lotor; assembly: GCA_028646535.1. Taxonomy (NCBI): domain Eukaryota; kingdom Metazoa; phylum Chordata; class Mammalia; order Carnivora; family Procyonidae; genus Procyon; species Procyon lotor. Next base: position 71,010,147 of record CM053611.1, read on the forward strand.
AGTCAAGAAAGTTGCCCATTTGTTGCCCCCAACAAATGGGGGGAAAAGTCTTATTCTTGTAGATCACTCAGAATGGTGATCAAGCCGGTCCTCCGAGTAGCTGGCATTCTTACCTAGCAATTGGAACATAGACACAACAGAACAATGAGAACATTTGAAAGGGTCTCTGCTTTCTTGTTAACTGCCAACAGTTGCATATTCATAAGGAAGATGATCTTTTTTTTTTTTAATATTTTATTTATTTATTTGACAGAGAGAGAGAGAGATCACAGGTGGGCAGAGAGGCAGGCAGAGAGAGAGGGGGAAGCAGGCTCCCCTGCTGAGCAGAGAGCCCGATGCGGGGCTCGATCCCAGGACCCTGAGATCATGACCTGAGCCGAAAGCAGAGGCATTAACCCACTGAGCCACCCAGGT
>CM053611.1:71010660-71039930 GCA_028646535.1 Procyon lotor
GAGCCCCGCATTGAGCTCTCTGCTCAGCGGGGAGCCTGCTTCTCTCCCTCTGCCTGCCTCTCTGCCTGCTTGTGATCTCTCTGTCAAATAAATAAATAAATCTTTAAAAAGAAGATAAAGTCTATTGCCAGATTTTTATTTATTTATTTTTTGATACTTCTGGTAGACTTCTGTCTCACTCATATCTTTTACCAACTGGAGGTTGTTTCACAAAATGGTTTGAGCTGTCATGTTCATTGAGAAGGAGGGGCACAGAGCACGAGCTCAAATTAGCATGAAGTCTGAGTGAGAGAACACTTTTTTATATCCCCTTAATGAATATACAGAGAAAAGTAGGGCATAGTGCTGAGACCTGTGGTTTGGGCAGTCATAGAAGTCTGGTGTAGACTTCCCAAGTTGATAAGTATTGGTTGGGAGAAGGAATGAATGAATGAACATTTTTTTCTCACTTCATTAACTCCTCCTGATGAAAGTACTTAAGTTGGATTCATGATATTTTAAAACTGTTTGTATTTGGGAAATCATTATGACTTAATGGGTCACCTAGTAGAATACACTGAATCACTAAACTGACTATAGAGATTTCATATCTCAACACAGTATTCAGAGTGACAGTGTCAACAGAGGAAACTGCTCTGAGGCTACAATTAAGAGATGCTGTAGATCATTTTAGGAATGATTTTTTTTTTCCCCTGATTTTGCAGACTTACACATTTTTTTTCTTTTGAAGCTTCTTAAATCCCAGATGAAACTAGCTCTTAGCAGTCGTTCTCTTTTGTGGGATTAATTTTAAAAGAAAATAAAAAGATGTAACATAAAATTAACACCTAAGCCATTTGATTACATATCAGACCATAAATACAAAAGAACTAGTTTTTTTTTCTTTAAGATTTTATTTATTTATTTGACAGAGAGAGAGAGAGAGAGAGAGATCACAAGTGGGCAGAGAGAGAAGGGGAAACAGGTTCCCTGCTGAGCAGAGAGCCCGATGCGGGGCTTGATCCTAGGACCCTGAGATCATGACCTGAGCCGAAGGCAGAGGCTTAACCCACTGAGCCACCCAGGCACCCCAAAAGAACTAGTTTTGACTTTCAGAAGATCGTTTTGGGAGTATTTTCTGCCCAGACTTCTTTTTGCCACTCGTGTCTCACCTACATGTTTTTCCCTCTGTTTTCTTACTGGGAGTGTGTGCAGGGCAAGCAGCCCAGTTTTGGTAATTGTCCTTGCCTGGGTCTTACCTAATCAACCCCAGTCGCTCACGTTTTTGTGCCCTGGCAGGCATTGTAAATGGCCCAGGAGTATCAGAAGGGAAAACCTGGCTTACCAGGTTTAAACAGTGTCAGATTATGAATTATATTGTCTAAGGCCAAAATATTGAAATCTGAGACCCCCCAAAACTCCATTTTGTGTTTGACGCTAGCATGGGTGTCCTTTCATTTGGCTGTGTACTGACACATACTATCGTTAGATTTCTACAAAAGCTGGCAGTATAGGATGGTTTAGGTGTTCAGGGATAGTAAAGACAGAAGCTGCGCATTACAGACACATTATAAGTAATTGCCTAAATTGGAATTTTTTTTTTTTGCAGTAGGTCAACTTCTACAATTTTAAATTTGATCTATATTCTTTTTATAAACAGCATTCACACATTTTCTGTTGGTTTCCCTTTTAAATGCTTGTGCATATGCCTAAAGATAAAAGAGATAATCTTACATGTACCTTTGAATTATTGATGACTCAATTCATCACGATCTTAGGAAGACAAAATAGGAAAGCAATTTGTGTTTTTATGATTCGGGGGGGCCTTGAGTGGGAAGCATACAGATCATTTTTACTTTAGATACCTCTGACATTTTAGTACATTTCCCCCATGTTATATTTTAGAGAGAAACTATACTACATATGCATTATAAGTGGATTGAGCTAGAAAAAATTTTGCTGAAATGGTTTAACGTGACAATATTTAACTTTATATAGAGTGAAGAAATTTTACCATAAGGAAAACTTTTTAGCTGCTAACTTTGTCATACTATTAGTTTTCAAGGTATATTTTCAAGGCCTTCTCTTAATTGACATAATCCTATATGAGTAAATAGTTTATTATTTATTCTGGCTAATACTATAATATTGAGTTAATTTAACAGCTATATCACATAAGCTTCTGAGTAATAACTTAGCCTTCTGGTATCCCCATTTTATTTCATCCCAGTTCTCTGATGTTATCAAAATTGTCTCTCTTAAGATAGGAAAAATAGTTTCTTGTAAGCTTTGTAAGGTTCTTGTTCATCCCATTACAAACACATTTATGGAGAGTTCACCATTTTCTTGTCTTTTGCTAGACGTGGGTTATCCTGCATGTTTTCCAGCTCACAGCTTATTAGGAGACAGATAAGAAAATCAGTAATTATCATACATTGTCTACTATGATTAACCAACCAGAGGGTATTATGGGACTGCTAAAGGTATATTCTTACTTTCGAATATTAATTGGAGAACAGTGTTGGTAGAGTTCATCCACTTCAGATAAGTCCGTCTTTAAATTTTATAGTTGGCAATAAACTCAGCAATTTTAAAGCAAGATTTAGGCTACAGAAAAATCCAATTTGAGCTGGAAGTGTGATCTTCATATATCTAGGGTAAAACGTGGGAAATCAGAGAACTACTAAAATGATACTGGATGCATTGAACCAATTTTTATCCCCCATGTTGACAATGCGATACCTTTCCCATGGAGTCTTTGAAGTGTGGGTGCTGTGTCATGTGTTTTTAAAAGGAAGCAGATGGAACTTATTAAAGAACATTGATTCTTTGGTTTTTGAGGAAATTTCTAGCTTGCTCCAGTTTTGTTTCATTACTGTATTACAGGTTGCATTGGTAGATGGTATATCTTCATTTTAAAGAAGAATAAGTAGTGAAGGTGAAATATTTTCTTTGACTTTTTATCCCATTTGGATGGGAAAAAAGTGTTTGTTTTTTGTTTTCTTCTGGTTTACACCATGAATTGATGGCTTATTTATCCTACATCAAGTCCCTCAGGGAGGAAAAGGATGTCTTGGGACTTGGTGCCCAAAGGATTCCCTTGTCCTGGATGCCACCAGTTTGTTCTCATCAAAATTCAGGAGCACTGGTATGACAGGAGAGGTAGGGAGGACAGAGCCAAGAGAAACATAAGGGAGGCAGAGAGATGAAAGTGGGACTCCAAAAAAGATAAACGGTTTTGCTGTCAGTGCAGTGTAATGAAAATGAAATCAGTGTAGGCAGCACCCATTTCCCTCATCATGCCTAGCCCCAAACACGGCTTTAAATAAAACATATTTCTTTTATTTCCCATTTCTTGCTTGCTAACTTAAAGATAAATGACTTGCTTGCAAGTGCAGTGAAAAGGAAATAAAATCAGTAACAGGCAGTGCCCAAAATGCCCCAGCTGCTTAACGGCCTGGCCTTGAGCAATACACAGTTTTTATGGAAAAGTTTTACCGTTTGCTGTTAAGGAAACAAAAGCAACTCTCCCCCACCCCGTCCCCCAACTCTAGAAATAAATAAATAAATAAATAAATAAAAGTAAAATAAAATAGAGCTCCAAAATGAAAGCTCAAAAAAGCCAAAGCGATTCAGAGGCACGCACGTAGTTGGTTCCTGTGGCCACCGCGATGTGAACTGTGCAAGGAGAAACGTGGCCACACTGGAGTTTTGTGCGCAGCGCTTGGGCTCAAGGCTGCTTTCCTGTGGTGGGAGAACTCCTGGTCGTGCTCCTGCAGCTGGGGGTCAGCTGCTGGTAATGAGGACCAGGGCCGTTTCTAGGTAGGCAGTTGGATAAGCAATTAAATAGTTTGTGAGCAGCAGTTTGGGGCACTCCGAAACGCCTGCAATCAGGCAGCTCCATAACGGAAACCACGAGGCAATTGACTACACTGGGCAGGAGAGTTAGCATTAAGAAGCCGAATCAAAGGGCTTTCCTAGCGAAAGTAATAGGAAACATTAAGTGTGTATCTCCTCCTGTGCCTGACACTAATCGTAGATGGTTAACTTCTCCAGTTTCTTTAGCTTTTAGAACAGTGGCTTCTCAAACTTAGCATCTTGATTTCCCAGAGCTCAGCGGGGATCATGCAAATAAAAGACAGCTCTCTCCGTGAATTTTACCCTGACCAGAGGACATTTCTTGCTTTGCCATCCAAGTTGTGAATTACATCTGGTATGGAGCTGCTCACGTGTGATTTGGCTGTACTTTGGGTGTCCAAAATAACTGTGAAATACAGATGTCCACGGAATGTGGTATTGGGTATGGTCAAGGATGCTGGGTAGAAAGAACTTCATGGAAGAGATGGCACTTAAGCCAAAGACGTTGGCAAACCCAGATTTTGACGGGGGACCAGTTAGGTTATAGGTGTTCTATATGATGGGCATGCATTTACGTACATGTATTGAGGAAAATGGCCCCGTCTGCGGTAAGGTGTGGGGCGAGAAGCAAAAAGGTAGGAATGGGGAGTCAAATATGGATCAGTTGGATGTTCAGGATGCAAAGTTGAGTTTAAAAATGGTTTGACCAACTCTATAAAGGAGAAACATTGAGTTGAGATGAATGCACTCCTTCTCTACATTCTTTCTCCTTTAATTATGCCTCTTCCATGACTATTCATTCCAAAGATATTTACTGAGCATTTACTATATGCTGGGCAGTGGGCCAGGCACTGGGCCACAGTGAGGTATAAAGGACCGACAGAGACAGCTGTCCTTGGAGAGCTTCCGGGATAGCACCTTGCTACTCAGTGCTCTGGCAGTATCAGCAGTAGGCATCATCTGCGAGCTTGTTAGAAACACATCGTCTCAGCTCCAGCCTCGACAGACTGAGTCAGAATCTGCTATAAGCAAGATTCCCAGGCTACTTATATGGACATTAATGGTTGAGAAGTACTAAACAATTCAGCTTTTAGCACTTGTCTCTGTTCCCATTCACTGGAGTTATCACTGTTTGTGAAGGATAGTCTGAATTAGGAGCAGATGAATACATTTCCGAGAATGAACAAAGTAAATAGGAACATGTAAAAATATGAAGGAAATAAAATCCCGATGGTCATCTGGTACTTGGTTTAACATCTCTGGTGATAGGGAGGGTGCTCATTACCTTTTTATCTCTTCTTCAGCTTCTACCTCAGGGCCAAGCACTTTGGTGGTGCCCCATGAGGACTGATGGATTTTTCAAATGGTGAGAAATGAATAAAAATTAAATAAGAAAATGGAGATTATTTCTGAGTGTTTACCGATATATATTAATGTCTTACTGTGAGATCTAAAGCTAGGAGGAAAATTGTAAGGAAAGCTACTTTTAGCAGATTTGAAAGTTGGCTGAATTGAGGAATGTTAAAAATTCAGAATTTGGAATAGGAAAAAGAGGTAATCCAGGTGAAGATAAATTGAGGTCCAGTTTTAGAAAAGAAGGTGGTTTGGGGAGATATTGTGACGAATTTGTGACAGTAATGGGATTAAAATAATAGCTCTACACTACTGAAGATTTCTTGTTCCATGCAATAAAAATGAACACAGGCTGCAGGGACCCAGTAGGTGGAAATTCAACTTAGATGATTAGGTATATATTAGGTTAGGAATGCATGGCTATGCCATTAGTAAACCTTGTTTGATCCTCTTGTATAGTCTGGATACACTTCTGAAGATAGAACTGGGGACAAAAAATACCAATACCACCAGACTGAGTCAGTGATTTGGATTTGGGGCTGAGATGAAGGGTTATTTTGAACCTTGGTCATCTGTATATTTTTTTTCTAGGGACATATACACTTTTTATTGGAAATCTTGTTACTCAAGAAATAGAGTGTTTTAAAAAAGCATTACGACAGTGGATAATTCAAATTTAAGTGACAGTGCATGGAGAGAAGTGATGTTTTTATGGTCCAGATATTTGGGGATTAAAGTCAACCTCTGATTTTCTACAGCTAGTGGAATGGCATAATTTTAGGTTTATTCAGAGTCCTCTGAATGACTTTTCTAATTACTCTCTCTTCTTTTGATTCTTTTAAAGTGGAATGAGAAGACAGCAGTGGCTTCTACTGTTAGAATTGTATTTCAAGGGCCACGGTGTAAAATAATAACATTATAGTGCTCACAGAGAGCAAGAATCTCTGTGTAATATATTGTTCAGCAAATCATTCATCATCATAATTGCCATACTCGACACTTGGTTCATTTGTAGATTTTTCCTTTCTCGCCAGAATTTTTCTTCAGTAAAAATGATTTAAAGAGTAGCTATAGGGTTCAATCCCATCTTTCATGATAGAACAGGGACAAGAAGAGTGTCTTTTCCAAAGCTACTTCCACTTGAATTCTAGTTTATTGTGATTGCACATTCCTCAGGAGCTTGCCAATCAGAGAGCATTTTCTTTATGTTCTCTTGGGGGCAAATTCCGTATTCTGTCAAAAGGTTTTAGGAGGTAGACCCTGTGACTGCTGCAAAGCCCTTAGATGCCATTTTGTATCTATTTTAGGAAGACTCATTCTTTGAGCCACAGATGTGAAGTTCAGATGAACTGGTGGGCACACAAATGTAATGCTAGAAATTTCTTTGGCATTTAGGCATCTTTTATTTCAATCTTTTCTTTGATGGGCCAGAGAAATAAAGAAGATGGAACTTAAGACAAGTGGCTTGGCACCAAACACTAGACTACCCTTTGGGGTGCTTCCTGTTTCCTGCCAGCCACCCACACACAGCACCTGCTGGAGTATGAACCCCTGGTCATAATCATGTAGGTCTGTCCCATAGAACCTTATGTAGAGGAATTCCAAGATGAACATCTATCAATTTGAGCTTATTGAATAAAGAATTTAGTAACACATTTCCCAGAGACCATGGCAGCAATTCAGAATACTCAGTTTTATATTTCTGGCAATAATATTTTTCAGTCAAAAATTGGAGACCATTGGGGGCGCCTGGGTGGCTCAGTCGTTAAGCGTCTGCCTTCAGCCCAGGTCATGATCCCAGGGGCCTGGGATCGAGCCCCGCATCAGGCTCTCTGCTCTGCAGGAAGCCTTCTTCTCCCGCTACCACTCCCTCTGCTTGTGTTCCCTCTCTCGCTGTGTTTCTCTCTGTCAAATAAATAAAATCTTTAAAAAAAAAAAAATGGAGACCATTGTTTGATGAGTGGGCAGAATATTTGAAGTCAGAGCTGCCTTAAAAAACCTAGGGTGTATGCTTGCCCTGTCCGTATTTCTGTTGAAGAATAGGTTCGTGAGCAATTATTTCCAAAATGCTTAGTGAGCAAGTGGGATAATATGTTGAAAACATTAAAAAAAAGAAAGGAAATGTGTAAATTCAATGTGATTTTCCTTAGACACAGCACATCCCGAGTAGTCAGGAATGGAGCAGGATGGGAGGGAGAGGAAAGCATTGAGGGTGAGGCTGGAGATGCAGTTTATTTTAGGTGCTAGTAAAAGGGGAAAAGAGCTTTAATATTTGTTAAGAACTGACATTTGTTATCTCTTCTAAAAGCCAGTAGACAGGTTGTTTCCCCCCCCAACTTTATTGAGAAATTATCAACAAATATAAGTGGGTATATTTATAGTGTACAAGGTGATGATTTGGTATGGTGGAATGATTAGCAAGGATTTTTTTATTGTTTCCAATTTATTATTATTTTTATCATGTTTAATTGTATTAAAGTACACATAACCTAAACCTTATCACTGTCACCGTTCTTTAGTGTACAGTTTAGTGGCATTAAATACATTCACATGCTTTTAGAACCAGCACCACCATTCATCTTCGGAACTTCTTCATCTTGCAAAACGGAACCTTTGTACCCATTAAGTAGTAACTTCCATTTCTCCCTCCCCCTCACCCCCGGCAACCACCATTCTACATCTTTCTCTGAATTTGAATACTTTAAGTACCTCATGCAAGTAGAATCATATGGTATTTGTCATTTTGTGACTGGCTTATTTCACTTAACATAATGTCTTCATCCATGCTGTAGCATGTGTGAGAATTTTCTTCCTTCCTAAGACTGAATAATGTTCCATTGTCTAGCTGTACCATGCCTTATTTATCCATTTATCCATGAATGGACACTTGGGTTGCCTTCATCTTTTGGCTGTTGTCCATAATGATGCTATGAAAATGGTTGTTCAAATACCTGTTCAGGTCCCTGCTTTCAGTTCTTTTGGGTATATACCCAGAAACGAATTGCTGGATCGTATAGTAATTCTATTTCTAGTTTTCTGAGAAACCGCCATACTGTTTTCCATGGTGGCTGCATTTTACAATACCACCAGCAGGGCTCAAGGGTTCCAATTTCTCCATATCCTTGCTAGTACTGTTTTCTCCTGTTTTGTTGTTTTTGCTATTTTTAATGGCCATCCTGACAAATGGGAGATGGTATCTCCCTTTGGTTTTGATTTGCATTTCCCTAAAGACTAGCGATGTTGAACATCTTTTCAAGTTCTTGTTGGCCATTGGAATATCTTCTTTGGAGAAATTCAAAAGACTAAGTCCTTTGCCTATTCTCAGATAGGCTTGTTTTGGTTTTTGAGTTGTGGGAGCTCCTTATGTATTTTGGATATTGACCTCTTATCAGATATATGATTCCCAATGAGTGGGTTGTTTGTTTTTTCATTCTTTCATTCAAAGGACATTTGATAGTATCCTTTGATGTACAGTAGTTTTTTTCTTTCTTTCTTTTTTTTTTTTTTTGGATATAACCCTATTTATCTATTTCTTTTCTTTTATTGTCTTTTGGCACTCCTATGCAAGAAATCATTGCCAAATCCAACATCGTGACTTTGCCCCTATGTCATCTTCTAAGAATTTTATAGTTTAATTCTTAACATTCTGGTCTTTGAATTATTTGGAGTTAATTGTTGTGTATTGTTTTATTATGCTTGTTTTACTACTGGGAATCTGAATCTCAGAAGAGGCTATTTGTCCTAAAAGCCTGTGCTGTTTCTACTCCTCACTCTTATGTTAGAGCACTGTGAAATCTCATAGACTAACCCAAGAAAGTCAGCTGCTAGTAGAATCCCTCTTAATCCTCAAAATATCCATATTAATCATGTATGAGTGAATATCATGGGAATTTCCTGGGTACTCTTTTCTGATAATTAATTACACTAATATCTTTTCTGACTTAGTTCAAAGGATTGACCTCTTCAAGAAGCTTGCTTTCACTGTACCTCCCAGGTTAGGTTAGGTTCCTATGGCATGTTACCATATTGTGTTTTAGTTGTCTCTGTGTCTGTCTATCCCAAGGGACTAAGCTCCTAGCCCCGTATTACTCAGAGCTCCTTATTACTCAGCAGCATTGACAGCACCTGTAAGCATGTTAAAAACAGAATTTCGGGCTCCACTCCAGACATATTAAGTCAGAATCTGCATTTAAGGAAATCCCCATGTGATTTGTTTGTACCTGGATTGGGAAGCACTATCCTAGCACATGGTAAGCACTTATTTGAGCAAATAGATGCAACAACAAATGATATTTAAAATTTGTGTAGCTTGGGGCACCTGAGTGGTACAGTGGGTTAAGTGTTGGATTCTTGGTTTTGGTTCAGGTTGCAATCTTGGCATCCTGAGAGCCCTCCCTCTGGCTTAGCACTCAGTGCAGGGTATGCTTGGATTCTCTCTCCCTCTTCTTCTGCCCTTACCCTCCACCTTCCCCCCTCCCCTGCTCATTTTCTCTCTCTCTCTCTCTTTTTCTCTAAAATAAATAAGTAAAATCTCTGGGGTGCCTGGTGGCTCAGTTGGCTAAGTGTCTTACTCTTGGTTTCAACTCAGGTCATGATCTCAGGATCATGAGATTGAGCCCCACTTTGGGGCTCCGTGCTCGGCGAGGAGTCTGAGATTCTTTCTCTGTCTCCCTCTGTCCCTCCCTGGGCTCACAGACATGTGCAGGTGGTCTCTCTCTCTCTCTCTCTAAATAAATTAAATTAAATAAAAAACCCCCAAACAAACCGTGTAGCTCAGTTTTATGCTTGGGTTTTAGAAGCGTACGGATGCTCTGATTTCCTGGAAGGTGTTAGTGTGTGCTGAGAAAGGTACTACTCTTCTGCTTCTGCACCTGCTCTTTACACCCTGGGCTGCATGGCTAGAGAGAAAGGGAGAGAGTCGTGCTCCTCATGCAGGATAGACTAGCTACAGGCACCTACCTGTCTAGTGCTCTGTCCCAATATATCTCGGGCAGGAGCAAACAGCTCCCCATATCAACATGTTTCGATGTCAAAAAGAAAGGAAGAGAAAAGTAAATCTAAAACTCCATTTTTAGACTTGCTTCACAGACAACGACTAGTTCTTCTCCTTAATTATTTAGAGTGTTACCTTGGTGGTATTTATAGATTACGATCAGGTTCCCTCCTTGAAGCTCATTCTCTAGACTGTATAAATTTAGTTTCCCCGAGTGCGTCTCATATGTCTTTTCCTCTGAGCCAAACCTGAAAGGCATTCTATTCCCCTTTGCTTGCTCTGTGATTTATCTGCATTATTCCTAAACTGCTGGAGTCAGAAGAGTTCCTGCTTATGGTCTTCGGCTGGTTTAGATTCACTCCTGCCTCCCTGGTTTCACACGCTGTTCCTAATATGCATAGCTGAGAGTTACACTGGGATTATTATTATTTTTTTTTATGGTCAGCCCGGTGCAAACGTTTCAAGGTCGTAGGGTGGATAAATACACCGTTTTCCTGCCTCATGGACTTGGCTGTGCTTAAGCATGATGCCAAGAACTCTTTTAGGTAGGAACTTGAGATCTGTGAAAACATATCCACAAAATCAAATAAATCCTCAAACAGATCCTGGAAAAAAAAATAACTTGTAGAAATTTCAGATGAGTAGGAATTTTCTGCTAAGTGGATCTTGTAAATATGTTTCAGATGACTTTTTAAACAAATGTCACTGTGCTGCTTATGTTTTCACACAGGGTGTTGGAAAGGAATGTGTTTTCTCTTTCTCAGCTAAACTTATTTCTTAGATTGATGCTAAGCTTTTCCTCTGAAGTTTTTTTCTTGCCAGTTGGGGGCTTTATTCCATCATTCCACCTCAGGCAAAAATCCTATTGTTTTCTAATGAAGGATGGTGGTGATTGCTTTTTTGGTTGGCCACTGTTACAGCAAAGATCACGGTTTCTTCTATAGATAGAATGTGACTTCTCTAATTGGGTTATTCCCTTCCTGGAGCCCTTACCTGGTAAGTTTTAAAGAATTCAGCAATGATGAAGAAATAGATGCTTCATAGCTACAGTGACCTTCAGAGTTTGGAATTATTGAAAGTAGAGGAAAGTATTTGAGTATCAGTGTATTTCCATATTTGAGTGTCAGTGTGTGAAGGTATCAAAAGTTCTGGGTCGGGAGTTAGGAATAGGTTCTAGCTTTGGATCTACCATGTGCTGGTTATATGACTCAGCCCAAGTCACTTGTTTATACTAAGGATAAATTTCTGCTTCATAATACTTTAAGGAGGATTGAGTAGTTGATGTATGTAAAGCCCTTGGCAAGCAATGATGTGCCATAAACATATCAAGTAGCAGATGATGATGAAGGTGCTGCTTTTGCTCATGGTAATGACACTTATGTCCCATAAGGAAGACATATTCTAAATGAATTTTGTGGACGTATAGCCTATCTTTAGAAAGAGCTAAGAACAAAAGGAGACTATTAGTATATGACTTATTTTTCTCCCAAGAATTCCAGGATTAAACGATCAACGTAATTTGAGTTCTTTAAAAAGGAAAAAAGAGCTTAAATGTTTTTTCTTTTAGAAGGCCTTACATTTTTTCCTAATAGCCAAACTCTGAAATCAGTCAAGATGTCCTTCAGGAGATGAATAGATAAATAAACTGTAATACCTCCAGAGAATGCAATATTATTCGGCATTAAAAAGAAATGAGCTATCTAGCCATGAAAAGACATGGAAGAATTTTAAATGCATATTACTAAGTGAAAGAAGCTAATCTGAAAAGGCTATAGACTCTATGATTCTAATTATATGGCATTCTGGAAAAGAAAAACTATGGAGACAGTAAAAAGTTCAGTGGTTGCCAGGGATTGGGCGGGGGGGAGGTGGAGGTGGTAAAGAGAGCTAAATAGGAAGAAATAGCAGACAGGATTTTTAGGGCAGTGAAAATACCCTTTTGATATTATAATGATGGATATATGTTATTATATTTGTATATATTTTATATGAATAAATACAGATATTTGTATGAATCCATAGAATGTACACCAAGAAAGAATTTCTCTAGGGTAGACTATGGCATTGGGTGAGAAAAAATTGGCCTTACGTAGGAGAAAAAGGTAATATTAAGTTGAACCAATTCAGGCTACCTATGTTTTCAGTAGAATATTTTTTGAAATGAAAATTCTAAAAATAACTTTTCTCCTTTAAGCATTGACTATTGTGACCTGGTGTATGACAAATAATGGCCATCACACTTTGAACTTCTGGCACGGTTGAACAATCCCCTATCTAGATGCTCACCTTCTAGATATCTCTTCATTTCCTGAGACACTCCTATAACATTTTTACAAACTTTCACCCGTTGGATGTTCTTGCATACTTTTATTCAATTTTCACTAATTATTTGTACCTCCCATTTTGCTCAAAGTATTGAAACTTTTGCCTTCAAATTACCTCCTTAAATTACCTCAATATTTTTTTTCTTCTTTGAATCAATACTAGCTTCTTTTGTTGCTATCATAACAAATGAAGTACCATTCCTTATTTCCTTATCTTCAAGACTATTTTGGTCTATATATGCCTCAACTGTCATTCCTACTATGTACCTCATCTCTAAAGAGTGTCAGCCTAGAGCTGATGTCTTATTGCACCTCTGTCTTCCTCTCTCTGTCAGGACTTTGCTTCCATAGTTATCATTTCATGAGCTTCTTCTGTTTCTCCTTTATTCATTTTGTCCCCCCTGCCTGAAAACAGACATCATTATTCATTGGTTTGATCATCTGTCCATCCATCCGTCCATCCATCCATCCATTTATTCAAAATTAAATATTTTTTCAGTATTTTAAGCATTGCATTATTTCCAAACAATCAAGACACAGTCTCTCACTATAGTGGATACCGTGGTGCTTACCCATCCCCTTGTTCCTGGGACTACCCGCTGCTAAAGGATCATACTTGAGTCACCCTGTGGGAATTGCTCTTGGCCAGAGATATCTTTCTCATTCCAGGTTTGTCTCCCTGGGAGGTGAAGGGGGCTGCTGGCAGTAGCAGAAGAGGCAAATAAGTAACTGGTTCATGTAAGGAAAGCAAGGCCTACTCCCTTGCTTTTGTGACAACTCTGAAGAGCCACTCTAGCCTCAGAGGGTCCTCCTGCCCCCTTGGATGGGCTGGAGCTACAGGTCCATTTGGTTCAACTGAATTGCAGGTCAGCCTCTCCCTCCGCCCAGTCTTGCCTTCCTTGCTTACTTACAGATATGTTTTTTGAGAATGCATCCCAAGAGATGTTTTATATGCAGTTCTCTCCCCTGAGAGTTGGTTTCTAGAGAAACCAGTCTAAGAGGCTGCTTTTCAGGAGTTTGTACTTTAGTTAGTATAAGAGATTGACAAGAAAACCAATCATTAAAAGTAAATATGGTAAGCACACTGGTGAACCGCTGAGTTGTGTGAGAATTCACAGGAAGGGTAAAAGACGCTTTGGATTATGGGAATCCAGAAAACAATAAGGAAGTAAAGATTGATGACCTGACACTTGTGTGTATAGAAGCTAGCCATTTACATGAAGGGAATAGAAGCAGTGCAGGCAGCAAGTGTTTTTGCTAGGAGAGCTTGATATATTTGGGAAACCCTAGATAGAAGTGAACTCTGCATAAAATGAGGGAAAGGGTAAATGGAGTGATGGAAAATCATGAATGGCTGTGTGCGGTGGGCACCTGTTGTTTTATTCTCGTCCAGCATCCGTTGTTTTTTATTCCAGTGTTAATATTTTGAGTTGCTATGAGGAGCTGTTTTAGTTCAGTTTGGATTTGGCTACAAGTGATGGAAACGCCACAAATAATAGTGGCTTAAACTGGAAATGTGTCTGTTTCTCTCTCACATAAAAAGAGTAGAGAGGTAGTCAGTCTAGGGCTGCTATGGGTTTCATGGTAGCAGAGACTTAGCTTCACTGTGTGCTATTATTCCACCAAAGATGGCTTCCATTCCCAAAGCTGCTTGATATCCAAGATGCCTGCTGGACCCATCTATCCCTTCAGCATTTCAGCCAACAGAAAGGAGGAAGGAGAGAAAAAAAACCATGCCCCCATCTTTAAAGATACTTCCTGAAGTTGCACACAACAACGTCCATTTATGCTCCCTTAGCCAGAACTCAGTCACACTATTTTTGGGAGGATAAAAATGTGGTATTTATTATAAGACACTGTGTATGAAGTAAAAAATATGATGAAAAGATACAATATTGTGAATAATTAATGTTCTCTGCCATGGAAACTGTCACCTCCCATTGGATACAGTCTTGTTAGATCCCAAGGGGTGGACATATGATTTAAATCATATGCTCTGTCCATGATATTTGTCTATCATCTGAATGACCCAAAGACTGACATGGTTGGTATTCTGAAGAGACCGTCCGTGTGTTCCTGCATCCTGGAACCCCTTTTCTAAGCCTATCTAATCAATCTTTTCTTTGATTTTGTGAGCCACCCCGTGTCCTTCCTTAGTTCAAAGTTGTTTCTGTTACTTACAAAAAAAAAATTCCCAACTAGTATACCATATTAACCACATTAAAGGATTCAGACATAATTCTAGAGATGAAAGAGTACATTGATGAATTTTAAGCAGGATAGAATGTTATCAGATTTTTGTCTTGGAAACATTTTTTAAAACCTTCAGAATTGGATGCATTGAAAGAAGTTAAGATTGGAAGCAGAGAGAGCTCTGAAACTAGAGCATGAATCTAGATAAGAAGTGGCAAGGGGCTGAGCTTAGAGATGCCAATAAGGATGGGGCCAAGATGCAGTGTTTAAAAGATATTTGGAAGGTAAAGGCCACATGATTTAAAAAACTGCATATCTATGGGCCAGTAATATTCATTAGTAAAAGATGAGGCTGATGTTTACAAAGACAGTTCTAAAAGAACCTTCTGAAAACAAATGAAATACAATATTTATTTAAAATCCTGGTCTTATAAATTATGGGTATATGTTCAGAAAGAGAAAATATTTGAAAAAGGTTTTGAAAGGACTAGTCTACAGAAATGGTGAGCTACAAAACAGCAGGAAATGGGTAAGTGGTAGAAAGGATTGAAATGCAATTCAAAATCAGTGCTCAAAATACAAATATGAGTAGAAAGAAAAGACTTTAAAAAGTCCCAAATTTCTGTAAATATTGAGCTATGTGAAAAAATTGGAGCTCTTTAGAGAAAGAGTTGCCCATATTTGGTATTTGTCTTCCTGAATTGTTCGTATGTTTTATCATTATATTTTCATTCTCTTCACTTACTTATATCATTGTACAATAACCTAACTTAAAGAAAACTGTGGATGTAACCTTTTTCTTAAACTGGCAAATACTTGAGAAATACAATGTAGTGTATTTCTCAAGTGTTTGCCAGTGTTTACAGTGTGGCGTAAGTAATATGAGTTAAATCTACCAGTGCTACAGACTTATTTTAGTTCTCAACTGATCATTTCCTTTTAGATGTATACTCTAAACTAATTTTTTGGTGTTTTAAACTCTTGGAGAACAGGATAGGTTTTCAAGAAGAGAGAAGTTCCCTGTATCCACTAAAAAGCAAGGAGCATATCTTGGAGTATATTCTATTTCCTAAAGAAAGCAATAACGAAGAGAATATGGTTAGTGCAGGTGATTGAGATGTGGAATTGGAAGAATAAATCTTTTTAATTTTCATTAACTTGTGAAGTAAGCAGTTAATGAAAAAAAGAGCACCATTTGAGCATAATTTATGTATTATATACGTAGATTTAGCTAATACCTCTGAGGAAGGATTAGTTCTGTTGTCTTTCTTAACATTAGAGGAAGATGAAGCTGAACATACAGAAATTAGAACACATTCATTGCTTTTCTCTCTTTATTATAGTGGCATTTAATATAGTTGTTTGAACATGATTCTCAGATAGAAAGTTTTTCTTTCATTTTTTGGAAAGCCGCCATTGTAGAAACTAGGCTTTGGGATATGTCTTAGTCAGTTTGGGCTGTATGATAGAATACCATAGACTGGGTGGCTTAAACAACAAACATTTATTGCTCATAGTTCTGGAGGTAGGGAAGTCTGAGATCAAAGTATTGACAGATTGGTGAGGGCCATCTTCCTGCTTTGAAATGCAGCCTTCTTACCCTATTTTCACAGGTGGAGAGAGAGAGAACTAGCCTCCCAGACTCTTTTTGGAAAGGAACTAATCCCATCAGGACAACTCTACCTCATCTAAACCTTGTTACCTCCCAAAGGCTCTACCTCCAAATCTCATCATGTTGGGGTTAGGATTTCAGCATATGAATTTGGAGAGGGATACAAACATGCAGCCCGTAACAAGATATTATTTAATTTCAACAATGATGCTAATAATCACAGCCCACATAAAACATTTATTATGTGTCAGGCAGTTTTCCAAGTGCTTTGCTTTACATATAACACTCCCAGTATCCCATGAGGTAGGTCCTATTACTATCTCCATCTTGTAGATTAGAAAGGTGGGGAGCAAAGGGGTTATATAACACAGCTAAAAACGATCAGAATCAGGATTCTAATCCAGACAGTAAGGCTCCAAAGTGTATGGTCACTATGCTATTTAAATAACATATATTGGGAATGTCAACCATACCCAAAAAAGAAATCAGAGAAAGTTACTTCACTGGATAGATACTGATTTGCATACTTAAATGTTAAGATTTATATTATTCTTTTTCAAAATTTTATTTAAGTTCATTTAATTAACATAGAGTATATTATTAGTTTCAGATTATTAGTTTCAGGGATTCATCCGTTGCATATAACCCCCAGTGTTCATTACATCACGTGTCCTCCTTAATGCCCATCACCCGGTTACCCTCTCACCTCCCTTCCAGAAACCCTCACTTTGTTTCCTATAGTTAAGAGTTTCTTATGGTTTTTCTCCCTCTCTGATTTTGTCTTATTTTTCCATCCCTTCCCCTATGATCCTCTGTTTTGTTTCTTAAATTCCACTTGAGTGAAGTCATATGGTAATTGTCTTTCTCTGATAGACTTATTTCACTGAGCATAATACCCTCTAGTTCAATCCATGTTGTTGCAATGGTAAGATTTCATTTTTTGATGGCCAAGTAATATTCCATTGTGTTTTATTACCACATTTTCTTTATCCATTCATCTGTCGATGGACATCTAGGTGTTTCCCATAGTTTGGCTACTGTGGACATTCCTGCTATGAGCATTGAGGTGCAGGTGCCCCTTCGGGTCACTACATTTGTGTCCTTTGGGTAAATACCTAGTAGTGCAATTGCTGAGTCATAGGATAGCTCTATTTTTAACTTTTTGAGGAACCTCCATCTTTGGAGGAACCTCCAAAACCACTCTTTTCCAGAGTGTCTTTACCAATTTTCATTCCCACCAATAGTGTAAGAGGGTTCCCCTTTCTCTGCATCCTCACCGACATCTGTCAATTCCTACCTTCTTAATTTTAGCCCTTCTGACTGGTGTGAGGTGGTATCTCATTGCAGTTTTGATTTGTATTTCCCTGATGCTGAGTGATGTTGAACATTTTTTCATGTGTCTGTTGGCCAGTTGCTGAATATATCTGTGAAGTCCACCTGGTCCAGTGTGTCATTCAAAGCCCTTATTTCCTTGTTGATCTTCTACTTAGATGATCTGTCCAGTGCTGTGAGTGGGGTGTTAAAATCTCCTCCTATTATTGTGTTATTATCAATGTGTTTCTTTAATTTTGTTATAATTGGTTTATGTAATTGGCTGCTCCTAAGTAAGGGGCATAAATATAATTGTTAGATCTTCTTGTTGGATAGACCCTTTAATTATGATATAGTATCCTTCTTCATCTCTTATTACAGACTTTGGTTTAAAATCTAATTTGTCTGATATAAAGATTGCTACCTTAGCTGTCTTTTCATGTCCATTAGCATGATAAATGCTCCACCCCCTCACTTTTAATCTGGAGGTGTCTTTGGGTCTAGAATGAGTCTCTTGTAGACAGCATATCAATGGGTCTTGTTGTTTTTTTTTTTTTTATCTAATCTGATACCCTGTATATTTTGATTGGAGCAATTACATTCAGAGTAATTATTGAATGATAAGAATTTAGTGCCATATTTTTCTTAACAATAGTTCACAGCCATCTGTATTTTCTTGTCTTAGACCAGGTGAAATTAATAAACTTATTATCGGTTACTTTATTTTTTTTCAAGATTTTATTTATTTATTTGACAGAGAGGAGTGAGATCACAAGTAGGCAGAGAGAGAGGGGGAAGCAGGCTCCCCGCTGAGCAGGGAGGCCGATGCGGGGCTCGATCCCAGGACCCTGGGATCATGACCTGAGCTGAAGGCAGAGGCTTCACTGGCTGAGCTACCCAGGTGTCCCTGTCTGTTACTTCAGATTTAATTTTATGTACACTTCTGCTTACTGAGCTGAGTTTATGTTGTCAGTCTCAGTTGTTTGAAATAGTTTATAACTTGTTTGAGTGGCACTCTTCTCAATGGATACACTGTCTTAGAGGTTTTTTTTTTTTTAAGAAAAAAAATTGAAAAAAAATATCCCACATGACTAGGGATATGGTATAGAGAGACTTAAAGAATCTAAAGAAAGCATAAGCTTCCTAAAATATCTTCTAGCTCCTTGACTCTAAAAGGAGATCTCGGTCCTTCTCAGGGCTGGAGAACTGATTGCTAATTTATATCTTGGAATAGGTCATATATATTGTATTGCTTTCACTGAAAACTTACCTTGTGGTTGTTATTCTTGTTTGTCTAAACCAGCTCTACAGTAGAATCATATTTAATTTCCCTGGACTGTATTGATTACTTTTCTTATAATTTGTTGTCATTGGACTCACTAATATTTGCTTTTTAGTACAGGATTTACTGAACATATGGCTGGATTAGATAGGCTGCTTCTTTATTAATATTTTAATAATCATTTTATTGGAACTTATTACAGGTTAAACACTAATTCAAATACATCATTGCTTTGGTGGGAGTAGATAAAGTGCTATTATTTGAGTTCTATGATGTGAGCATATACTTTTGAAGCCTCAGTTTTTGCCTTTCTAAAATGGACAAATAATAGTACCTAGCTCCTAGAGTTGACATGTGAGAAGATTAAAATGAGATAGTCTTTGGAAAGAACCAAGCACAGTGCCCAGCATGTAAGTGCTTAGCAGATTTTGCTACTATAATTCTCATGTGTAGTGTTTTATTTAGTCTGTGCAGCAAGGTGAGATTTATTTATCCTCCCTACTAGGAAACTGAAGTCCAAGGAGCTTAAATGTCTTGTCTGATGCCATGCAGCTAGTAGGTCATGGACCAAGCACTGGTGCCCATATAATTCATTTATTCATTAATTCAAATCAAGCTTTTGAGTCCTATTGTGTGCCAGGCCCTGGGTTGGGTTCAGGTGGTAAAATGATAGAAATAAAAGGGCATCCCATGCAAATGAGCATCATGAGCAAGGGCTTATTGGTCAAACAACATGTTGTGGGAGGTGTGAGCATTGTAGTCAGCCTGCTGCAGTTGGCATGCAAAAGGCAAGACAGTTACAGAGAGTGGTATGGGGCCCGGGCTGCCCCTTAGAAGTCTGGTACCTGCAGAACTGTGTCAGGTCACAAGCTGAAGCCATGCCAAGCTTCCACCCCTGTGCTCTGACCATCTGCAGTTCTTTTCTCTTTCCACTCCTGGCTTAGTCATCATGGCTTATGGATGAAATATGGATGGACATATCTGTCCCACATATCTGTCCCCTACGGGTGCACACCCCAGGTAGCATGATCCTCTCTTGGAGGAAGGATCAAAGAAGAGGCCAGTGCTGGCTCTAGTAATGAACTCTATGCCTAGTAGTATGTAAACATTTAACAACTAGCTTTGAGGAATAGTTTTGTGGCTTTTGGGTATAGTTCCTGCATGCATGGTGACTGACATTTATGTTAATGAGTAAGATGAAAGTGAAATAGTGAGGTGGAACTTCACTTGTTCCTTCATGACATGGTGACTTCTTTGCTAAATTATGGAATAGTTTTTGAATAATGGATACATTATTTTTTAAAAGATTTTATTTATTTATTTGAGACAGAGAAAGAGAGGGAGTGGGGAGGGGCAGAGGGAGAAGCAGGCTCCCCACTGAGCAGGGAGCCCAATGTGGGGCTCGATCCCAGGACCCCAAGATCACGACCTGAGCTGAAGGCAGATGCTTAACTGACTGAGCCACCCAAGTGGCCCATGGATACATTATTTTTTTGTGCCTATATGTAATGGCTAGAGACACAGAACTTTTTTGTTTTGTTTTTGTTTTTTTTAAGATTTTATTTATTTGCTAGAGAGAGAGAGAGCACAAGCAGGGGGAGGATCAGGCAGAGGGAGAAGTAGGTTCCCTGCTGAACAAGGAGCCTGATGGGGGACTTGATCCCAGGTTCTGGAATCATGACCTGAGCTAAAGGCAGACTCTTAGCCAACTGATCCACCCAGGCATCCAGACACAGTACATGCTTAAGTTTATTCTGCATTATTAACATTTTCTCCAGCACTTTGTTATGCCTAAAGAATCAAGAAATCACTAAATAAAGTCCTGCTTTATAGCATTTGTTGATTTCTCTGCTGTAAATACTCTCACCATGACCAGTTTTAAGCTACTAACATGATGTATGCAGGCAAATTTGGGAAGAGATGTGAGTAGCACACTATTGTACAGTGGAATCTACCATACAGATACAGTAGACATAAGTAACTTCAAATTATAAATAATAGCAAAACGATTAAGAGATTATGAGTTTTTAATATTTATTATATTCTCAACATAACTTGTTTAAGCTTATGGAATTTATTTTTAATTATGAGCACTTTTAATATCCTGCTTAGCGAATTTTGGAAATTTAATAGTGGTCTTTTGTGAACGAGTAGGGGCCAGGTCCAGAGCACCACTGTGCTGTTTGGGCATGGGATTCTGGGTTCTTGGATATCTAAAGCATTGTCTAATGGGCTGGAGAAAAGTGTCAGCTTCCAGGGGGCATATCTCCTTGGCCTTTGAGGAGGGACACAGGTGGAGAAGAGGAAGAGAGAGGTCCTGCAAAGCTGGAGGCCAGTGTATGGGCCCGGGGCCCTCATCAAAAGACAGTTCTGAGGCCAGATCACAGAGTGCCTTCTAGTCTGCTTTTGGTACTTACCAGTGTTTAAGGAACTAAGTGTTCCTCAGAAAAGTGAAGCTGCAGTATGAGCACAACACATCTTGATACAGCATCAGTTTTACTCAGATGTTTGAGAGGAAAGAACATTATTTTCTATTACCGTAAGGATGAATGTATCATAGAGATGTATGTAAATTTGCATTTATTTTTCAAAGTAGATGCGACACAGAACAAGTTTCACGCCTGAGGTCGTCTGTTTCTGTCTACTAGAAGATTCTATCATTTTCCTCTGCTATTATGGGCCAGTCAGTAGACATCGAGTCCTGTTGTGGGAGCCAGCTCTGGCAAACCACTGTTTGGGCTGTTTGAGCATGGGATTCTGGATTCCTGGAACAGCCCCAATGTAGACTTGGTGGGGAGCCCTGAAGAAATGTTAAGTTTTGAAAGATCTGTAAGGGTCGGGAGGTAGAGAGAGACCTTTACTCAAGTCTGCCATTAATGGTTGTGGAAGTTGTCTCCTCATACTAGTGTCCGGGCAGGAGGGTGGATATGCAGGCTGAAATCCAGTACACCCCTACCAAGGGTAATTCTTCTGCCCCAATAGAACCAATGGAGTTGTCTGCCCATGCACTGTAGTTTGTGTAATTCTTCTTTCAGGGGAACATTTTTCTATCAATTCATCCTGCCTAAGGAAGCACCATTTTGCAATTTGTCTGCCTGGAGATGACCCCTCTTTTCTCAAGCACAAGATACCCTTTGTGCTAGTGCACTAACGTATGTGGCAGTGCACTAATGTGTGTGTCCCTTGTTTACTGCTGAATGTCCAGTACTTAGCTTAGAGCCCGGCATATAGAAGGCACTGAGTAAATACTTGTTGAATAAATGAATGAAGAAGTGCAGTGACACGTGAGATTCATATTTCAGATAGATCTCCCTTGGCAAGTGTGTAGAAGATGATGTATTAGTTTACTAGGGCTGCTGTAATAAAATAGCACAAACTGAGTATTTTAAACAACAGAAATTTATTGTCTCATGGTTTTGGAGGCTAGAAGTCTGCGATCAATGTGTCAGTAGGGCAGTACATCCTCTGATGGTAGGAGGGAAGGATCTGTTCCAAGACTCTCCCTTAGCTTCTGGTAGTTCTTTGGCTTGTGCCAACATAACTCCAATCTTACACGGCATTCTCCCTGTGTATGCATCTGTGTCCAAATTTCCCCTTTCTATAAGAACACCAATAATATTGGATTAGGGACCCACCTGTTCCAACATGGCTTCATCTTGATTAATTACATCTGCAACAATCTTATTTCCAAGTAAGATTACACTTTGAGGGTTAAGACTTTAACCTATGAGTTTTTGAGAGATTTAAACCCATTACAGTGGCTTCAGAGGGGACAAAAAGAGAAGCAAATAGAAAAGTCTAAGGTGAGAGATACTGGTGTCCAGGAATTGAGTAATATGAATTGGGGTGAGACAAGGAACTTTCCATTCTAAAATCAGTATATATTTATTCAAAGTGGAGACCATTAAGATGTTTTGTTGAGTATTGTAGGTTATTTTTCACCATGTAACAGATTATCTCAAAAATTGAGTGACCTGAAACAATAGCATTCATTATTTCATGATGTAGCTGGGGCCTCCTTTGGCTTGGGGTTCCTCAGGAGGCTGCCATCAAGGTGTTGGCAGGGACTACGGTCGTCTCAAGGCTTGACTGGGGGCAAGAACCACTTCCAAGTAACTCACATGGTTATTGGCAGGATTCATTCTTTGTGGGTTGCTGACATTGGCTGGAGGCTGCCCTCAGTTTTTTGTCATGTGGGTCTGTCCATAGGGCATCTCACAACATGAAAGCCGGCTTCATGACAGTGAGTAAACTAAAAGAGCCAGGTAGGTGCAAGACAGAAATCATAGTCTCCTGTAACCCACTTTCAGAACTGATAGCCCATTATTTCTGCTGTATCCTCTGCATTAGCAGCATGTTACCAGGTCCAGCTAACACTTAAGGGGAAGCACTTAAAAAAGGCCATGAATACCAGCAGGCAAAGATCCCGGGGGAGTGTCTTAGAGAGTCTGTCTACACATATGCTTTGTTCGTGTGAGTAAAGATTTACACTTGAAGTAGCTGCTCATCTTTTTAAAAGTTTATATGTGCCAGTGATCTTGAAATTTTTTTCTTTTTTTTTTCTTTTTTTTAAAAGATTTTTATTTATTTGACAGAGAGAAACACAGCGAGAGAGGGAAGACAAGCAGAGGGAATGGTAGCGGGAGAAGCAGGCTTCCTGCCGAGCAGGGAGCCCGTTTTGGGGCTCGATCCCAGACCCTGGGATCATGACCTGAGCCGAAGGCAGACGCTTAACGACTGAGCCACCCAGGGACCCCGGAATTTATTTCTTTAATCCCATTAAAGTAGTAGAAAGCCTCCATTTTTTGGTTTAATTCTCAGTGTGTATATGATATATCACCTCTCTGCATTACTCCGGATCATTGGTAAAGCAGTTACTCACTTTGGTCCCTGACAGTGGCTTGATCTTTTCTTTCTAGGAGGGATGCTATGTTAGCAACTGTCTAATTGATTCAGATTGTTTTTCCCTTTTTTGGTGTGTACTACTTTAAAGAGATTGTTCAAAGGGCCATTGCAAGTCTTAGCATATTTAAGTATGTTGAGGGGGTCAGATCTCTCTTACTTGTCCCGCTTTTAATAGTGGAGACACCAGGATTCTTTTCCAGATTAAATGTTGTTTGGAGCAATTTCACAATGGAATTGAAAACTTGGGACACTTCACATCAAATTTGTGGTAGCTAATACAATACTTGCTTAAACTAAAAAAAAAAATGCATTTTTGTACCTTTCAATTGACACGCATTCTTTTGACATCTGTACACTCAGAGAAGTATGTTAGCACTTTGATGGATCTGTATTGCCAACATAATATCAACCATATAAATTTTCTGGAATTTTTTTGTGACTTTAAATCATTTATTTCTGTATTTGTTCTGAGTTGAAAACATTTTGTTTAGTGGAGGTCTTCTTTGCTAATAGATTTTTTCCAGTAGGATATGGTATATGGAAAGTTTGATTTTTTTGTTTCCCTATTTCATGGTTAATGGATTTTGCTTTTTCAAGCTGAATTGTATGTCTTTTCCTTCTGACATGTTTCTAGCTTCAGGGAATGTAGTCCCCTCTGGTCCATTAATATTAGGAACCGTCAGTGATGTAATCCTGTTTCATTTCTACTGTGGATTTTATACCGTAGTTATGACTTCTCATACATAAAGTTGAGTTTAGCAAAGCATGCATTTTTACCATTTTTTCCTATGAATATCTTTGCATTCCTAAAAATGCTAACCATATATATCAGAAATTCATTTGCTCATACAAATATGCTGCAATCATCGTGGAAATACATAGTTTTATTTCTAATCTGCCTGACTTTATTTGTTTTATTGCCCTTATTAGACACATAGGTGTTCTCTATGCCTCTGAAATTTCTAAGCATTTTATAGCAATCTTGAAAGGAATATCACTAGCAATGCTATTATTAGAGTGACTTTATTTGATGCCTGGGAACAATGAATGCAAACATTGTTCATTTTTTTCTTTCCTGTTTTTTACTTTTCATAGGAGGATTTCCTTAAAAGGTAATTGGCATTGTTTTGGCTTGTTGACAGATAGATACTCGTACAGGGTCCTGAGCAGTAAGACTTGCTTACTTTACGCTGAGGCCTAATCGTTGATGATGGTAATTTGTGACTATAACTAATTGCATGTGCAACTCTGATCAAAGAAGACCAACCTTTGTGGCTTTGGGATTAACTTTGGTGTAGAAGAAGAGCATGGATTTTGAAATGAGAAAACCTGATTTAGGTTTTGGTCTGTAATTTCCTAGATGTCTGACTGTAAATGAGTCACTTCTTTGGGCCTTACTAGCCTCATCTGTAAAACGGGAACAGCTGTCATGCAGTTCTCATTCATGGTTGTTAATTATAGACCACAACATGCTTGTTTTGACACACAGCTCTGAGAGGTAATACAAAATAGAGATACTGGATTCTTCAGTTGGTGGAATATACCATTTTCCATATACCAGGTACTTTTTTCTTCAGAACTACAACTTACTTTTTCATTTAACCTACTCAATAGACACGTATGCAAACACCACTTCACACCGTCTCTCTACACTTATTTTTGCTGAACTTACCTATTTCTTTAAGTCTCTAATTTTATGGTTAATTGCATCTTTCAGTATTCCAGGAGAAAGAAGATTATTGGCACAATTTCTTCCCTCTCGAGTATCCCTCCTTCTTTGGTGAATGGCCATGCCTGGAGGCAAGTGGGAAACATAACAGTGGTGACAGCGTTGATGGCGATGATGGCTCCCACACACAGCTCTCTGTGCCACGCATTTTATATATCTCCACATATTATATGCTGTGTAATACAGTAGGGAACATAATCTATTTTATATTAATTTTTTATATGAAACTGAGGCTTGTGTAGGTTGAATAACATGTCCCAGGCCATATAACTGGTAGGTGGTAGAATATCAGATTGATACCAAAGCCCATTTTTAAAAAAAAGATTTATTTATTTATTTACTTATTTATTTATTGAGAGAGAGAGAGCAGGGGGAGGGGCAGAGGGAGAGGGAGAGAAAACTCAGGCAGACTCCTGCTGAGCACAGAGCCCTGAGCCCCATGAAAGGCTCGATCCTATGACCCAGATATCATGACCTGAGCCAAAACTGAGTCAGACTCTTAGCCAGCTGTACCACCCAGGCACCCTCCAAAATCCATGTTTTTAACCAGTGCCTACCTGCCCTGATGTATGGGCCCAGAGTTCCAGCAGATGATTATATGCTAATTCTACTTGGTTAGGTTAGGATTTTCTAGGTACCAAACTCCCTTAATGAAGTTGCTCATGAAAAATAAGGTGGTTTTTTTTTGTTTTTTTTTTTTTTTAGAGAAATGAGATTTGATACAGGATACAGATGTATCCTAAAAATTAAAACTGGGTGTGTTTTCAGAATATGCGAATGGAGGTTAACAAATAAATCTAATAGTCCATTTAGAAGAGAACGTGGCAAAAACTCACAACATCCATAGTGGTTGTGGCTTAGCAAGAGAGACAACTGTTAATCTGGAAATCACACAAACACACAAAGATGAAATTACTCTGAGGACATGATCATGGTCAGTGTTTATTATGAGACTATAGTGAAAGAATCCAAACCTAGCCAAATAGAACTATCCATTTGCATATAATTGACTGTGAACTTGAATGAAAAGTTGTAGTAGAGACTTTAAACATGTTTATATTTCTGTCATACATACTTTGTTCAACTAGTAGACCGAAGGAAAATATGAGAAGTTTTTCTAAATTTTTACAGGTAAAAGATTTTATAAACTGGAGTATCCCTGGAAGAAAATGAAACCCTGGGAAGTGGGCATCCTATGTGTGATAATCTGACATTCTGAAGAGGAAGGCAAAATTAACAGAAATGAAAATAGGGTTAAATAGGATCCTACATTGGTCTGGAAAATCAGTTCTGCCATGTCACAGTGGTGTAGATTGCAGAATATCTGCAACTAAAACTTTTATTGTAAATGGCACCAAAACCTATTTCTTTAATGAGTACATGAAAAATTCTGCCTGGGTATCCAAACAGTTGCAAGCGTGTAGTTTCTGCTCAATCTGTAGGATGTGACTGACGGGCCGCCATAATAGAAAGCGGTACAATGCCTGAAGATTCTTGGAGAAATTATAAAAGAGGATTTGTTGCCTATTCTAGTCTTACTTAACTCATCCTATTGATTTTGCTGCTTCCATATCTCTAGATCCACTATGCTTCTCTTCATTTTCTTCATGACTACCTGAGTTCAGGTTACTGCTATCTTAACCGGAACTCTGGAAACATTTTCACTTGGTGCTCCCCCAAGTCATTTCCCAAATCAGAGCCCCCCCCCTCTTTTTTTTTTAAATCCCATCACTGGCTTTCCATTTCACTTGCAGAGTAAACCCTTAAGGTAGCCAAGTAACCAGTCACATTCTGGACACCTCCCAGCTTTACCTTCCATTTCCTTTATGCATTCCTTTCCTGCCATAGTTGTGGACTCACCACATTCCCTTACATGATAGAGTTTTGAATGTGCTGTTCCTTTCACCATCTTAACTCATCTTTTCCCTACAGATGTTGGCTCAAGGGGGCTTTCTCTAAGCCTCCATACTAGGTCAGATTCTTTACTATAGACTCTCAGAAGAGCATTGACCATGATCCTATCCTTCAGGATAATTTCACATTGGTATGATTTTTCAAATTAACATTCTTCTCTGCTCAGTCAAAACCATTAGGGATGTTCAGGTTTTACTCATAATTGTAACTCCAGAATGTTCATTAAACATAAACTGAATGAATCTGCCTGTCAGCTCTGGAATTTGTTGGAGAAGAAGAGATTTGGACAGCTTTTTCGTAATTGTGTCCAATTTACCTACTACGGTATTTACTAACTTAGTACTAACTAACTACAATTTACTAACTGTAGAAACAAGTCATTATTCACCAAGGTGCCTTCTCTATCAATGTGTGAATTCTTATCTACATCATTTCCATTAAAAAAAAAACAACGTACAGAGGCATCAGGTATTAGAAAGCTATCTGGGTAGCAGGTGAAAGTGGTGGTGATTGGTCATTATTTCTATGTCGTATTTAGCTATGATTCCCCACCCCTACTTTTATATAGATTGCGCACCTTCAAGATGGAGACAATTACTTTTTTCTTCACTGGTAGTTTTGAATCTCTGCTTAAAAATATGATCGAGTAATCATTGACTTCCTATATAGATCTGAACCGAGCAGTTTTCTTGCCACTGTTTTCAGTTTGTGTTATGTCTTGAGTTGCTAGGAAAATGCTCACAAACTTTGGGGCTCTCCACAAAGATTTCCCTCAAACACTAGTTTATTATAGTTTATTAGGGCTCTCTTTTGGAGTTTTCTAAGATTTTCTGTGTGTTTTTCTAAATGATGACTAGAATTTTATTAAAAGTGGCCCTTTAACGGTGATAAATAGTTCCTTTGGTAGTCTTGCAGAAAATTATACTGTTTTGGCAGCCCATTGTAGGGATTGTTCTAGTTGAATAATGAGTTTGAAATTGAGACAAAGTACTTGTCTTTGATAACATTTGACAAAATCAGTAACTCTTTGTACTCTCTTTCTGCTTTTCTAAAAAATTGCCCAATAAAAGCCACAAATAGAATTGTTTAAATTTTTCACTGTGGAGCTAGCTATTTTCCCTCCTTCAGTTGTGGCTTTGTGTGTTGTTGACTTAGAAAAATGGAATATAAATTAAATTTTATTTAAAATTTATTGACCAGATTAAAAATACATTGAGATTCAACATTTTGTTCACAAAAATGACCCAGCAATGCAGTGAGCAGAGAAAGCAAACAGCTGAAGCTCTGTTAAGACAAAACTGGCATGTTTAATCTCTGATCACTCACTCACTTATTCATTTAAACACATTTGCAGGGAATTGATATCCAGAATATATAAGAAGCTCATGTAACCCAGAAAGGAATGTATGGAAAATATAATGGAAAAATTATTAAGGGATATAAATAGGCAATTTATAGAAGAGGAAACTTGACTGAAAGATAATAGAAAATAATTATACTAAGTGATAATACTAGCCAACATTTTTTTTTAAAGATTTTATTTATTTATTTGACAGAGAGAGAGAAATCCGAAGTAGGAAGAGAGAGAGGGGGAAGCAGGCTCCCTGCTGAGCAGAGAACCCAATGTGGGGCTTGATCCCAGGACCCTGAGATCATGACCTGAGCTGAAGGTAGAGTTTTTAACCCACTGAGCCACCCAGGCACCCCTAGGAGCCAACTTTTATTGAACTCTTCTTTGTGCCAGATTTTTTTCCTTCCTCCCTCTCTCTCTCTCTCTCTCTTTCTTTCTTTCTTTCATTTGACAGAGAGAGAGATCC
>CM053611.1:71040430-71063843 GCA_028646535.1 Procyon lotor
GTACATATGAGTAGTTACCAATAATGAGAAAAGAACGGCTTTGAAAATAGGGAATGTGGGGGAAAACAAAAATAAAAACCAAATATAAAAGTGAAGAGGAAACTTTCGCAGATCACTGATGCAAGCATGACATGACAGAAGCTCAATGCAGGCCGAAATTTAGTTAGTTTTATTTATTGCTGTATCCCTTTTGCGTGAATCAGTACTTGGGATATAGCAGATACTCAGATAAGTAAAATGGGAATGAAGACTGGATGAATAAATTAAGAAGAAAGACAATTCAGTTCCATATACCTGGGAACCAATCAAAATTGTTGCCTTTCCCCCAATTTCATATTTTGTAACTAAATACATAGTATATAGAGACAGTAGGCTGGTTGTTAGAAAAACAAAAGTAATTCTATTGTATTTATTTTTGCCCCCTAAGAGCTCATAATCTATTTGGGGAGATCGAGTGGAAAACTATTAGTAATATCAAGTACAATAAGTACTATAAGATAGGAATTTGCCGATTAAGGTGGAATCATGGAATCTTTTTTTCTTTCTCTCTTTCCCTTTTTTTCTTTTTCTTTTTCCCTTCCTTCCTTCCTTCCTTCCTTCCTTCCTTCCTTCCTTCCTTCCTCCCTCCCTCCCTCCCTCCCTCCCAACCTCCCTTTCTCTCTCT
This sequence comes from Procyon lotor, assembly GCA_028646535.1. Classification (NCBI taxonomy): domain Eukaryota; kingdom Metazoa; phylum Chordata; class Mammalia; order Carnivora; family Procyonidae; genus Procyon; species Procyon lotor. The sequence continues at coordinate 71,041,095 of CM053611.1, forward strand.
CCTCTCTTTCTTTCTATTTGAGCAGAGTGATTGAGTTCTTGTTTTGTGCCAATTTCTTTTCTAGGTATGGGGGATAAAATATGGAGCTTTCAGGAAACTGAGTGTCCAGGGGAGACTGACATTAATCAAATAATCATACACACACACACACACACACACACACACACACACACACAAAATAGAAGGTACAAAATTGCTATTGTGCCAGGGGTTATCTCTGAGAACTTATAAAAAAGAATGAAACAAAACCTTGATCTAGATTTGGATTCCAAGGATGATTTCCTTGAAGAAGAAATGGGAAATTTTAAGGATTAAAAGTTAATTAGGAAGTCATTGGGGCATGTGGTGGAGAGTAGAGGTTGGGGAAGGTGTTCAAGATTAAGTTAATAGTTTATACACAGCTGTTGAGAGACTGACCACACAGCTTGTTGACCTTTCCTTCAGAGAAAGTGAAGCTCTTCACATGGAGGTTACATCATTGAATTTGCATTCTAAAAAGAGCCTCTTGGCTACATTTTGAAGATTGAATGTGGAAGGGAAGGAAGGAACACGAGAAGTTGTAAAATTAGAGTAGTGCAGGCTAGAGATGTGTTCACTTAGTTAGATGGCAGTGGATATGGAGAGAAGTGGTGAATTAAAAACCTAGTGAAGAGGAAAAATTAAAAGGGCTTAGTGATGGATTGGATTTGGGATAGTGTGTGAGTTAGAGGAGAGGTCAAAATGACATGAGCAGAATAAGTAAAAACAAAGCCACATTGGAAACCTCATGGTAAAACTATGAAACTCCAAATGCAAAGAAAGCTTAAAAGAAGTTGTCATTCAGAGGTATACATAAAGAAAAATAATAGTTTTGGAGGTGCGTATGGTATGGATGAAATGGCATGATATCTGTGATTTCCTTTAAAACATTTTAGTAAAGGAAAAAAAGACATAGATGAAGCAAATTCTTAATAATTATTGAATCTAGGAGATGGTTATATAGGGGTTCATTATACTATTCTCTCTGCTTCTTTCTGAAAATTTAAAACTTTTAATGTTTAATAAAGAGCAGCCAGAGACAAAGGAGATATCACCTATTAAGAATGGAATGACACATAGACTTCTTATGGAAAGCAGAGTTCCATAGATAGTGTAACACATACTTTCAAAGTGTTGGGAGAAAGTTGAATTCATGGTTTACCTAAGCTTCCATATATTTCTAAATTATTAACTATGAGTGAAAGCAAATATAGAAATTTTCAGACAAAAAGGACTAACCGTTTTCTATTTATAGACCATTGTGAAAAGACTGACCACAGGATATACCCCAGGAAGAAGGAAATTTAATTTAAAAAGAAAGAAGCAATGGTGATGCAGAGAATTGGTAAATCTGTTGGTAAATTTAAATATACATCACCTGTAAAATAGTGATAATGACTAACTTCGGTGTTTTTATTTTATTTTATATTTTTAAAGATTTATTTGTTTATTTTAGGGAGAGAGAGAGCACACATGAATGGGGGTAAGGGCAGAGGGAGAGGGTGAGATGGAATCCTCAAGCAGACTCTCCACTGAGCACAAAGCCTGACTGGGCTCCACGTGGGGCATGACTGGGGGCCTCACATGGGGGCTCCATGCAGGTCTTGGTCCCAGGGCCCTGCGATCATGACCTGGGCTGAAACCAAGAGCAGCCACTTAACCAACTGAGCCACCCAGGCATCCCTAACTGGTGGTTTTAAAAATGCATTTTAACTATAGTGTAATAGGAAAATGAACATTTGTAACAGCTGATATAGGTACTAGGTATTTTTCTAAGCCCTTTCCATGTGACTAATTGAATTCTCATAATTCCCAAGCAATTATTATTAAAATTTTTATTATTAACTTTATCTCTCAGATGAGGGAACTGATGCAGAGATATGATCAGTAACTTGTCTGTTAAATGTTAGTAAGAAGAAAAAAAAATGTTAGTAAGAGGAAGAACAAGCATCCACATTCAGGTAATCTAGCTTCAGACCTACTTATGGGACAACTACACTCTACTGAATGTATAGTGTATGTGGGTCCTTTTCTCAAGGCATGTAGAAATATGAATTAACATTCAACTTTGTAAAGTCATTATACATTGACATCTAAGTGCAACCACTGAAGGAGTAAATAGAATATACAATTTCCGAGTGAGTGAAAGGAGAAAACTGGAATAAAGAAAACATGATCAATCTAATAGAAAACAGAAATGAAGAGAGGTGCTTGGGTGACTCTTGATTTCAACTGAGGTCATGATCTCAGGGTCATGAGATCAAGTCCCCAGAGTCCATGCTGGATGTGGAACATGCTTAAGATTCTCTCTCTCCCTCTGCTCCAATCCACTGCCACTTGTACTCTCGCTCTCTCATAATCTCTCTCTCTAAAAAAAAAAAAAAAAAAGCATAGTAAAAGAAAGATGAGTAGGAAATATTGAATAAGATAGTAGAACAGAATCCAAATATATACATGGATATATATGGATATGTATATATCTATATCTGTTTACACTGAATTTGCCTATTAGAGTGCGTAAAATTGGATAAAGAAATAAAATCCAATAGTATGCTTAACAGGAGATTCATCTTATATCTAAAGCCCAAAATTCTGCATGTGAAAGGAAAAAAGCTGATGTTATTTGGTGAAATAGATGTTAAAGCATTAGTATTATTGAGGCCAAGATTATAAGAGGCTTGAACCTGGAAGACACGCAACTGTATGCAACAAATAATATCAGTCGAAATATATGAGGCAAGAAATTGGCAGAGCTGCAGAAGGGCAAGTCCAAATTAATGGATTTGTGGGAGATTTTTACACCTTTCTCAGAAACATAAAGCAAAAAAACCTCAGATTTAGAAGCATTAGACAATACAATATTAATCTAAGTAGTATATTTAGAATCATATGCCTAAAAGTTAGAGGTTAAACGTTGTTTTCAAGAATCTGTATCAGTTACTTACAAAATTCATCAATTATTAATCTACAAAGAATCTGAAATAATACCAAGAATCAGTATCAAACAGGCCATGGTTTTGACAATAAAGTTAGATAGAAATAATAAAAAGATAACTTAAAAATCACATACATTAGGAAGTTAAATGCATATTTCTAAACTTTTGGGTGAAATAGGAAGTTATTAAATACTTAGGAATTAATGAAAAATGAGAATATGGCTTATTAAACTTCATGGGATGCAATAGAGCTATACTTAGAAGGAATTTATAGCCTTAAAGGACCTGGTATATAAGGTCATGTTTAAAACATGAATTGAAGAGTTCAGAGAAATAACGGAGTATAAGGAAAGAAATTGTCTGATAGTCTTGATCAAGAGAAACAGAAGATACAAACATTAGAGTTGAAATGATTATAGATAAGGGAGAGATTTTAAAAACAGAGAATATTATGAAGAATTTCATGCTCATGCTTTTAAAACTTAGATGAAATGCATAATTTTAAGAAAATTATACATTATCAATAACCATAGAGATATTAAATCACTAATCCAAAAATCTATTCTACACACAAAACTACCAGGTTTACACAGTTTTGGGACAAGTTACATATTATCTATCTATCCATCCATCTATCTGAGCATAGTTACACACAATGTTATATTAGTTTCAGGTGTACAAAATGGTGATTCAACAACTCTATACCTCATGCTATGCATACACAAGTGTGAGTCCCATCTGTTACCATGTTACACTATTACAGTACCATTGACTATATTCCCTATGCTGTGCCTTTTATTCCTGTGACTTATTCATTCCAGAACTGAAGCCTGTATCTCTCACTTCCCTTCATCCATTCTGCCTTTCCCCTCCCAATTCCCTCTCCTCTGGTGACCACCAGTTTGTTGACTGAATAAGTCTGATTCTGCTTTTTAAGTTACATCTTATCTTAAACAAAGAGGAAAGCTTCCCAACATGTTTAAGTCGGTTGCCTTCTACCCTTTCTCCCTGCCCAGGAAAGCAAACAGTTTAACAGTAGAAAATGTATTACTATAATTCACTGCCTTAACACAACACAGGAAAAAAGAAGAAACGTGTTATCTGAATGGATGTGATGAAAGCATTAGAAAAATCCAACACTATTCATGTTGCGATTGTTGGCAAACAATGAATAGAAGGGAATTTCCTTATCTTGCAGCAAGAATTATAGTTGGTAGTGAAACAATAGAAGCATTCCAAAGAGAGTAAAAATAAGATAAGGATGCCTTCTTTCACTGCTCCTATTTGGCATTGTTCTAGGAATCCTGACTGAGACAAGCCAACACAAAACAGCACAGTAAAACTATTAGAATTAATTCAGAAAGTTGGCTTGTTTCCAAGTCACTTTATGAAAATCAGTAAGTAGCTAATACCAAACTAATAGATTAAAACTACGATTTTTCAAATCCTATTCACAGTAACAACAAACCATAAGATATCTAAAAATAAAATCTAATAGAAGATGTGTAACGCTTTTGTCATAACACTTAAAAGTGGGGTAAAGACTGAAATAATCAAGAGATACTCCGTGGGCATGGATGTTAAGATATAATGTTTGAAGATGTCAAATTAACATGCAAATCCAGTGCAATTTTAGCAAAATCCCCAACAGGATTTTGTGTGTAAGTGTGGAAAATGATCCTAAAATTCATATGGAATAATAAGGAAGTTTTGAAAAAGAATAAGAGCAGTGTCTTATTAGACCTCACAATTTATTATTTAGTCTAGTGATTACAGAATGTACTATTGGCACGATGATAGACATACTGACCGGTAATAGGAATAGTAGAGATCCAAGTATATGTGAGACCTTGGTTGATGGAGAGGGGCATTATAAATCAGTGGGAAAGACAAGACTCTCCAACAAATAGTACTGAGACAATTGATTATCCACATAGAAAAAAATAAAATGAGATCTCTATTTCACATCATTCACACAAATACATTCTATATGATTTAAATCTCTGACTTTGAAGAGCAGAAGTTTAAAAACTTTAGAAGAAAATATGGAAAAATATCTTTTTGACCTTGAGGGCAGTGAAAGACTTCTTTAAAGAGACTCAGAAAGGAAAAACCCTAAAGGGAACATTTGATATTTGACTACGTTCAAAGTAAAGCGTTCTATTTGATCAGAGACTGTGCACAAGGCTAGCATAGACTAGGGAGACGATCTCTGCAAATCGTATACCGACAAATGATTACTGTCCATACTATACAAAGGTTGACTACAAATCATGAGAAAAAAAAGATAATTCATTGGAAGAATGGGCAAAGGAATAGAGCAGTTTGCAGAAGAAAATATAATAGCTAAGAAACATATGAAATGGTGCTGGACATCACCAGTATCAGAAACATGCAAATTACAACTAACAGCGAGACACCATTCATACCCATTGATTAACAGGCATTTCAAAATACAAGATTTGGTGAGGCTGTGGAGAAGCAGGACTGTCATACACTGATGGTGGGATATAAATTGGCACAACTCCTTTGAATAGAAGTTGAATCAAAGTGTAAGACAAATATAACATGCAGTGAAAATATACTCAAAGCATGTCATGGTGTGGCTAATTCTAGAGTGGGAAGGGGGGATGGGGAGAAGGGGGTGTATTGCTTCAAAGGAATTGTAATGTTTTACATCGTGAAAAAAGACCCAAAGCAAAGGTGGAAAAACATATCAGCATTATTTAGATCTGTTGAGAATACTAGGGTGATGTACTTTTGTCCTGTACTTTTCTATATATTTTGCAATTTCTTTAGAGAAGGAGTTGAATTGAGACGCTTGAGGACTGAAACAGTGATTTTCAGGGCACTGAAAAGTGGCCCTTCTCTTTCCCCCCAGAAATCCATATCCACATTACTCTCATCCTCACTTATTTTATTTACCTTAAATATCACCTTCTCAGTGAGGCTTTCTCTGGCCTTTGACATTTCTTCCCTCCCTTAGCACTCACTATTATTTAACATGCTATATATTGTTTGTATTTATCTCACTTAGCTCTCTATGGCAGGGGTTTCTGTCTGTTTGGTTCATTTCTATATTTGCAGCACCCCAAGAGGGCCTGGCACAAGTTAAACTCTCAGTAAATATATTTTTTAAGATTTTATTTATTTATTAGAGAGAGAGAGGAGAGAGAGAGGGAGAGAGAGAGAAAGAGAGAATGAGCAGGGGAGGGGCAGAGGGAAAAGAAGACTCCCCGTGAGCAGGGAGTCTGACTCAGGGCTTGATCCCAGGACCCCAGGACCATGGCCTGAGCTGAAGGCAGACACTTAGCTGACTGAGCCACCCAGCTGCCCTCAATAAATATTTTTGTTAAATGAGTGAACAAACAAATGAATTCTGGGTTCTGACCCTAGATGGTAGAGAGCTACCCAAATCATTGAAAGATATAGGAGAGCAGAAGGGGCAGGCAGGACTATGTTTTAACTTGACAGTCACTTTGGAGGAGAAGGTGGTATATGCAAAAGTGAGGTCAGCAGGGAGTGGGAAATCAGAGAATAAAAGGACAGATGGGCCAAACCAAATTGAACCTGAATACAACTGTGCACTGAGCTTCTGTACATACAAAGAGACGTACTTGGCTATCCATCTTGCTGAAGAAATTTGACCAGTCATAACAAAGATCACTTAATAAGGAAATTCTCTATATTTATTCTATGTCATTAAAAAAAACCCCCTGCAATTCAATTAATTGAATTCTGCAGTTCTACAGAAGAGGTACTCTATCTCAGAAAAGGATTAAAAGCTACTGTTTTATCTATAGTCTGTGACAGTATTAAAGAACTTTTACTGGTTTCCAATCATTGGACTTGACTCATCTGTTGTTTATCGTTTATTGTGCAGGGGAAAGAGAGATTGGTTGCTAGAGCTAAAAATAATACCAGCCATGTTGAATGTATCTTCATTGAAGAGTTTGATATAGAAAGAGATTTAAGGAATAAAGATATATATGTTTTCCTATGTGTTAGACTTTTGCTAAATATTTCTCTCAAGACTTGAGGTTTGCTTGCATAGAGCTGAATGAACAAAAGGTTGTTCAGGGGACTCTAGGCCATTCCTCAATTTTAGAATACCTATGATTGCACTGGTAAATTTATTAAAATGAAGATTTTTAGGGCCCCACCTGGGAGAGAGGTGATTCTGAATTCCTAGAGTATGTAGGCCCAGGAATCTGAATTTTAAATAGTTACCCTCCCCCAGTAATGCTGATGCAAAGCGTAGTGCAACGCTTGGGCGAAAAATTGCTGTAGATGATTCTAACTTCTACTCAATCATCTCACTTTTTTGTCTGTGGACCAGATATGTGCAGTACCTTGTTGCGTGCATGGTAATAATACATGTGGGCAAAATAAGTGTGCCAACACTAGCAGTTTGAAAGCTGTAAATAATATACTTAAAACAGAAAGAGCAGCACACAAATAAATACAAAATGTGCTCCTGCAAGAAGCTGAAAATCTAACACAAAACAAACAGTGTATTAACTGGTAGGAAGATAAAAAAGGTATAAAGTATTCATTTCCTCTTGCTGCTGTAACGAATTACCACAAACTTAGTGACTTAACACAAATTCATTTTTTTATTGTTCCAGTGGTTAGTAATTCAAAATGAGTCTTGGGGGATTAAAATCAAAATGTTAGCAGACCTGGTTCCTGCATTGCCTTTCCAGCTTCTGAAACTATTCCTTATATCCTCTGGTTCACAGCATCTGCAGATTTCTCTCTCTTTTTTGTCATCCTATTAAGCATTCTCCTTTTCTGTCCTCAAAACTCCCTCCACCTCCCTCTTATAAGGACACTTGTGATTCCATTGAGGGCCCACCCAAATAATTCAGGATAATCACCTCATCTCAGGATTTTTAATTGATCACAATTGCGAAGTCCCTTTAGATAACGTTCACAGGTTCTGAGGATTGGGGCACGGTGTTCTGGGGACCATTATTCAGCCTACCACATATATGTTAGAACATATGTGACAATAGTGGTGTGAATATGGCAAAGCCATGTCCTTTCCTTGAAGTATCCGTAAGTAAGTTGAACTTGTAAGCTCCATGGTGAACTAGCAAATACTGTGCTTAGTAAATAAATGTGAAGTGATTTACAAGAAGAGACTGTATAGGTTGCCACAGTGCTAATTTCCTTGCCTGAAGCAAAATGGAGTTGGAAGGTGTAATCAATCTATTATAACAGCGTTTTAGTGCTGGAGTGGACAAGGACCTTCAAAGTTTATTGCCATTTTATGGGAGTCAGCAACATGTTGTTAGTCCCCACTGGGCGAATGGCCCTGTATTAGATGTAGTAAGGAGTGAAAGGAAAAATTGGAAAGATGGACATGGTACTTAAAGAACTTGTTGTCCTGTTGAGAGATGAGACAAATGCAGTTCAAATATAGAGAGCCGATGAACCCAAAGGGTAAAGGCCACTGGGTCCCAAAGGAACGGATCGCAAAGCTGTCTCAAAATCCTGAAGGTGGAGGGAGGAAGATAGAGACAGACCCTTAGGAGCACCTTGGCCAGTGACGGTGTTCTGGTGTCTGCTTAGGACAGTATTCGATATGAAATGGATTTGAGTAGAAGGCTGGTATTAGCCTCACTGGTGGTGTTTCGTACTTGTTCTCAGAATGTCTGTCACAGGGCTCTGTGGCCTGCCTTCTGTGGTGAGACTCCCAGAGAGTCTGGCTCTGACACTTGTTTCTGCAGCGTGTTTAGTTAGAACAGGTTTTTTTTTTTTTTTTTTTTTAAAGATTTTATTTATTTATTTAACACAGAGAGAGATATCACAAATAGGCAGAGGCAGGTAGAGAGAGAGGGGGGAAGCAGGCTCCCTGCTGAGCAGAGAGCCCAATGCGGGGCTCGATCCCAGGACCCCGAGATCATGACCCGAGCCGAAGGCAGAGGCTTTAACCCACTGAGCCACCCAGGCACCCCTAGAATGGTAGGTTTTGAAGCAGTTGGGATATTGCTATGCTCATGTGCCTCATTCCGAGTACAGCGCTGGGATTTTACTACCTCTCCAGCCCCAGTTCTAAATTCTCCTCCTTCCTGCAATGAGTTCTTTGGCTGCAGTGATGGAGGCTGCCTATTATTGGCTATTCTTGCTATAAAAGCACCAGGACAAATTTTTCCCTTGTGATGAGCTTTTCGATGCACAGGCCTCCCTTTCTCAATACATCTGAAATTCTGTTACCTCAATCCTCTCTCCCTTTGTCTTTTCCAGTCGTGTTACTCTGCCTCAGACCCTGAGGTGGCTCTCAGTGGCTCAGAGCGGCAGCCAAGACTGTTGGCTAGAGATGTGTGGGCCTCACAAGTCTCTGTCTCCTGGGCCCACACAGCCTGCTGTAGGCAGGCCAGCTCCCTCCCCGGCCCCTCCCCGCCTCCTCTTTGTGTTTATTGGCTTGTGCGTCTGAGCACTGATTCCTTGTTTCTGTCAGAATTTTGTGTGTATTGATTTCCCTTTGGCTTCGCAAAAAAAAAAAAAAAAAAAAAAAAAAAAAAAAAATTATCTTCTGAATTTTAAATAAGACAAATACTCTTGGGCTTTTAGTTTCTTGTTTACACGATCCTTTCCTCTTGGTATCAATGTATTTGTCTTCTATGTAGTGCCAAAAGCACCTGCTCCCTTCTCCCTGGCTTGTTCTGTTTTACTGATTTGTATGAAAAACCCCCAAATCAAATTATATTCACAGAGGCGAATTAATTCAGCTTTATTGGATGAGCATTTAGTGACAACAACATCGTTGTTTTGCAGTTATTAAAGAAAGGGACTGATTTTTCAGTTAGGTGGAAAGAAAAGTAAACTTATTGTCATCGTAACTATAGTGATATTTCAAAGCCATGAAGTAATTACTGTGCCTTCCAAAGTTCCTAGTGTATTCCTGCCATGCAAAATTTTCTCAGAGGATAACTCTGGCAAACCAGAAAGTTTGTTTAACTTAATGCACCAAATTACACATGTCAAATCAGAGAATGTGTTATTCAAGTCTTTATTCAGCAGGTGTACTACTGTCGTAAATGTTTTCTCTTTTCTTCTTTGCTGTATGGTCTAACTACACACTGTTTCGCATAATTATATAGCAACTACTACAATTCACTTTTAACACAACAAATAATTAAAACAATCTGGAAGAAAGGCTTATGCGCAGAGAGATTTAGTTTCATTGTCCTTTAATGTGACTTGATGACTGTAAAAAGCGTCTTCAAATTTTTCATCTACCAAATCAGAATGTACTGCTGACTCCATGCTTCTCCTGCAGGTGTTTTTTAAAGATAAAAGAGAAAAATCTATGAATTGTTTTAAATTATTAGAAGAAAGTCTAAAAAATTATTTAGTATATGATTTTAAAATACTTCTGACAATTGCATGTGTTTCCTGACATTTTTTGTATTATATTGCAATTATATATGTATTTTTACCTTTCTTTTGAAATCTTTACTACAATGAAAGATGAACATTATACGTAAGAATTTAGACAGTTGCTTGCTTTCCTTTACTTCCTTGGTGCTCTGTCCCTGTTCTGCTCATTACCATCTCTGTAGAGAGGACTCCTCGGAAAAGCCAAGGAAAATTAGATCCACTTCATTATTCTCAATTATAAGACTTTGTTGCTGTATCTCCCCACTGGACTGTGAGCTCCTTGAAAAAAGGGATCATCTCTCTTTTGCTTACCTTTGGACACTCAGCATGTGAACAGTGGCTTGGCCATTACTAGATGCTCATTAAATAATAACTGAATAAATAAATGTTTCATTGATGAAATCCTTAGTCTTTGATGTTCTTATTATAAATTGCACAGCTCTCAGAGACAAAGTCAACTTGAACTTCTCTAAAGTTCCCTTACATTATGACTCCCTTCCAAAGGATATTTTACCCTAATAATGGCAAAAGCTGACCCCAGTTCTGCTTCTCCTACCCTTAAGAGCACAGATGGCATTTCACAGATCATGGCACTCTCTCCTGCCAGCTGCAGATATGGTCTCAGGGTTCATCCCAACATGTCCTCTAAGTAGCCACTCTCAGTTTTCAGGATAGTTGAGACTTAATTTCCATCCCTATTTTTGTAACAAACGAATTTGAGATAACTGCCTTTAGCATTTTTCCCCTTCAAAGATTAAAATACTTAAAATCCCATTAAAAAGATGAAACAAGTATTCTTTAAATACAGAGAGTCCATTAAACCCTGAGTCCTATAGACATCCCCCTAGGAACACCTATTTTGGGCATTCAGGTGTTCTAAGAGATCAAAAAGATGTAACTCTTATACCTTAGTTCATTGCTGTGATTTATTACTGTAGCATAAGAATATTTTTGAAAAGCCAGCTTCTTCTATTCCATATTGGTTACTGATTTTGGTCTAATCAGTACCAAGTTCGTGGACAGTTAGTGGGAAAAAAAAGAGATATGAGCAAATATAAAGGATGTTAGCTGAGCAGTTGGTATGCATGTATTTTCAGGGGACGTGAATTGAGATATACCAATCTCTTTGGCATAATATATACAGGTAATGAGAGACTATTATCCCTGGAAGGAACTTGGAGCAAAGACTTGGAAAAGTTAACTGACTTTCACAAGTTGACAGAAGTGGTTAGGGAGAAGGCAGAGTTTCACATCTCTGCATGTTCCTAGTGTTGTATTTTTTTTCCAATGGATTAAATGGGCAGTTTGGTTTATACCGATTGTTGGAAGAAGGTATGCAGAGGGAGAGAAAAAACTTGGTAAGTGATTTACATTTTTAGAGTTGAGCTCTTATCATGGAATATCAGAAAATTGAAACAAGCAGGTGTAATAAAATTATATTTCATTGTTTTTGAGTGATAACTATATTTATGAAGATGTAGTTTCCGTGTTATAATTAAGTAGAACTGTGTTCTTCTAAAAGAAGAAAACAACTGTGATTCTTTTTCCACAATACAAAATGAATTATTTTATGGTAAACTCCTGACTAACCACACAAGACTTATCTAGTTAGTGACATATTTTGAACTATTCCCCCTGTCCTTCAACTGGATCTCATTTGTTCCAACAGGGCACTAGTGTGGGATGGGTGTAGACAAGGTGAATGATGGTTCTTAAGTGAGAATGTGACTACAATTGACTTTACTTGGTAACTAAAGAAATAGAATGTTAGGACTAGTTGAATAAATCCATCCATTTTTTCTGTGTCTCTACTGCCATCCCTCCAGTCCAAACCATAATCATCTTTTACTAGGACTTCTACCATAGTCTAACTCATTTCCTTCTACTTCTTCCTATTCCCTTCTAACCCATCATCTACACTGTAGTGATGTAATATGTTTTTTGTTTCAGTGACACTTTTCCTTGCTTTAATATTTTTTGCCTTTTTTCTGCTTTTGAAATGAACTCTCAATTACAAAACATCAAAGTCCACTAAAAAATGCCAGCTCTTGACATACCATGGAGAAGCTCACACATAAGGACAGATAGCAGCAGCGGGTGGCAAGAGGTGGGAAGCGATTAAAGCAGTGGTTACAAATGTTCACAGGAAGCTAAAACTATCACACAGGTTGTGCCCTAATGTTAGCACACGTTAGACTAGTCACCACCTTGGTGTGTGGTCTCAATGTGTTTGGGTTCAGATTTTACAAGGCAATAGGATTTCTTCTAGTTAAGAGTTCTTGGCTTGCAGCAATCACAGGGTGGCCAGAGAGCACTAGACAAGTAATCCCCATCACTTGTTTAATACACGCCCCCCTCCTCCCCTCTAGTAGCCATCAGTTTGTTCTCTATAGTTAAGAGTCTGTTTCTTGGTTTGCCTCTCTTTCTCTTTTTCCCTTTGCTTATTTGTTTTGCTTCTTAAATTCTACATGTGAATGAAATCATATGGTATTTGTCTTTCTCTGACAGGCTTATATCACTTAGCATAATACTCTAGCTCCATCCATGTCACTGCAGATGGTAAGATTTTATTCTTTTTGATGGCTGACTAATATTCCTCTGTGTGTGTGTGTTTGTGTGTGTGTGTGATATCTTCTTTATCCATTCATCAGTGAGTGGACACTTCGGTTGTTTCCCTAATTTGGCTTTTGTAGATAATGCTGCTGTAAGCATCAGGCTGCTGTATCCCTTTGAACTAGCATTTTTGCATTCTTTGGGTAAATACCCGTAGTGCAATTGCTGGATCATAGGGTAGCTCTATTTTTATTTTCTGTGGAATCTCCATACTGTTTTCCAGAGTAACTGCCCCAGCTTGCATTCCCACCAACAGTGCAAGAGGGTTCCCCTTTCTCCATATCCTTGCCAACACCTATTGTTTCTTGTGTTATTGATTTTAGCCATTCTTACAGGTGTGAGGTGGTATCTCATTATAGTTTGATTTGTATTTCCCTGATGATGAGTGATGTTGAGCATCTTTTTATATGTCTGTTGGCCTACCATATGTCTTCTTTGGAATAATGTCCATTCATGTCTTTGCCCATTTTTATTTGGATTATTTCATTTTGGGGTGCTAAGCTTTATAAATTTTTTGTGTATTCTGTATACTAACCTTTTATCAGATATGTCATTTGCAAATATCGTCTCCCATTCTTTAGGTTGCCTTTCAGTTTTACAGATTGTTTCCTTCATTGTGCAGAACCTTTTATTTTGGTGAAGTCCCAATAATTTATTTTTGCCTCTTTCTCTTGCTTTAGGAGACATATTTAGTAAGAAGTCACTACCGCTAATGTCAAAGAGGTTACTGCCCATGTTCTCCTCTAGGATTTTAATGGTTTCCTGTTATGTATTTGGGTCTTTATCCATTTTGAATTTATTTTTGTTTATGGCATAAGAAAGTGGTCTAGTTTCATTCTTTTACACGTTGCTGTCCAGTTTTCCCAACACCATTTTTTGAAGAGATTTTTTTCCCCATTGGATATTCTTTCCTGCTTAGTTGAAGATTAATTGACCATATATTATGGGTTCAATTTTGGGTTTTCTCTTCTGTTTTATTGATCCTTGTTCTGTTTTTTTTGTGCCAGTCCCATACTGTTTTGATCACTACAGCTTTGTAATATAGCTTGAGGTCCAGAATTATGATACTTTCCACTTTGCTTTTCTTTCTTAAAGTTGCTTTGGCTATTTGGGGTCTTTTGTGGTTACATACATATTTTAGGATTACTTGTTCTAGTTATGTGAAAAATGCTGTTGGTATTTTGATAGGGATTGTATTAAATATGTAGATTGCTTTGGGTAGTATACATATTTTTTTTTCAGACTTGGAAAAGCTGGGTTTTTATTATGATAAATAATAGCTTTGGTACCTTGTGGCTATTACAAATATTAATGTTAAAAATTGTGCCTGTGACACATGGAAAATTATGTAGCCAGGGAAACACCTGTGATGGCATTGCCTATGATGACATTGTTGGGTTAGTTCCCTTTCATAGATTAATATTTCTTGGTATTGACTAATCGTTAAAATGCTTTCACATAAATGTTCTTTTAAAAAAATTTCTATTTTCTGGATTTAGAATCTTTTTTTTTTAAATTAGCGTATAATGTATTATTTGTCTCAGGGGTACAGGTCTGTGATTCATCTGTCTTATATAACACCCAGTGCTCATTACAACATATACCCTCCCCAGTGTCCATCACTCAGTTACCCCATCCCTCCACCCTCATCCCCTCCAGCAACCCTCAGTTTCATTCCTATGATTCAAAGTCTCTCTCTCTTTTTTTTTAAAGATTCTATTTATTTATTTGACAGAGAGAGAGATCACAAGTAGGCAGAGAGGCAGGCAGAGAGAGAGGGGGAAGCAGGCTCCCTGCCGAGCAGAGAGCCCAATGTGGGGCTCAATCCCAGGACCTTGAGATCATGACCCGAGCCGAAGGCAGAGGCTTTCACCACTGGGCCACCCAGGTGCCCCTGATTCAAAGTCTCTTATTAGTAGTATAGACATTTTAGCAATATTCTTCCAATCCATGAGCGTGGACTGTTTTTCCATTTCTATGTGTCATCTTTCATAAGTGTTTTATAGTTTTCAGAGTATAGGTCTTTCACCTCTTTGGTTAGGTTTATTCCTAGGTTTCTCATTATTTTTGGTGCAATTGTAAATGGAATTGATTCCTTAATTTCTCTTTGCAGTGATGTAATCTGTTAAAACCTAATTCTGATTATGTCATTTTGTGCCTTAAAATCTTGCTTGTGCCCATAGTATTAAATTAATATTCTACAGTTTGGTTTATAGGCCCTTTATAAATCAGTTTGAAATTTCTCTTTACTTCTTTAGTGTCATCTATCACTCCATGTCTCCTTACTTTTCTCATTTTGTCTGTGGGCAGGTTTAACATGTAGCCCCCTATACCTTAGTTCGGCTGTATTGGTCACTGATATGGTCTTTCTGAAATGCCAAAGTAATTTTATTATTTTCTGGCTTAATATTCACCAATGAAGTGCCATCATTATTATAATAAAGTGCCAATGTTTGTTATTAATTTTAAGATCACTTATTATTTGGTCACCGTTGTTGCCTTAGCACATAATGTTATTTTGGTCTGGGATCTCCACTTGGTAGCTTACTATATTCAGCTTATCTTTCAAGATCTAGGTGAAACATCCCCTCCCCTGAGAATCCCACAGTTTTATCAAAGAATTCCTCTTATATACTCTCTCAAGACCTGCACACACCTGTGGAATTCATTCATTCATTCATCAAAAGTTTATTGAATGTCTACTATGTAGAAGACACTTGAGAGATAAATTGAACAAAATACTTTGACCTACAAAAATGGTACTTCACATATTTAGAATTAATAGATAAAAATATTTGTTTTCCTGCAACTTACATTCTTGGAAAAAAGACAACAAGAAGCAAACTGAATAAGTAAAATATATGTTTTGTTAAATGGTGATAAATGTTACAAGAAACAATAAAGCAAGGGAGATGGATAGAGTCCTGGAGTGAGAGGAAAGACTTCTCAGAAACAAGAGGTATTGGGACAAGTATCTAAAGAGAAGAGGGGATAAACCATGGAGAGACCTAAGGAAAAACTCAAAACCCTTGATGGAGGAATCTCTGGTGTGTTTGAGGAATTTCAAGGAAGCTAGTGTATGAGTTGAGTAAGGTTAGCCTGGAGCAAAGTAGTAGGAAATGAGGCCAGAGAGGTTAAGGGGACTAGATTTTTATAGGGATTTTGGGATCCTTATAAAAACCTTGGCATTTTCTCTGAATTAGATGGCAAGTCACTGAAAGAGGAAAAACAGAAGATTGATATGATTTGATGGTCATTTGAAAGGAACATTTTGGTTGCTGTGTAGAGAACAGACTGAAGGGAGTAAGGAGTGAGACATCAGTAGAGAGCCAAAGGATTTAATAACCAATTGAAAATGTAATATAAGAGAAAGAGGGAAACAAGGATAAGGTTGAGGCATTGGGCTTGGCCCCTGGATGGAAAGAATTTAAAGGGAACAGGTAGATAGGCGTGTGTGTGTGTGTGTGTGTGTGTGTGTGAGAGAGAGAGAGAGAGAGAGAGAGAGAGAGAGAGAGAGAATAAAATAGAATGGAGAAGAGAAGAGGAGAGGAAAGTTCTGGTATCTGGTTTCAAACATGTTAAGTTTGAGATGCCTTTTAGTGCAGATATCCAATGGGCAGCTAGAGTAATGAATTTGGATGTTGGAATTACAGGGTAGGTCTTCAGCTCTAGTATTTATAACCATGAGACTAAATGTTACCACTGAGATACTGAACATAGACAGAAAAGTGAAGATGTCTATGGATTGACACCTGGGATCCTCCAAAATTAAGTGATGAAAGAGATGGGGATGAGGAAGAGTTATTGAGGAGACTGAGAAGGAGTGGTTAATGAGATAAAAGAAAAAATAAGATAGAAGAAAAAATAAGATGGAAGCCAAGGGAAGAAAATGGTTCAAGGAGGGGAAGCAGTGGTTCAAGGAGGGTGAAGCATGTTGAAGACTAGAATCTGACTGTTGGATTTGGCATCCTGGGGCCATTAGTGATCTCAGTGGCAACACTTTTGGTATATAGTAGGGATAAACACTATTGGTATATTATGGGAATGAAAGCCCTATTGCAGGGAGTTCAAGAAGGATTAGAAGCAGGCGGTATAAACAAACAACCACCTTACGCTTATTATCTCAGGGTATAAGGGCTATTTTAACTCTCAGAAGTGTTTCAGTTTGGATATTAACTTGTATGTTCATACTAACTATATGGAAAACAAAACGGGCATTGCTGGAAACCATAGGTGGAGGAACTGTGCTCAAGAAAGATTTTTTGTTTGAAAACATAAGAAACAATACAGAGTATTTTCTGATGAAAATGATCCAGTATGGAGGTATAAAATGGTGATGTGGGAGATAAAGGAGAGAAATTTTAGCATGATGTTCAAAAAGGCAAGAAGAGATAGAGTGTGGGGAGCTTGGCCTCATGTAGGAGCTTAGTCAGTTAATTCTTTGTAATGGGGGGAAGGCAGGGTACACTGTTACATTGTTATATTTTTGTTGTGGATTTGTTTGTTTTACACATACTATGAACCTCTTAAGAATAGTAGGTATAAATGTCTCATTCCTTTTGTGGTAGGAATTTGTATTGTTCTATTTCTGTTCCTGGCACACAGTGGAATGTGTGCAATGCCTGGCACACCGAAGGCATGCAATAAATGTTTGAATGGAGCAAATGAAGTCACCGTGGTAAGCCTACGTATGTTTTATCTTCTCATTCAGATTGGATTATTTCCACCAAATCTCGACAACCAGATTGATTTAATTGTGTTTCTCTTGCCTGGGCCTACAGATAGGTTGACCGACTGGTAGAGCTGATTGACAGGAATGGCTGTTTTTCTACCAAAACTAATGATGCTTTGTAGGAATAAAATCAGCAACCTTTTGCTGCATCATTTTACAGTGGTCCTGGTTATAGTTTCAACATGAATTTACTATTTACTTCACCTTTGAGCCTTCTGAAAGCTATCCATTCTTCCTCAGAATGTATTTATTTTAGTTTGCCATTCATGTGGCATATGTCATTATCTGTTATTATCTGACCTACTGAGTACATGGGAAACTTTTTGAGAACGAGGACTATACCTTCATTGTTTTTTTCCCCTCAAAATCCTTCGTACAGTCTCTGCCTAGAAAACGTGACTTCATCACTAAATTAAAAATCCTTAGTCCAGGCCCTGGTGAAGGTTAGGTGCCAAATAAATATTTGTTGAATGAATGAGTGAATGATTATTTTCTGTGGTGTATGTTGATGATGCACAGACCAGATCTCCTTTCCTGTTGGATGTGCCTATCCCCCAGCTTTTCATTGCTTTGCTTCTAGTAGCTCACACCTAAAATCTTTTTCCAAAGGACTGTCTTTGGGCCACTGGAGCTGCATCACCTAGATGCTCCAAGAACAAGGGATTTTATGCCTTACCTGTGGTAACCAGTATCCAATGACTGAGTTGCAAGAGTATGGAGGTCTAGCTGTCATGCCTCAGTGCAGTGCAAACTTGCAAGTGCAGTTTATACTCTAAAGCTCCCTGGGGGATCAGGCTAAGGCGAGGACTTTGCCTGAAATTGCGTGCAACCTTCCTTGGCTTCTTAGCCTCCCTTATTTTGCTTGCCTTGCTCTCCTGTAGGTTTCTCTGAAGAACACTTTCTTAGTGACTCACTTGCATGCTCACCCTTTCCTTAGGGTTTGCTTCTTGGGAACTTTACTTAAGACTGTGCATGTTTATAATGAGTTAATGTCAGGGTCAGGGAATCATATCCACACTCTCTCTGAGTGTTAAGTTCTGCCGTTGGAGCTGGTAGCTCCTGATAGTTTTTGGTTTTATATTACTGCCAACTAAAACTGTAGGTGACTGTGAACTAAATTTGATATTTGATTTGGTTGTTGGGTAGGAAGTAGCTTCACTATTTCAGTAAATAATTGTTATTGAATTCAGTAAAATCTTATTGAATTACAGGTCTTTCTAACATCAAGTCAGAATGTACTTTTCCTAACTTTCTGCTCTTTGTATTTATATATGTCTCTGTTCTTTCTCCTTAAGCAAGGATAACAGAATTAATTGTATAATCAACTTTCATATGATTGAGTACTGCTTTCTTTTGTCTTCCTGTTAAATGTAAATATCCATTTCCACGTACTGAGTAAACCATTTATTTTATTTTTGTAGTGACGTGAAAAGAACACAAACTCCTTTATCTGTAAAATGGGATTGGAAGTAATGTGTTTTAGAACTTAAAAGCACTTTAGTCAACACCTTCATTTTATAAGTGAGAACATTTGAAGCCCAAAGAGGTTAAGTAATTTGTTCAATATCACCCAGCTTGCTTAGTGGCGTAGCAGGACTAACGCCCGTCTCCCAGGCTGCTATGTTCTCCACTGCTCTACAAAATACTTATTTCTTATTCACAGAATTGATATGAGGATTAGGGGCCACGTCTGTGAAAAATAGATTTAGCCTTTAGAAAGAAAGATGCTGGATAGCTTTATGAAATCTTTATGAAAACTAATCTCATTTTAACCTTTTCTGTACAATGTTAGTTTCGTTCAGTTTGTGTTTTTTGCCTCAGGCTTCTTTTTGGCCAAGGACTAGATAATATACAATGCTTGATTTAAAAATCAATATTAAATATCCAAATCATGTTAGAAATATGAAATACTTCAGCTGGTTTTGAAGCTGGGAGCAATATGCAGCTGGCCTTCCAGAATGACAATCATTTATGCACGGGAAAAGTTTGCTATTCCTACTTTGCATATTGGGAATAAGGACAGTTGGTTCCAAAGAAAAGAAGGAAGCATAAATTATATTTTGTTCAACCTGGTAATACTTCCAAAGCTTGATACAACGTGTCTTTAACAAACCATGAATTTTCTCGCCTGCGGAGCCACCGTATCCTGCCTACTTAGAGCATAGTCAGGGAACCATTATACTAATCTACCGTGCCTTCATATCTCTAGCAAGCACATGTAAGTAATAACTTGAATATTTATTTTGATGCAAGGTGTATAAATCTTCTCTGTGTCATCTCGTAAAGCAAGGAAATTGTGACTTGCTCAACTTGGTTACTTTAATTGTTCAAGTTTGGTTCTTTTAGCCACAGCGTGCTTTGATATATGAATAAGAATACTGTTTAATTTTTGTAGTATTCATAGTGATTTGTGTAGATTCATAATATGCAGGGAAGATAAAATTTGAATACGAAAAGGCTAAAGTAACTTTTATATATATTTTTAATTAGGTACGATTATATGCAAGACCCGATGCTATCAGAAGAGGATCTGGGGACTATGCTCTCCATATAACAAAGAGATTAATAGAATTTTATGAAGACTACTTTAAAGTGCCCTATTCCTTGCCAAAACTAGGTAAGTATTTTCTTGGTTATTTTTTTGGAAGGGATCCTTGAAGGTAGAAATTTGTCTTCATGCATTTATTTGAGACATGAAAATTCTAAGAATTATATTTTCAGAGAAGATGAGCATGAAAAATAATTTCTTCTAAAGAGATAAATAGAACTTAATACTTCTTAAATCTTGCCAAGAATTCCTCGTAGGAATTAGGGAAGGCATTATGTAAGTTTAGGTTTCCAAAAGATAACTCAAGGAGCTCTAATTCATTAAATATGTGCTGTGGAGGAGTGCTTGCTAGCATCTCATTTAATCCTCGCAAGTACTAGATGGGTAGGTACTGTTAGAACATTTTTCCACTCAAGGCACTTCACATCTAGGGAATCTTTCCTTCATTCAGACAGCTGGTAAGTGGGGGAGATGGCCTTTCAAGTGAAGTCTTGATGACTCCCAGAGAAGACACTCATTATTTTCTCTTTCCTAATTCTCAGATCTTGGACCACAATGTATTAGTTATCCTTCACATTCATTTTGGTCTAGTCATATTTCAGGACAGTTGTAGTGAGTAGAATAAAAAACAAAAGAGAAGGGAAATTGTATAGTGGAGATTATGTTCCCCGTGAACACTTGGACGTTTCTTCTTTTTACAAAGACAGTATGTTCAGTAGTTGGTTGTTGAATGAGAAAATGAATTTTGTTATCCTAATTTGAGTGAAGCTCCTACTTTTAAAAAGGAGTGAACAACGACTTTCCAGGAAGTTAAAAAGCCTACATGTACCCATTAGAAATGCTGAAGTTATTTTTCCTTCTCAGAAAACCCTTTTTGAAATAGTACATCACAGCAGTCTTTTGTTCTCCCTCCCCCCCTTCTTTTTTCCTTCCCAAGAACATTTTTGATCAGCATCCACATGAAAGTGATCCCTCATTGGCGAGAATAAAGTGCTTACCTGATCAAAAGTGTTGGTATTTGAACCACAGTTTTCTCTCTCTGGAGAACTGGGCCTATTTTATTAAAATAACTGTCTGCTGTGCAGTTTTATTGGTCTTACAATGAGTAGTTTAGAAAGTCGGTAGAATAGTTGATATTGTTACCAAAATGGGTGTGGCATACAATTTTAAGGAATGATATTACAAAATTCTGAGGTTTTTTTTTTTGAAATATGTGCTCTTAGAATGCATACGATTTTATTTCAAATTTCTAAACAAATTGTATTTCAGATGGGGTGTATATTCTAGTTTAGTTTTGTTCTGTCCTCTTTCCTTCTTTCTCTTTTTCCTCTTTATATCAACTTCCCTGTTAGAATCTGTTACACTGAAATCTCCCTGGTAGGCACCCAAGGCAGGAAGGACTCTCTGACCTCATTTGCATGGGAGGTGACACTGTTCTCTACTCCAGGTAAAACCAGCTGGGAAGTTCCCAGCTTGACCCTAATGTAAAATTCACAAGTGCTTATGTTGCAAGTTCGGTAAGAGAAATAAAATGTGGATCTTTGTCCCCTTCAGACCAGTAATTAGTAGAGGAACTCAATTTATAACTTCAGGGGTTCGATGTAACTGTCAGCTTGCAGCAGGAAGCATTTCTGTTCCTCTCTTTCGCTCACAATTGAACCATGCAGGCTTTCATTTGGTAGAAAAGAGCTTTGTTCACTGTTACTATTACTTGTTAAGCTCCTAATGGTGTATATAATTGAATGATTTGACTTACCTCAGCACACTCCTTTGTAGGTATCTAGGGGAGTTTCCATAGCCCATGGCACTTTATAAAATTCCTTTTAAAGTTCTACTTATTTTATATGTCTATAGATATTTAGTTCTATATATTAATGGGTTTATGAGTATGTTTTCTAAGTACTCTCTACATAAAATTCCTAAGCACAGAAGCATTTTGACAAATTCTTAGTTTCCATTGTATATAATGATTAAATGCGTTCGATGGGAACCAACTCAGTCTTTTTTAATGGTGCTTCTAGATGTATCCTAGATGTCAGCTGCATCTGCCTTGAAGCCTTGAGATCTACCTAGGATGGTTTCCAAGACCTAGTCTACCTTTTCTCCCATCCCCGCTTCTATCTTTCCTTCCATTCTTCCTTTCTTCTTTCCCGTCCTCCTTTCTTTCTTCCTTCATTTATTTAATAAGCACTATTGAGCCCCCTCCTGCCCCCGCAATGGGCACTCTTCTATGTGATGGAGTTACAGCAGTGAATAAAAATTGCAAAAATCCCTTTCCTTTTGGGGCTTATGTGCTGTTAGGTAGAGACAGGCATTCTAACAATCATTAACACATGTAATATGTCAAATGGAGATAAGTACCATTACGAATAAAACTAGAATAGAGGTGTAAGAAATGTGAGGGGGGGCAGGTGAAGTATGGGAATGGAGCTGAAGTTTTAAAGTGAGTGATACAGAAAGCTTCATTGGGAAGCCAGCTTTTTAGCAAAGAACACAAGGGAGTGAAGGAGTGA
>CM053611.1:71064343-71094237 GCA_028646535.1 Procyon lotor
CTCTTTTCATTTTTTATGATTATTTTTTCTCTTTCCTATTCAGGTTGATTGTTTTCCATCACTCTGTCCTCCAGGTTACTGAACCATTCTTCTACTTCCTTTAGTCTACTATTTATTCATTTAGTGTATTTTTAATTTCAGTTATTGAGATCTTCATCTCTGACTGATTCTTTTTTTATGTTTACTCTATCTTTGTTGAGGATCTTACTGAGGTCCTCCACTCTTTTCTCAAGCCTGGTGGGTATTTTTACAGCTATCACTTTAAATTCTCTAGCAGGCATATTTTTTTTATCTCTGTTTCATTTAAGTTCCTTGTTGTGATTTTGTCCTTTTCTTTCATTTGGGACATATTCTTCTGCTCTTTCATTTTGACTAACTCTCCATGTCTGTTTCTTTTCTTTTTTTCTTTTTAAAAGTTTTATTATTTATTTGAGACAGAGAAGAGAATGAGGGAGAGCAAGTATGAGAGGGGGAAGGTCAGAGGGAGAGGCAGACCCCCTGCTCAGCAGGGAGCCTGATGCAGGACTCAATCCTGGGACTCCAGGATCATGACCTGAGCTGAAGGCAGTTGCTCAACCAACTGAGCCACCCAGGTGCTCTCTGTATCTATTTCTGTGTGTATGGTGTTTACTATTGTGGCTGAGCCACTTTTGCCCTCAATTCAGCCTGCAATGCCTGTTTGCCTATTGTGGGCAAGGTTTGGCTCCTGTGTTGTTAGTAGGCCAGTCTGAGACTGCCTTGGGCTTAAATTGAGCCTAAGCAGGTAATTACCAGTGATGCAGTGTCACTGAACTGCAGGGGGACGTGGGGGCAAGGTGCATGCTGCTAGCAAGTTTTGAGCTGGCAGGAAGGGGACCTTCCACTGGGGGAGCTGGGGACCAAGACAGACAGGTTGGAGGATGTGGAGTTTGGTGTTAACAATGTTTGTCTGCCTTGGAAGAGGTCCTAGAGGTGAGGCCTAGCTGGGAAGGTGTTCCTACAGTAGAACATGGGGGTAGGGTATGCTGTTAACAATTTAGATAGTGAGTGTGGGCACCATGCTGGTTCTTACAGGTGTCTGTGTGTCTAGGCTGGGGGTCTGGGAGGGACGTGGTGCTTGCCAGCTCCTTTGTTCCTAGAGAAGTCTCTTAACAGTTCCTGCTCCTCCAGCATGTGCTCTGAAATTAGCAAAGAAATCTTACTCCCATATATCCCAGGATTTTTTCCAAACTTCTGTAGTGTATCTCCACAGGGATGTTTATTGTGCTGTCTTCTTAAGGATGAGAACCCAGTTTCCCTTTGCCCTTCCAACTCTCCTAGGAGCCCACTGATTTTCAAAGTTCCAGGTTTTCAGCCTTGCTGATTTTAAGATGTCACAAAAGTTTGCCTTTCTGATTTTCAGAGCCAAGTGTTATTAGGGATTCGTCTTCCCCAGGCAAGTTTTCCACACTTAAGGTGCCTAGTATGAGGATCTGCTTTTCTCCCTTCTCGGCATCTGCAGTGTCTCTCCCTCCTGCTGACAGTCACAGATCTGTCTTCTCCACCTGCATCTTCATCCTTCCTATTATCCTCTTCTCTATATTTAGCTAAGGAGAGTCTGTTTTGTCAGTCTTTAGGTCATTTTCTGGGTTATTTACACTGATGTGGCTGTTACCTAGTTCTATCTGTGGGAGGAGGTGAGGTGAGGGTCCTCCTACTCTGCCAACTTTTTCGGAAGTCTCTTTGTATAACACTGTTTTTCAACTTCACTTTGTTTGTAAATGACTTATATTACTAGGGGAAAATGTAATAATCAGAATAAATTGTAGCCTTTTAAATTTTAAATGGTATTATTTTAAAGTGATTTTTAGTTTTTGGGGAGCATTTGTCTTTTCTTAAGACAGATAACCATGACACTTATCATTTTTTCAATGTCTTATTAGGAAATTAATCACGAATACTAATGACAGCAACAAAGATATCCAATACTTACTGAGGTCTTACTATATTCAAGGCATTGCTAAGCATTTTACACTCTTTATTTCATTGAATTCTTGTAATCCTTATGTGGTAAGTATGACTATTATGCTTATTTTACAGAAGAGAAAACAGCCTTGAAGAGGTTTAGTGGCTGGGGTCACTGTGATATTGACCTTATAATAAGAAAGATATATTTGGTCTTCATCCCAGTTTCTGGCACAGTGCTCCCAAAACCCTTGGAATTTCCTAAGTGATGAGAATGATACAAGTGTCCTTTGTTATGTTAATGAAGTAACTTTTAGATTGCACCTAAGGATGGGGGCTGGTTGGAGCATTCAGTTCAGTGAGGGGCTGGAAATTGAATCAGTCGCCAATGGCCAATCAGTTAATCAACCATGCCTCTGTAATGACGCCTGCATAAAAATCCTAAAGGACAGAATTTGGAGAGCCTCTGAGTTGATGAACACACAGAAATTTGGGGAGAGTGGCCAGCTGGGAGAAAGCATGGAATCTCCATGACCTTTCTCCATACCTTGCCCTATGCATCTATTCCATCTGGCTATTCCTGAGTTAAATCATTTTATAATAAACCAGCAAACTAGTAAGTAAAATGTTTCTCTGAGCTCTTTTCTTTTCCCAAAGATTTTATTTATTTAAAAGATTTTATTTGTTTAAATAAATCTTCCCCCAAAGTGAGGCTTGAACTCACAACCCTGAGACCAAGAGTCACATGCTCCACTGATTGAGCCAGCCAGGGCACCCCAGTTTCTCTGAGTTCTATGAGTTACTCTAGCAAATTAATTGAACTTGAGGAGGAGGACACTGGAATCTAGCTAGTTGGTCAGAAGTATAGTTAACAACCTGGACATTCTGGCATTTTGAGTTGGAGGGAATCATTGGAACCTACAGTTTGTAGTGTGGCCAGTCAGTCAGGAGCACAAGTAACAACTTGCAAATGGAGTATGAAGTATATGTGGAGAGCAGTCTTATAGGACTAAATCCTTAAACTATGGAATCTTATGCTATCTCTAAATAGTGTCAGAATTAAGTTGAATTATAAGATACCTGGCTGGTGTCTGAGAGAATAGCTTTTTGGTGTGGGGAACCCCCAGCTCCCATTGGAATTGGTACCAGAACCTATTTAGTCACATTCAAAGCAAGTGGAAAAGTATGAGTTTGTACCTGAGCATTGTGTTCCGGGGCCTGAGGCTGACCATAACACATACCACGTGAGGTTTCTTTTGTACTAGCAAGTGACAATATAAATATGAGAAATGTGATCAAGTTCACATTAACAACAAATTTTATAAAATGCATGGGAATATCATGAATAAGATATTTTTGATTCTTATATTCAGTGTCATTTAAAAATTGACTTGAGGGGCGCCTGGGTGGCTCAGTGGGTTAAGGCCTCTGCCTTCGGCTCAGGTCATGATCTCAGGGTCCTGGGATTGAGCCCCACATCGGGTTCTCTGCTCAGCGGGGAGCCTGCTTCCCCCTCTCTCTCTGCCTGCCTCTCTGCCTACTTGTGATCTCTCTCTGTGTCAAATAATAAATAAAATCTTTAAAAAAAAATAAAAATTGACTTGAAACATTTTATATATGATCTTAAAATACGCTTTAACAAAAGGTTCCTAAAGTTCACTTGGAGGAATAGAAATAGATGAGCAAGAATGGACCGTGAACATTTGGAAAGAGAATAGTAATTGCTGGGGCTGGAGAGTGCTTGCTTTTCCAGATATGGATGATAAGCTGCTAAGTAGAAATATTGGCCTGGGATGAGTAACATTTGTTCCTTTGTTTCAGCATTTTGGTTAAAATGGCTATATTTATTTTTTCCATTGGATTTATTTTTTCCATTGGGTTACTTATCTTTTACTGAGATTTCCTTATTGTTTCCTGAATAAATCTGTATTGGTTTACTAAAGCTACTGTGACAAAATACCACAAACTGGCTAGCTTAAACAACAGAAATGTTCTTGTTTCAGTCTGAAAGCTAGATATTCAAGATCAAGGTGTAATAGGCAAGTTTGGCTCCTTTTGAGGATTTTGAGGAGCAATCTGTTTATACCTCTCTCATAGCTTCTGGAGGTTTGTTGGCAGGCTTTGGTGTTCCTTGACTTATAGAAGAATCACCCTGATATCTGCCTTCCTCTTCATATGACATTCTCTACACGTGTGTGTCTTCCTTCTGTATGAGTCTGTCTCTGTGCACAAATTTCCTCTTTTTTAGATTGAGTTAGGGCTGTCCTAATAACTTCATCATAAATCCATCATCTTTAAAGAGCCTATTTATAAATAAGATCATATTCATAGATACTGGAGCCTAGGACTTTAGCATCTTTTTGGGGGACACATTTCAACCCATGACAATATCTCATTCTAGTTTTGATAATGCTATGTTTTCTTATGAAATATCCCCACTAACTTATATTTAGCAGGACACACCTTTTCATTCTTTGCTCTTAAGGCAAAAGGTGATTAATTTACACTGGGGAGACTACCTGATTCAGTGGCAGGGTGGAGGCTCAAAGTACCTCATTCTGCCTTGGAGCTGAGAAGCAGTTGTAGGCTGATGAATACTTCCTCACTAACTTCCCTCTGATCCACCCAGACTCATTATTTAGCCAGGAATTACTTTCCTATTATATTGTTGTGACATAAGTTCATATACTTAGTTCAGTTAAGTCCAGAAAAAGCCAGTGTTTATGATGGTAGAACATTGGTGAGTATATGATTACTCCAAACACACACACCCACCAGCCTTTCTCAGGAAGCTGAAAACCTAGTGGAATAGACTAAGAAGCACATGATATAAAATATAGCAAAGACTAAGATTAAGTTAGTTGAGATTGTTGTTATAGCACAAAGGAGGGGTACTTCCTTGAAGAGATGATGGAGCTGAGTCTTAAAGAATGAAGGGAAAGAGAAGAATAGGAAGCATGTTCAGGTAGACAAAATAATGATAGCAGACTGAATTATTCTGCTCCAACCTTTTTTTTTTTTTTCATTCAGTATATCTTTGCATTGCTTGCTATGCAGCAAGCACCATTTTAAGTGCTTTACATGTTATTCTAATTTCATTCACACAGCAACCTGGTGAGACAGGCCCTAATAATTTCTACGTTTCCAGTGAGGAAACTGAGGCTCAGAGAGATTGAAAACTTGTTTAGGATAACTGGAACTCAATCCTAAATTAGACTGACTCTAAATATCCATACTTGTCTTTAGGGAAAGGTAGACTCTAAAACAAGGGCCAAGAGTGGATTCCCAGGGATCTGGGTTAGACACAGGAGTAGGATAGGACACATCCAAAGATAACAGAATTTCAAACCAAAGGTAATCTAGATTTTGGAATGAAGCTAACATGAAATCCAGGTAGGAAGTCTAAATTGGACTTTTATTTGATGAGGATTGTCAGAAAAGCAGAACCCAATAGGACAAAAACCAGAATTACCAGAAGGGGCTTGGAATATAGAGTGAAAGAGGTAGGTCTTAACTGAAATTAGTTTTAACAGCATTTCTGATTTTGACTAGAGGTAGAAAGGAAAATATAAAGGAGATCAAGTTGATTGAGACTTGACATCTATTGTCTTTATAGCTAAGTAGAAAGCATACAAATGTGTGTGTGTGGTGGGTGGGGGAGGCATTCTATAGCGTCAATATTTGGTGTGTTTTACTGCTTATGGGCCATACTATCTGAGTTAAGTCTTACCTCTGTCATTTCCCAGATATCTGGCCGTGGGCAAGTTATTTGCCCTGTCAATCCCTGTTTTCTTGTCTGTAAAATAGGGGTGAAAATGGTATCTACATGTGAGACATGTAGACCAGTCCCTAGTGAATAGTAATTTCTCACTTAGCAGAGAACTCAGTTATAAAAGAGAATTGAGACAAAGAGAACAATATATGGGTATGTATAGTTGAACATCATCCCAGGATACTGTAATAACTTTGTTTGTTGGTGGGTCTAGAGGAAGGTCATGGAAAGCCTCATGCTGGAGATAGTGTTTAATATTTTTATCTATTGACTTTCAAAATATTGTGTATAATTTGCTTATTTTTGTTCTACATTGCTCACTACTCTAGTTCTGCTTTCTTCAATGGTTCTCTTCCATGATTTGATTTAGTTCTCTAGTTGTACATTGGTAACTCTTTTCTCTAATACTTGGTTAATTCCTAATTGTATTTTTCTCCAAAGTCATCACTTACCTTAACCATGACTCTTTGAAATCTTCTGTTATTTTTCTTTTTCTCTATCTATATTGTTTTTCAAGTGCATGGACCACAGAAAAGAAAATTAAAAACAAACCAAATAAACAAAAAAACTGCTTAGCTAATTCAAAGAGGTTTTATGTAGATTGATTTAAAGCCTCATGCAGAGTCTTTTGTTAATGTTTCTAGAAGAAATGAAAACATAACATTTCATGAGGATTATATTTTCAAGCAAGTTGTATACATGGAACTGTTGCTGAGGACGAGATTCTGGCATATAAATATCAAAGATGGTCAGAGTCCCCATCTTTAATTCATATTATTATTACCTTTACACTAAACTTTGCTTTGTAGGACTTGCCAACTGAAACAGCTCCTTCTCTGTCTCATTAACTCCTCTCAATATTCAAACATTTCTTTGTTCACTGGCCCATAGGACTTTTACTTCTCTCCTGCTTAAAAAAAAAAAGATTAAGTAACTTGGCTGCTTTACTAGAAAGCATTCGGGGATGTAGGACTCTGAAGGCTTCTTTATAAAATAATGTGTTATATTATTTCAAATACTGTGTTTACAGAGCTCATACTGCTAAGGATTAAAGGAATGTGCTGTGACAAATCTGATCCTGAGTAGGATTGCCTTCCCCAAAATAGGTCAGATGCATTCAAGTAGAACTTTGATTTAGAAGAATTAGAGCTTCTCAGAGCATTGTATAGTGCTCTATATAATGTCAACAGATTATTGTTTCCACTAAAACTTCCAGAAGAAGTCCAGGAAAGATCTCAGCTTATCACTGTTTCTGAGCAGGGACCAGGATATTCAGGCTTCTCTTCATGTAAGAGGAACACAGCTTTTAGAGGAAACAGGGTTTTTTCCTGTGTAAATATCAAATAGATGGTCAATGTTCCTGTCTTTAATTAATATCACTATTACCTCTGCACAAATCTTTGCTTTGTAAAGTAAGTGGTAGTGGTCTTAATAGGAGATAAATGGAAGTGTACCTGAATGTTTTTGATGTGCGTGAATTTTTCCTTTTTTTTCAAATCTTAAAAATATCTGTTTCTCAGGGAGCCTGGGTGACTCAGTCATTAAGCATCTGCCTTTGGCTCAGGTCATGATCCCAGGGTCCTGGGATTGAGCCCTGCATCATGCTCCTGCTCAGCGGGAAGCCTGTTTCTCCCTTTCCTACCCCTTCTGCTTGTGTTCCCTCTCTTAGTATCTCTCTTTCTGTCAATTAAACAAATAAATAAAATCTTTAAAAAATCTGCTTCTCTTAAGTACTATTGAAATATATTTTTCTCTTTTAGGAAACTTTAAAACTTTCTCTCCTCATTCTGTTTTTGTGAATACATATTTATTGCCTTTGTTTTCACCACTAAAGTTTGGATTTTTTGTCAGTTAACAATTATAAAATTCTACCAGTCCACTACTGTGACATTTAAAAAAAGTTTATTTGCTATTGATTATGAAAGATGATTATCAAAGTGTACAGAATATCCCATTTTTTACTGAAGTGTCAAAACCATAGATAGAAGGATGCCAAGTAAGAGTAGGATGGGTCATTAACAATGAAGAATTTATTGAGAATGAAGATAAGCTATTCCATGATTCTTGGTTCCTCATCAAGATCAAGGTCTTAAAGAGTCAGAGGATTTGGGGGAAAGATCGCCAAAGAGGTTTCTTTTCAGAGAGCTACAGCCCCATGGTGAGTCTCTGTTCCACAGCCTTTGGGAGAAGGATGATCTGTTTCTTCTTGTCAAACTGGTTGGGGAAGACATTAGTGAGACCACTTAGAACTTTATATGTGTTTCTTGCAATGTGTGACTTACATGTGAAAAAAGTTAAAGCAGACATAAGACTGAGGTCCGACTCTTCCCTGAAAATTTGAAGGTAATAAAAAGTTGATAGATTGCTTTGTGACAAAACTAAGAGAGTCCTAAAGTATACTGGTTGACCTGTACTTCCAGAGTTTGTGAGGGGAAGGGATGTGGAGCATTTCTAATGGCCTGAATATGGGCTATATGGGAGAAATCTAGCATAAAATTACCTGAGGATTTATTCAAAGGTCATCCTCAGAAGAAAAGGTCTAGAAGCATATAATCAGTAGCCAGGGTTTAAGGAAGGAATTTCAAATGACCATCAGGAATAGACTCTCATGTGCCCTCTCAGGATCATCCAGTGAACCCACAAAGTACTCCATAAAGAGTCAGCTTTTGTGATTTGCTAGATTCCTAGAGCCCGGGTCTGCTAGTCTAAGTAAGTACTTTCTTGTTTCCTTAACTTTTGTCTCTTCCATCCTCATGACTGCCATACACAACTTTGATCCTGGAGAGAGCCTAATTAGCTGATAGTGAAATGGGAAGAAATTGCATATAGAGGAGTACAGTAGAGTAGAAGAGCAAAGTGATCCCTTCTAACACATCAGACTCTAGAACAAAACAAGTTAAAGTTACTAAAGATGGGTAGAAGGAAGTGAGACAGTTTAAAGCCAATTGATATATCTTCATCTTATCCACAAAGAGTATCTATAAATATCTTTTTTAGGAAAATGACTCAATGGTACTTAATAAAAACCAATCAGGCAAAGAAACAAGGCACCAAGGGAAGGAACCAACTGACAAAACATAAAACAAAAACAAATGTGTAAGTACTTTAGATATTGCAATCATAGTTATATGTTATAAGACAGCCATACTAATAATGTTTAAAGAAATAAAAACATATTTGAATTTAGAGCACTCTAAAACTACCAGCAGCAGATTTGAAAGAGAATCAAATAAAAGTTTTAGAAATGAGAAATTCAATAAGTGGAATTAAAAACTTAAATGAATCATTCAGAATAATTATGCATAAAATAAGTGAGAATAACTTTACAGAGTATGGCATGAAAAGGCAAAGAGATCATATATATGACATAATATAATTATAATATATGTATGTATGCGAATGAAAAGAGGCATTAAGCATCATGAAGGACAGAAAGAGAAAATCTAATATATGAGGTATATGTCTAACTGTATTTTTAGAAGTAAAGTAGAAAAATAATGAGAAAGAAGAAATATTTGAGGAGATGCTGGCTACAAATTTTCCAGAAGAGAAAAACAGTACAGGCTGTAGATTCAAGATACCCAACAAATCTAAAGCATAAATAGAATGTAATACACACGTGTGTCTATATATATCATAGTGCAATTGCAGAGCATCAAATACATGTTAAGATCTTAAAAATAGCCAGAGATAAAAAGAGATTATGTTTAAAGGATTACCAGTTAGACTGACAGCTAACTTCTCAATAATAAAAATGAAGCCAGAGGAAAGTGGAATGATTATCATTATTGTACAGAAAGGAAAAATACCCAGGGAATTGCATACCCAGGGAGCATAAGTAAAGACATTTTTCAGGCAAACAAGTACTGAGTTTGTCATTAACAGACTCTAACAAATGGAAACTCCAGAAAATGGTTGGGTAAATCTTATTAATGTCAGGCTTTCTGGCTCTTTCTAATACAGACCACATGCCCCAGTAATATCAGATGAGACCATATCACTTTATAAGCCAATGAAATGTGAGTGTAAGTATCATATAACACTTTTTTAAAATTTTTTTCAAGTTTTAAAGTTTTAAAATTGTTGTCCTAGATAGGGATTTCTCCTTCAACTTTGATCCTGAAATGAAGAATACATTGAGCAGAACTGTAGTCGATCCACCCTAGACATAAATGTGAGAGAGAATTAAACCTTTATTGTTCCAAGCCAATAAGATTTCAGAGTTGTGTGTTATTGCAGCAAAATTTGGCTTAAATTTCTGATACAGCTGTCAGTCAGGCCGAAGGAAACTGATCCCAGATGGAAGTTCTGAAAAGTAAGAGGAATGACCCAAAAAAATTGGTAAATATCTAGGCAAAAATAAATATTAATTATTTAAAATAATAGAAGAGACATAACAACAATGTATTATAAATTTAAAATAAAAATAAAGTAGCTGGTAATGATAACAAAAAATGGATGGGGAATAAATGTTAAAGTTTTCTATGGTCCTTGCATTATCTAGGAAGAGGGCAGAAATTGAACTATAAAATAATCTAAAATGAGGTGATGAACAAAGCCACAGGTTGATTTTCTGAAAAGAGTAATCAGATTTACAAATATCTGAGCATATTAACTAGTAAATAAAAAATCAGAGTGTATGAATAATCAATGTATGGGATAAAATAGGGTATTGCCGCAGATATTGTGTATGTTAAAAATAATAAGGGTTTTATCAATATTTTATGCCAGTAGTTTTGACAGCTTAGTAAAATGGACAAACTCCTAGAAAAATAAACTTACTAGTGTTGGTAAAAGAATAAATAGAAATATATGAATAGTTCTATATCCTTTAAATAAGTTGACTATGTTAAAATATTCGTAAAAAGAAAACAGACTAGCTGGCTTTATTTTTGAATTCCATCATATTCTATCAATTAGTAAAAAGAGGGAATAATGTCATTTTTACACAAATTCTTAAATTCAATAGAAAAGAAAGAATATTCCCAATCCACTCTATTTATTCTACGTCCATTATAACTTTAATATCAGAACCTGATATGGCCATTCTAAAATGTAAAATTACATCTTTCTCATTCATGAACAATACATGCAAAAATTCTAAGCAAAGAATAGCAAATATAAAATAAATCATTGCAAAGTTAACTTTATTCCAGAAGTGTGAGATAGATTGAACATTTGCAAATCAATCAGTGTAAGTCAGCGAAATAAAAGAATACAAAAGAGAAAATATATGATCGTTTCAATAGATGCAGAAAAATATTTAATCAAAGTTAGTATCTAATTCATGATAAAAATTCCTAGCAAGTTAGGATCAGTGTTGATAAAATAAAAGGTCATTTGCACTCATTATATAGTAAAATACAACTTAATGATGTAACATTGAACATTTTTCTCTTTTGGATCAGGAATCGGTCAATGATACTGGCTGATTGTCCCCCCCCTTGTATTCAGTATTACACTGGAAGTCTTAGCCAATGAAGTGAGGCAGGAAAAGAAGCAAAAGATGTGAGGATTAAAAGCATAACACAGAATTACCACCACTTACAGATGATATAATTCTATTTGGAACAACCAATATTAAAATATTATGATTAATAAGTTTAATAGAATGCTAAATATACATTAATATACAATAATGAGTTGTATTTTTATATATCAACAATGTATCAGTTAAAATAAAATAACACATTTTACTCTAGCTTAAAAAATATGAAGTAGCTGGGAATAAGTCCAACAAAGATATATGATTAATGTGAAAAAATAGAAAAAATTTGTATTAAGAATGACCTAAGTATATTTAGAACAAAAATTAATAGAGTAAAAGACACAAAATATCTTAATTATGTCTCAATTGATCTGCAGATTCAGTGAATTTTAAACCAAATCCTAGCAGGTTCTTTTGTTTAACTCAACAAGCAAGTTCAAAAATTACATGGAAATTGAAAAAAAAAAATTACATGGAAATTGAAAGACTCATAAAGAAAGTCAAGGAACTTTTGGAAAAGGAATATAAGGTGAGAGATAATTGCCTTATCAAATATCAAGACATATTTTAAAGTTATATGAATGTGGCATTGACATAGGGCTAAGCAGGTAGACCAGAAGGAACAGGAAAGCCCAGAAAGAAACCCATTTATTTATAGATGTTTGATATGTGAAGGAGATAGCTCTACAGATTAGCTTGAAAAAGACAGACTTTTTAATAAATAATGCTAAACCATGTAGATATCCAAGTTGAAAAAAAATTAAACTTAACTCCTACCTGACACCATATAAAAACTGAATCCATGAAGAATAAAGTATTAAATGTAAAAAGAATACAGAAGTCTAAAAGATAATATAGGAGAATTTTCATATCAATATAGAGAAGGCTTACTTATACAAGATGAAAAAACAAACACCCCAAAAACCAGTGTCTGTGAAGGAAAAGTTTGGCATACTGATTTCATTAAAATTAACAATGTCTGTTCATTAGAAGACCCCATTAAAAGTGTGATTATGCCTCCATTAGAAAGGATGAATATCCAACTTTTGTATCAACATGGATGGGACTGGAAGAGATTATGCGGAGTGAAATAAGTCAAGCAGAGAGAACCAATTACCTTATGGTCCCACTTACATACTGAGCGTAAAGAAAAACATGGAGGGCATTATGAGAAGGAAGGGAGGGGTGAATGGGGGGAAATCAGAGGGGGAGATGAACCATGAGAGGTGGACTATGAGCAACAAACTGAAGGTTTTGGAGGGGAGTGGGGTGGGGTTTGGGTGAGCCTGGTGGTGGGTATTGAGGAGGGCACGTACTGCATGGAGCACTGGGTGTAGTGCAAAACAATAAATCTTGTAACACTGAAAAAAATAAATAAATAAAATTAAAAAAAAGCAAAAAAAAAAAAACGCATTACAGAGTTGGGGAGTTATTAAAAAGTAGTATGACGAAAGAAATAAAGGGAGATAAATACCCAGAAGATGCAAAGGAGAATAAATCAATAAGAAAAAAGAGACAATGTACTAATAGTATGGACTAAAAGGCTTCTATAGGCACATCACAAAAGAAGATACCCAAATGGTTGACATATATTTGAAAAGGTAAGCACTTTATTAACACTTAGAGAAATATGAAATCAGGGTACAATGAAATACCATTATATTCCCATGTGTTTCCCAAAAATTATAAAGTCTGACTATGCCAGCCATTGGTGAAGATGTGGCAGAACTCACCCCTGGTGGAAATACAAACTTATTTAACAAATCAGAAAGTTTAGACATTTTCCAATAAAGCTAAAGTTGGGCTTATTACATGACATAGGAAATTCACTCCTAAGCGTCCTCTTGAGATACTCTTGGACATTTGCCTCTTTAATATACATGGACAAGAATGTTCAAAGCAGAATTATTTATAATGTCCAACTCAGGAAAGACTTTGAATGTAAATCAATAGTAGAATGGTAATAGTAACACAATGCACTAATATAGTCATGAAAATGAATAAAGTATATCTAAAAGATATATAAATCTCACAAAGATAGTTTGAGTAATCTCACAAAGATATACTGCATGTTTTGCAAACTATAGAATGATAGCTTTCTAGACTTTTAGGTTAAGAGGGAAACTTCAAGTTTCTCTGGAGCTAGACTGTCCAATATGGCAGATGCTAGGCACATGTGACTGTTGAGCACTTGAAATGTAGCCAGCTCCAATGTGCCGTAAGTCCAAAATACACACTGGATTTCTAAGGTTTAGGAAAAAGTAATGTAAATATCTCACTAATAATTTTCTTTCTTTTTTTTTAAAGGTTTTATTTATTTATTTGACAGAGGGAGAGAGAGAGATCACAGGAAGGCAGAGAGGCAGGCAGAGAGAGAGGGGGAAGCAGGATCCCCGCTGAGCAGAGAGCTCCATGTGGGGCTCTTTCCCAGGACCCTGAGATCATGACCTGAGCTGAAGGCAGAGGCTTAACCCTCTGAGCCACCCAGGTGCCTCTCACTAATAATTTCCATATAGATTACATGTGGGAATGATACTTAGATATATTGAGCTGAATATTAACACTAATTTCACCTGTTCCATTTTACTTTTTTAAACCAAGCTACTGGATAATTTAAAATTACATACTGGCTCACATTTTATTCCTCATGAACATTGCTGTAAAGACCATTTTACAGATGGGAAAATGCATCCCAAATATAGTAAATTACTTGCTCTCCTTCAAGTTTGTCTATCATTATTGCATACAATGCCACTTAAAATTTTCTTGAGAGTTTTGGAGTCAGGAAAAGATCATGAGCATCATAGTCCTCCACAACTTTTTATATTGTCACATGGTTGTGCTAAAGGACGAAGAATGTTGGCCTGGTGGTCATACAGACTTGGGTTCACATCTCAGCAGAACAACTTCTTAGCTATTCATAAAGCTATGTAATTTAATTAGATCTTGATTTTTTGTGTGTGTATAAAATTGTATAACATTACTTAATTCACTGAGCAGTTTTGACAGTAAAATGAGAGAATTTACATGCCAGTTCTTAGCATGGTGGCTGTCACAGAATAAATCTTTTAAAAATTCTTTCTCTTTACTATTTATAGGGATGGACTGTTGCTGCCATAGTTTCCAGTTGCTTATATATTATCTAAGGAACAAGATCTATTATTCTTTGTGTTTTTATTTTACTGCTTTCTACAGATGGATTCTAAGTTGCTGTGGATATAGCTGGGGAGGTGTGCTAAAAGAAAATTTTAAAATATGAAAAATTGTTTAAGGGTCCAGTGTCAAATTTTAAAGTCACCATTTTATAAAATATGTGCTTTTGGGGCTCCTGAGTGGTTTAGTTGGTTGAGCGTCTGATTCTGATTTTGGCTCAGGTCATGATATCAAGGTCATGGGATTGAGCCTCGTGTTGGCCTTTGTGCTCAGTACAGAGTCTGCTTGTCCCTCTCCCTCTGCTCCTCTCCCCACTCAGGCTCGCTCTCTCTCTCTCATAAATAAATAAATAATCTTTTAAAAATGTGCTTTTGTAACCACAGAAGACACTAATTTTGATAATTACCAAGCTACCTCCAGTAACCTTTTGGAGGAACAGATTTTCTTGTACTTACTGATTCTGTGTGGCTTGGAATTGTCTTTGTCTTCCATGATTATGCTGCTTGATGTGATATTTTATACATAGGGAAGTGAATAATTACATAGTTTTGACTAGGATTATAACAAATTGGTGACAATGCAAAGTTCTAATTTAGATTTAGGTTTTTTAAAGAAAGGAATGAAATCAGTTGCTTTATAAATGAGTAGTGGGGGAAATCAGAGACCATGGACACCTTAGATAAATTTGAAAGACTGGTGGAGATATAGAAACAGTGAAATTCATGTGCTATAGTACTAACCCAATATTAGGTACTAGCTACTTGATGCAAGTATTCATTTGCACAGAAATAGAAGAACAAAGAAAGGTTAAAAATACATTAATAGATTTTAGTTTAAAACAATGAATTTTCAAAGGCAAAGAGTTTCTCAAATAAACCTTTGTCTAGAAGCCTAAAATTAAAAATGGAGTGTGGTAATTGAATAAGGTCAAGAAGAAAATGACTTAATTTGTAGTTAGGTTAGCAGTAGGGACCAGCATCTTGACAGTAAAGTTGTAAATCACTATGATAACCTATAGGAGATGGCTGCTATAAAATT
This sequence comes from Procyon lotor, assembly GCA_028646535.1. Taxonomy (NCBI): domain Eukaryota; kingdom Metazoa; phylum Chordata; class Mammalia; order Carnivora; family Procyonidae; genus Procyon; species Procyon lotor. Next base: position 71,079,718 of record CM053611.1, read on the forward strand.
GCTTTCTTTCAAAGCCTTTAATATATAAAACATATAGTTTTGGTAGAGACATAAGGATGTCTTGATTCCTGCTTAGTGTCTTCTGGGATGAAGAAGGGGAGGACATAAGTTATTCATTTGCTACTCTCTGCTGATCTCTTTACATACATTAAATCACCTAATCATTATAACTGCCCTGTGAAGGTGGTGTTAATATGCTTTTATTTTTAATTAAGAACCTGAGATTTAGAAAATTTAAGTAAATTGTTTAAAATTGTACAATTAGTAGGATCTGAACAGAATTTGAATTTAATTCCAGTTGTCTGATTCTAGGGCTTGTGCAGTTGCCTTTATGGCCAGATCTCCTATTTGCGACTTCACGAATTTGTATTTCAGGATTTTAGTGGCGCAGTCCTTTATATAAATGAGATCTCTGTATGTGGTGTAATCCTGCCTCACTTTGCCAGCCCTTCAACACCTCACTTGGGAAACCATTGCTATAGTTTATTCCTTTAATATTTAGTTCTTAATTCTTTCGGCTCTACTGCTAACCTGTACAAGACAAGTGTAGTAACCACAAGGAGACTGAAACATGACTTCAGTAGTCTTAAATTTCAGTTGTGTTTTCTCAATAGATATATAATTGGAATCAGTAGGAGGTTAGCCTTGGTGAGGATTATAGAATCACACTCTTATTCTTGCAATTTCACACCAGTTTTAGCTTATTTGATTACTCTGGTTTTCTTTTCTACCCTGTGCAGTCTGGAGCAAACCAAGACATTGCTGAGTCTTTGGCCAAACAACTGTGCTTTGCATGTTGGAGTTACTATGAGCAACTGATACTTTCTGTACCAAGTACAATGTTGATGATTTTGGATTTAAAGTTCTTTCCAAAGGGGGGGAAATAACACTGAAGAGATGGGGCTTAGTAGTGTTCTTTTACTGGATTTTATTTGCATTCTTGCTCTATGATGGATTTTTATGTTTTGTTTTCCAAAATCTAGGCTGTGAAGTTCTATTTGGTGCATACAATTTGTATTATTATTGAAGATTTTTCTTCAGTTTGATTCTTGAATTTCCTAGAAACATGATTCCTTCTGTATCTAACCATCTAAATAAGCCTTAGATATTTCTAGATAATCATAATTTCCTCCCTGCATATGTTAATATTTTATTTCTTTTAAGTCTGCAGATAAATTTTTTTAAGTCTTTCTCATATTTTTACTGTCTTTCTAAATTACATGGAAGCATTCATTGTATATAGTAATTATTTATCAAATAGAGTAGAAAAATGGAAATTTCATATATAGCAATTTCTGGAACTAGACACCGTGAACTCAGCTAGGGTATTTGGTGTTTTTAGATGTCCTAAGCATTATTTTTAGTATTTCAGAACTTAGGTTAAAGTTTAAATCTCTCCATAATTCCCCCTTTATTAACAAAAATAACTGGCAGAGAGAGGGTGTTGCTCAAATTTCTGTGAGGCATGAAGATGTGAAGCAATAGTGGTTCTCAAGAGTAACTTTTAATTCTCACATTTATTCAGGTATGACTCAAACTTTTTATTACTTCAATGTTTCTCTTTTTGTATCCTGTTATAGCCTCAGAACATAAGATAAATACTTTTGTGGATGATTGAAAAATATGTAATAATCACTAGAATAATGTCCATTTACTTTTTTAGGTAAATGCATATTTAATATATTTAAAAGCTGTCCATTGCATGCCAAGTTTCTTATATCTAATGTGCTTCATGGTTCTAATGACAACACACAGTACACAATCATTGAATCTGTTTTTTTTCCTATGTGAATTTCTTCTTTCTCTTCCAGCTCTGTTACAAAAGGTGAGCAAATGAATTTTCAGAAAACTTTCCATAAAGACTGTTAAATTGATTTCTACATTTTTAAGGGAAAATCAGAGTGATCATAGAGCAACTTCCATTGGAGGCACTCAAAGAGCTTTACAAACATTGTCTTATAAATCCTTACCCCAGTAATGGAAGAAATATTATTATCCCAGTATTTCTGGTGAGAAATAGAAAGTATCAAGAGATCTTGTTTCTAGTCACGGGCTGAGTCAGAGATCAAGTCTATAATAGAATTTTGTTTTTTTTTCCTGCTTCCAAAAAGTATTGCTGTCTCCTGTGCATTTTGATGCTAAACAAGAAGAAAATGCTTCAGAAAAATCTCTAGCTTTTAAAAGTCATCAGAGAATCACAAGGATTATGATGATGAGCAGAAGTTAGTGATTTTCTTGGGAGACAGAGTAAGTGAGTAGAATACTGCTATTTTGTCTTAAATCTGGCCAAGGAGACATTGAACCCTAAAAGGGAAGGGGTAGAAATAACTCTAGGAAAGAAACAGCTCTGCATTCAAGAGTTAATCTCAGAGGAGATATTTGAACACATCACAATTCAAAATTAATAGAAGAAAAACTATGCAGAATTCTTTTGATGGAAATTTAAGAATGAGTAGATAGATCCAGAGGAATGGAAAAATAACCAAATAAAATTCTGACAGTATAATCATTGTTAAAAGAAATTGATGTGTCTCACTAGGAAGCTCCTGGATAAATTTGTCAGGGTAAAGATATAAAAGGATGCATACAAAAAAATGGAAGGAAAGATGGATGATCAAGGGTGATAATGGAAATGATAGATGAGATTTGCTGAACACTCAGTACAACCACATTGTGTTTTAATATCTTACAATAGGGGCACCTGGCTGGCTCAGTCAGTAGAGCATGTTACTCTTGATCTTGGTGTCGTGAGTTCCAGCCCCACACTGGGCATAGACCTTACTTTAAAAATGAATAAATAAGTAAATAAGTAAGTAAGTAAATAAATCTACCTAGTTTAAAAATAAATAAACAAACAAACAAATAAATAAATTAAAAAATCTCACTATATAAGTCATATATTTCATTTTAAAGATGAGACAACTGAGTTGCAGAGGGGTTAAGCAAGTTATTCCAGGTTAAAAATGAGTATAAGGGGTGCCTGGGTGACTCGGTGGGTTAAAGTCTCTGCTTTTGGCTCAGGTCATGATCTCAGGGTCCTGGGATCGAGCCCCGTATTGGGCTCTCTGCTCAGCAGGGAGCCTGCTTCCCCCCTCTTCTCTGCCTACTTGTGATCTCTTTCTCTCTGTCAAATAAATAAATAAAATCTAAAAAAAAATAAAAAAAAAAGATGAGTATAAAAGAGTGGCATAGATTTGTAGGAACCTTCTGAAAGGTAAAACACAGATTTAGATGAGACTTTTTGAAAGGAAAAAAAAAGTGCTAATAATAATCAAAAGGGCAGGTTATATGTGGAGCAAGATAAGAAAGCTTACTCTTTGGGACAGATGGCAGGAAGAAGAGAAATTTCTCAGCTTCAAATTTCTTTTTCTCTTGTTTGTGAAGAAAAATAGTCCTCAGACTGATGAAAGAAATGTTTATAAAGAAAAATGAGAAATCCAAGATTGAGGAGATTATGGGAGGTAAATAACTGCCCCACATGAGTTGGAACTTCATGACAGTGAGGCATGGTGAAAGGAACATGGTCTTCAGAGTCAGCCAAATGTAGGTTCAAATCTTGATTTATGCCACTTCCTTGATTTAGAACCTGGCCAAGGTATTTAACCTTGCTTTAACCTTGAGACTGTTGAGTCTCAGTTTCTTTACATGGTAATTATAAAAAAATATACCTAGATTCCATAAGTTAGAAGACTAGAAGAGATTAACTAATGTTAATAAAGGGTCCGGTGAATGGTAGTCACTTAAATAAATGTTAATTGCTTTATACTTCCTTCCCAGACCCTGATGAATTGTGTCCTAGTGAGTTACAGAGGTATCTGCTGAGCTATTATGGGTAAATCTTTGAAAAATCATGGAAGATAAGAATAGAAATTGAAAAATACTCCATTTTTCAAAGAGGCAAAAAGACAAGTTAGTAAAATCATACCCAACATATCAATTAACAATAGATATAATTCTAGAATGCATTGTGTTAAAGATTGCTGCCATACACCATACAAAAGAGCAATCATCTCTATTAAACAGTGCCTTTTTTTCTGGCCTCTACATTTTGCTACATTTTACCACCAGAGCACTTTGATCCTCACTGTAGATTCAGGCCCACTTCATGTTTCTAAGGTCAGGTTTAAAATTAGTTTGAATGTAATTATGGAATTCTAGTTTAGGATGCTAAATGTCAGAATCCAGGCAGTCCAGTCCTAATTTTGGAAACTGCAGCCTTGTCTTGTTAATGTTCTTGATCCCTTATCTTGGCAGCCACTTCTAGTATCTTAATTTTCATAGAATGAAGGTCAGGAGCTGAGGGAACAATCTTGGAATAGAAAGGCCGACTTAGTGCTCGGAAGGTACAAACTGTTTACATAAATGAGTCCAAGGGATTTGAGACCTTTTTTGATCTAAGCTAGTGTCATATTCAGTGGGTCTACATGATATGATATATAATATTATCTGTGATTCTTATTATTACATGGGTTCTCATTCATGGAAAGGAGAATCTGAATAACTTCCTGGAAGTATAGTTCAGCCCTAGAGAAAACATCTTGGAAAAAAGCCAAGGCGATTAAGGAACTATCTGAGTTCAGTTCCACCAGAAATTAGCACATAGAGTCAATCATACGGACTGGCCGCACAAAAGATATATAGGGAGACTCTAGATCAGTTTCACATATATTGAGATTGTCTCCAAATTTGTGACATCAGATGTGGGGAAGTAGATGCCAATCTTTAGTAGGGCAACAATGCTTAATATTCTTTTAAGCTAAATTCTCAGCTTGGTTGAGGGCTGGGCATGAGTCTGAACATTTGGTTGTAGACTTTTTAGCACAGATATCATAATTCCAAAATGGAGGGATACATCCTATGTATTGGATTCTTTTCTTAACAGACTAAATTTGAGATTAATATAGTTTATATACAAAATAGGAAGTAGGGTGAATTTTCCAGTTATCAATACTGCTTAACAAACCAACATAACAAACAAACCAATATCAAATTTTGTGCTATCACATAACAGCCATTTTGCTGTGTTCATGGATTGTGTGGCTTGTGTCTGCTCCACGATGTCTGGGCCTCAGCTGGGAAATTCTGAGGCTTAGGGTGCCTCTTAAATGGCTGGGTTATTACTTGGAAACTTCTTAATTTACGTGTCTGATATCTGGGCCAAGAGGAATTGAAGGCTGACTCAACTGTGACTGAAGCAAGAGTACATACAGGTGACCTCTCTGTGTAGTTTGGCTTTCTTATAGCATGGAAACTCCTTTTGGAGTAATGGCCTGAAAGGGAACCCAGGGAAAAGTATTTTCAGAGACCAACACAGGAGCTGTAGGGCTTCCTTTGATCTGGTCTCTGAAGTCATAGAGCATTTTTTTACTACATTTTATTGGTTGTGAGAGTCTCTAAAGCCAACTCAGATTCAAAGGGGAGGGGACTTTGCAAGATCACATTATGGAAGATCCTGTGGGATGGGAGATACTGTTGTGGACATTTTGAAAAATTTTCTGCCACATTCTGCTGTTTTGGTTAATTAGTTTGGTTGATTGACTTGTTTTTCTTGGGCAGTGAGTAAAATGGGAAAATGCGGGTTCTCATTCATGGAAAGGAGAATCTGAATTACATTTTATTTCTTGCTAGGTACCTAAGCTTTTTGAGACTTGTCTATGGTCACAATGGCAGTTCAATTAAGAGTTTTAAAAGCTCCATTGCTTCAGGACATTTTTCCAAAAGCTGTGATAGGTATATACTCCAATACCCTATTAAAAAGAAATGTGTAAACCAGAATACCAAATATTTTATGGTACAGAGACAATAGATATATATGTTCACCTTTATTTCTTAATATTGACATAAATTTATTCTTATAAAGAGTCTTATGTCTTTCTCATAGTTGCAATGACCCATTATCTCTCATCCTGAAACAATTGTTTTAAATGTTCTTGGGTTGCTGCTGTTCATTTCTTATATTAAATTTTTATCTCTAGAAATAGTTTCTTTTGCAGTTGGGATTTTATGGTTCCTCAAAATAGTGACGAGAGTAAGAAAATCTTGCCAATTTTATAGTGCACCTTAAAACAATGGGAAGAGTTTGAAATTGGTTAACTAGCTATTAACATCATGTTGAATTGGAAAAGGCTAACATTTATTACTACTTGTACCATTTAATCTTTGCATTCCCTGTACAGTTCTCTGAGTCTATATTTATTAGCAGGGAAAGATGAGATACTGTATTTTCTGGTTATAGACAGTGCCAAGTGACTAAAACATTTTGATTAGCAACCTGTCTTTTTAATTCTAGCCAATGATTTGCTTTTGGGGAGAGATTGATTAAGATAGGAATAGTAATTTTTTAAGTTCTCATAACTATATAATAGAAAATGGTATTATTTCAATTATATCTTTAAGTTCTACAAGATGTTTTCATTTTAATCTTCCTGGTATAAATTTCTTTTTGGAGAGAAAGCAAACATGTCTAAGAAATAAATGATTCTATCTCTATAATGTCTTTGGTTTCTTGACTTTCCAAATGAAGTTAAAGTTGGGTAGGTTGTTGGCCTTTGAAGTCATTTCACCTCTGACCTCATCTTCATTTTCAAACTTATTTTTCATGAACCTCCTTTAGGTTATCCTTCACTATAGTAAAACTATACTGTGTACATTTCTATGATCACAATCTTTATTTTCCTGTTTTTATAGATAGACTCAAAGTAGTCTTCTATTTGAGATACTTTTTCTGTCAATACTACCAATCAAAAATCCTACTCTATATTTATTTTTAAAAAGGTTTTATTTATTTATTTGACAGAGAGAGAGAGAAGAGTGTGTGTGTGAGTGCACAAGCAGGTGGAGCAGCAGGCAGAGGGAGAAACAGACTCCCCGCTGAGCAAGGAGCCCGATGAGGGACTTGATTCCAGGATGCCAGGATCATGACCTGAGCTAAAGGCAGACACTTAACTGACTGAGCCACCCAGGCGTCCCCCTACTTTACTTTTAAAGTTGCATGGGTTTTCTGGTCCCCACTCATAGCAAGCAAGGCCTAGGAATCTGCCTTTTTAACCAATGCTGAGGTGATTCTGATATAGGTGCTTTGTCCACCACACTTTGAAGAATTCTACTTTATGGACTGTGGTAGGCAGTACAGTGGTCTGAAGATGTCCCCATTATTATCTCAGGAGCCTAGGAATACGTCATGTTAAATGGGAAATTAAGATTGCAAATAAAATTAAGGTTGCCAATGAATTGCCTTTTAAACTAGGGAAATTATCCTGGATTATCCGGGAGAGTCAATGTAATTACAGGGGTCTTTAAAAGTGGAAGAGGAAAGCAGAAGAGGAATCTTTCATTCAGAGGAGGCGATGTAACTGTGGAAGCAGAGCTCCGAGTAGTGTGATATGAGAACTAGAGCTGCCCTTGTTGGCTTTGAAGATGGAGGAAAAGGGCCATGAGGCAAGGAAACTAACACAAATGCTGTCTTATCTCTGAAGTCCCTTTCCTCCCTCCTGCTAAATTCCATCTCTTCTCCTGATGCTAAATTGTTTATTTTTTCTAATTAAATATTAACCATTAATCATTTCCTTGTTATTTCATTATGCTGGTATCCCTCTAATTCTAAAGTTCTTGAGGGAAGAGGCAATTAATTCTTCATCTCTATATGTCCTTGACTAACTAACACCCAACAGGCATTCTTTAACTATCTAGTGAATTCTTATCCAGAACATAATTCCTACTGTATAGTGTCAAGGGATTCTCTCAGAGTAACTATTTTTAAAGCTAAAATAAGATTGGAGAAATCTAAGAAAGGAAAAAAAATCCTTTAAAAATTTACTATAAAGCCATTTTATAGTAAATTTTAAAGTCACTATAAAAACTTTACTCCTGTAAGAGAAATGAAAGCAATACTGGCCTTGTGTTTTACATTAAATTTTATTGTGGGTTTAGAATATCTTGATAAAAAAAGAGCAACTACACAGGCATTTTGTTGTTGTTGTTAGTGTGACTTAGGCTCCAAAACTGTTTTTCTTTTTTTTAAGATTTTATTTATTTATTTGACACAGAGAGAGATCCTAAGTAGGCAGAGAGGCAGGCAGAGAGAGAGGGGGAAGCAGGCTCCCTGCTGAGCAGAGAGCCCGATGCGGGGCTCGACCCCAGGACCCTGAGATCATGACCTGAGCTGAAGGCAGACGTTTAACATCTGAGCCACCCAGGTGCCCCTACTGAAAGTGTTTTTAAAAGAAAGTATTGGCATTCTGTTGACCAGCAAAACCCTTGAAGTTTTCTCTTGAAAAGTTTGAATGATCAGTTTTGTTTTACTTGGCTCAATTTCTTTCTTTTAATTTAAAGATTTTATTTATATTTTAGAGAGAGAGAGAGTAACAGAGAGAACATGAGCAAGGAGAGGGACAGAGGGAAAAGCAGACTCACCACTGAGCACGGGGCCCAAAGCAGGGCCTGAGTGAAAGATGCTTAGCCGACTGAGCCACACAGGTGCCCCTACTTGATTCAATTTCTGCAGCTAAGGCAAATTGCATGTTCATGATTAAATATGCCCAAAATAGATAGTTAATATCAAACTTGGTTTTTTAGTTTCTCATGGCTCCAGAGTACATTTACTGTTCTAAAATTCTTAGAGAAGAATTTGGAGAAATCTCTTAACCAGATTGTCCACTGTGTGTGTGTTTTGGCTCCACTTACTTTAGCAACTCTTCTTTAAGTTCTCAGATCAATGGCGTTTCTGTAATTTGTCTTCAGTTAAGATCCTCACTTTGTGACAGCTGATGGAACCCTCTTGAAAGAAATTTTCATTATAAGGTAACATTGAAAATAAATGGGAAAACAATATTTTTCCCTCATCTCAATTCTGAGCAATTATTTCTTCAACATTTTGAAGTTTTGTGCTTATTTTTCTGTTTCCACCCCTCCTTGAAAGAAACCATTTTAGGAAGAAAAAGCCATTTTAGGAAGAAAGCCTTGACATTGCCTCATATTGTTCATTCGTACTTATTTATTTAACTATTTACTGTTTACTATGGGTCTGTGACAAATAAACCATATTCAGGTTGTGGATAACAACCACTGCAACAGCAACAGATTTTTGCTGAAGAAATTGAGAAGCCCAGGAACCATTGGAGTTGCTAAAACTTGTAGCTATAAAATCACAGGTGATCCTCAAAAAGTTAAAAATAGAACTACTCCACAATCCAGCAATCACACTACTAGGTATTTACTCAAAATACAAAAATACTAATTCAAAGGGATACATGCACCCTGATGCTTATAGCAGCATTATCAACAATAGCCAAATTGTGGAAACAGCCCAAGTGTCCATCGACTGATGCATGGATCAAGAAGATGTGTGTGTGTGTGTGTGTGTATGTACGTATCTATATATATATATATATATCATTCGGCCATAAAAAAGAATGAAGCCTTGCCATTTGCAATGACATGGATAGAAATAGAAGTTATTATGCTAAGCTAAATAAGGTAGTCAGAGAAAGATACTATATGATTTCACTCATATGCGGGATTTAAGAACAAAACAAATGAACAAAGGGGGGAAAAAGAGAGAGAGACAAACCAAGAAATAGACTCCTAACTATAGAGAACAAACTGATGGTTACCAGAGGGGAGATGGGGAGGGGTAGTTTAAATAGGTGGTGGGGATCAAGGAGTACACTTGTCATGATGAGTACCAGGTGTTATATGGTAATATTCAATCACTATATTGTATGCCTGAAACTAATATTACACTGTATGTTAACTAGCTGGAATTTAAATAAAACTTTAAAAAAGTCATAGAGGATCTAGAAAGGAAAAAGTAAGACACTGGGTGTTCATGCCAATAGTTTTGGTGATCAAATCAGTCAAGCTAGTGGTAGGGATTAAGTTGATATCATTAAGGAGCATTTACACTGTGTTGTAAATGTGATTACACAGCAAGTGAATATAGTATGCCTATGTTTGATTGAAGAAATACAGTGGCACACACTATTTTCTCATTGTTGGATATAATAATAAAATTGCTAATGTATCCTGGTGGATAAAATATTGCCATAGAAATATACCATATATATGTTGGTCTTTCCTTAGAGGTTTATAAATTATATACTTTAATCTCTATCAAAGAGCATGAGAAATTCCAAAATTTCTAAGAATAACATTCAGTGGTTATAACCAATTGTATGTTATAATTGAAGACTTTCAGAAAATAGTAGCAATATTAAACACATTGTACCAGACACCGTTCTAAATAGTCTATATATGTCAACTCAATTAATCATAACAATCTATGAGGTAAGACTACCGTTTTCCTCATTTTTAAGATGAGGTACCTGAGAGAGGCTTCTGGGTAGATGGCAACGTAGCAGGACACTGAGCTACCCTCTTGTAACATGGCCATCTAGAGAATACCCACATGGGCATAAATAACCCAGAAATCCACCCAAAGACTGACAGAACAGATTTTCTGCAGCTGACATAGCCAAGAGGCCGCAGTGAAGTGGCTCCACTCCCTCCGATATGCTCTTGGAAAGATCCCATCAAAGTAGTGTCACAAGCCTGGCAGTGTGCACATAGCCTAGACAAGGGCCAGCACCACTCCAGAGTGAGTCCTGCTCCAGGGAGGGGGAAGATAACCACACGCCCGTTTTGACTGTGACCCCAGCAGTGGGCTGGGGGCAGGCAGCTGATCTGACTGCAGGCCCCACTCACCAATAAAAACTTCTCAGGGGAAAACACAAGGAAAGTGCCTGGAGTTTCGTGCTACTTCATCTCTGGCAGACACCTGGTCCAATTCAACTCAAGCCCGAGGCAGCCCCAGACAGACCCACTAATACCACAGGCACTGGACTCTGCCCACAACAGGCAGAGAGCCGTCGCAGGCTGGACTGAAGGCAAACACAGCGCTGCCACAACAGTAGGACACCCCTGTAGCAATACACATCGGAGAAACTCCTGAAGCACCGTTTTCTGGTGAAAAGGAGACATTGTACTATGGGGCACTATAAGACCTCTTCATAAAGCTACTACTTTCAGGTGCAGGAGACGAAGCTGACTTTCCTAACACATAGAAACAGACACAGCAGTAAGCAAAATGAGAAGACAGAGGACTATGTCCCACATGAAAGAGCAGAACAAAATCATAGCAAGAGACCTAAACAAAATGGAGATGAGTAATATGTCTGATAGTGAATTTAAAGTAATGCTCATAAAGATACTCGCTAGAATTGAGAAAGGAGTGCAGGACCTCCATGAGACCCTCAACCAAAAGATAGAAGACCTAAAAGAGAATCAATTAGAGATAATGAGCTCACTAAATGAAATTAAAAATAGACCACCTGGAATCGATAGCAAACAAGAGGAAGAAGAAGAATGGGTCAGCAACTTGGAGGACAGAGTCATGGAAAGTAATCGAGCTGAGGAGATGAGAAGGAAAAAAATACGCAAAATGAGAACAGACCCAGGGAACTCAGTAACACTGTCAAGCATAACATTCACATAATAGAGATCCCAGAAGAAAAGAGAGAAAATGGGGCAGGTTTGTCTGAAGAAATAATAGCTGAAAACTTCCTGAATCTGGGGAAGGAAAGAGAAATCCAGATCCAAGAGGTACAGAGAGCCCCCAACAAAACTAGTCCAGAAAAATCTGCACCAAGACACAAATAAGATGGCCAAAAGTAGTGAAGAGAGAATTTTAAAAGCAGCAAGAGAAAGGAAAGCAGTACATACAAGGGAATTCCCATAAGGCTATCAGTGGATTTTTTTCAGCAGAAACTTTATAGGCCAGAAGGGAGTGGCATGATATATTCAAAGTGCTAAAAGGAAAAAAATCTGCAGCCAAGAACATTCTATCCAGAATATTCTATCCATTCAGAATAGAAGGTGAGATAGAGTTTCCCAGAAAAACAAAGGTAAAGGAATTGAGAGAGGGGTAAGTGAGGGATTGTTTTGTGGTTCATATGCCATAGACTCTCATGTTTCCTACTGAGACTTAGTAGGTTTTCTTAAATAAATATTTCTTCATTTGTTATATACCCTTAGGAAAATTTCCAAAGATTGTATGTTTATTGTATTTGTTTTTATAATTCTCACCAGTTATGAGTACTTTGTTGAGGATTGGGTCTGTAGAGTTCCCCATGCCATTATTCTGGAAGTATTCTGGAAATATTCTGAATGTCTAGATTTGATTTTTAGTTACTACTGAAATTCCTGTCAAAAATAAAGGTTTTCAGGGGCCCCTGGGTGGCTCGGCTGCCTTTGGCTCAGGTCATGATCCCAGGGTCCTGGGATCGAGCCCCGTGTCAGGCTCCCTGCTCAGTGGGGAGCCTGCTTCTCCCTCTCCCTCTGCCTGCTGCTCTGCCTACTTGTGTTATCTCTCTGTCAAATAAATAAATAAAATCTTAAAAAAAAAAATAAAGGTTTTCAAAATTCTCATGATGGGCCAGTTTGGGGGACCTATGGACAAAATGACCTCATAGGTTCTTTCTAATGTTAAGGTCTCATTTTTAATGCATACCTCTTAACTTCCAGGCTACCTTGGTTAGGGGAAAATCAAAGCTTCCAGTGGGTGGGAGAACTGACTACCAAATCACTCTCAACCCCCAATATGCGTGTTTATGGGAATGAATCCTACCACTTGTTCTCTTTGTATACCCCACAATTCTTCCTCTCCAATGTAAGACCTATTCCAGAGTAGAAGAAGAGCAGTAAGTTGTGGTCTTTGGGCTATAGAAGAAAGATGGCAAGTTTAAATAGTGTAAATATGGTATAGGGGTCAAGAGTGTAATAGGATTGGAGAATTGGAAATTGAGGTAAACCAGAGAAGGAAGATGTGCCACTCTTTGAAAAGAAAATTTATTCCTCATCAGCATATGATTGTATTCAGATGGATGTCATTCTTGTCGTTCATCAGATCTTGCCGTTATTCAAGAGCAACCAAAAATCCAGATTTATTTTATATGTGAAAGCTCCCAAATTTTTAACCGCCGACAACTAATTAAAAAATGAAACTAAAACAACCCTGTAGGTCAAGCAAAACATGGCTGTCGTCTATATCTGGCAATCAGATAAAATTAGTATCCACTTTAATAATCTGTCTTCCCCAAAGAATGGGAATCTTCCCTCAAAACACAGCAGCTCAGGGGCATCTGGGTGGCTCGGTGGGTTAAAGCCTCTGCCTTCGGCTCATATCATGATCTCAGGGTCCTGGGATCGAGCCCCGCATCTGGCTCTCTGCTCAGCAGGGCGCCTGCTTCCCCCTCTCTGCCTGCCTCTCTGCCTACTTGTGACCTCTCTCTCTCTGTCAAATAAATAAATAGAATCTTTTAAAAAAATTATTGCCATATCAAGATATGTGTAAAATATATTTAAAAAAACAAAACAAAACAGCAGCTCGTTTAACCAATCTTGCAGGAATTGATCTTTATAATATTTGTTCTTTAGTATTGGTGGTCTTTTAGGTTGAGAGCCCCATGAATTGGAGAATTAGGCCAAATTTCTCCAAACTGGGGTGAGGTGCTACTATTCAGGACCAAATGCTTCCCACCTCAGTCTCTTCTAAAATAGATTGTTATATATTCGATTATAATATTTTCTTAAAACCTTCTAATTTTATGATATTAATAACATTGTCCTGCTTTTCTTACACTCTCATTCATAATGTACTTCATTTAATTTTGTGAGTTCAATACTTGAATGAAAATAGAGCCAACATTGGGCATATTTTTGGCCCAAAATCTCCCCAATCCACTGGTGCATTGTGTTAGCTCTGAATGAAGTGGTTAATAGGATTTTTTTCATAGTTCTTCTGGGATGCAATGTAAGAATTTGTTATTATCAGCTGTTACAACAGAAACATATAATTCTGAACTAATGACCTGATAGGTAAAGGAATAAATAGCTGCAATATAAAAACCAGTTCCCAAGGACATAATTATGTTATTACTAGCAAACAGAGAGTTTTTGGTTCATTAAGTAGGAAAGGCAAGAAATAAGTATAAATGATAAAGGTGAAAATTTAATTTTTTTTACTTGTTCACATATTTTCCCCTCTGACCAATAAAAACAAGAGGGAGGGTTTTTTTACACTAAGTGAATATATAAACGATGAAGCCTCTCTTAAAGCCAGGGCCATGTGTCTGTCCTCAAGTGTTTTATTATGTGAAGTTTGACCTTTAAAGAGCATCTCTGTTTGATGATAATTGATGGTGCTTTGAGTGAGAGTTTATGACAGTATTTCTACTTATTAAAAATATTTTCCTTAAGGTGAGGACACTACTTTTTAACTTTTGTCCTAGCTTAACCTTTGGAAATACCATATCAGTTTAGTTGCATTTATAGATTTAATTAACATATTGTGGGCTTTTTTTCAGGTTATTAATAAAGATATGGGATACGACCAGGCTTATTTCCGATCCTGATAATTCACCAGCTTTTTCAATTAAATCATTCACTCTTCTTTTTTATCACATTGACGTTTAGTCTGGTTTATGAGCATAAGTCACACCTGTTAAAATTTTTTTTTTTTTTTTT